>UESW01004383.1:884780-1084733 GCA_900491605.1 Calamus simplicifolius
AGTCCAGGATGGCCTGGACCTTGGCGCTGTCCATCCGTATCGTGCCATGGCCAACGATGTGTCCAAGAAAATGGACCTCGGTGCGTGCAAACTCGCACTTCTCCCTTTTGACGTAGAGGCGATGCTCCCGAAGTCGCTGCATAACTCGCCTCAAGTGCTCCACATGCTGCTGTAGGCTACCGCTGTAAATGACTATGTCGTCCAAATAGACTACGACAAAGTCATCCAGGAAGTCATATAGGATGTCTATCATGAGATTGCAGAAGGTAGCTGATGCGTTCGTCAGGCCAAAGGGCATGACCAGGAACTCAAATGAGCCGTACCGGGTCACACACGTCGTCTTTGATTCATCACCTAGCAATACGTACCTGCCAGTATCCAGAGCATAGATCCAATTTCCTGAAGTATTCCGCCTTCAAAAGACGGTCGAACAGATCTGCTGCGTTGGGCACCGGGTAGCGATTCTTCACGGTGACCTTGTTGAGGGCTCGATAGTCCACATACATACACAGAGATCCATCCTTTTTGCGCTAAAAAGGACCGGTGCTCCGAAAGGGGCACGGGATGGCTGAATCAGTCCCACGGCCAGTAACTCATCCAGCTGAGTGCGCAGTTCCTTCAGTTCTGCAGGGCCCATGTGGTAGGGGGCCTTTGCCGGGGCACGTGCTCCGGGCTCCAGCTCGATTCGATGGTCGTGCGTGCGTCGTGGCGGTAATTCCTTTGGTAGCTCATCGGGCATGAGATCGGCGAACTCCTGTAGTATCTCCCCCACCTGCACGGGCACCTCCTCTGCGTCCTTCGATTCGGGCTAAACCGTACTAGTGCCACGACATATGTCTGGTCTCCTTTCCTTAGGCCTTTGCTGAGTTGTTTAGCAGATATCAGCCCGCTATCTGGAACTGTGCGCGAACTGGTGTTGGCCATCTTCTGC
Organism: Calamus simplicifolius; assembly: GCA_900491605.1. Classification (NCBI taxonomy): domain Eukaryota; kingdom Viridiplantae; phylum Streptophyta; class Magnoliopsida; order Arecales; family Arecaceae; genus Calamus; species Calamus simplicifolius. Next base: position 885,712 of record UESW01004383.1, read on the forward strand.
TTTGCAACGGTTGACTGACCGTTGCTCTCTTCCTTAGCGGCTGGTGGCAATGCTGAAACGAAACCGGTGCTGTCCTCCGCTCCTATCAGCATGCCGTTGAGGTGTGGAATGATCATTGCCTTGGCTGCCTTGAAGAATTCCAGGCCAAGGATGATCTGAAAATCGTCCAGTGGGATCACCAAAAAGCTGCACGGCCCTCTCCATGGGCCGATTTCGAGATCAGCCTTTGCAAGGCCATTCACCCTTGCTGCCTTCGAGTTGATGGCCTTTATCATGGTTGCAGCGGTGGAAGTCTGCAAACCTAACTCCTTCGCTATGTCTTCCGTGATGAAGTTGTCGGTGGCACCCGTATCAATCATGGCCCTCAGCTGGTGGCCATTGACCTTCACCGAAACATAAAGAAGCCCTTTGCAGGATGGCGGCTTCTTGGTGACAAGCGCAATAATCGCTTGCAATGGGTTCACCCAGGAGGGTCCCTCTGAGTCGCTGGATTCCTTGACCAATTGGGAGATCAAGGCCGTGAGCTTCCCCTTCTTCTGACAGTCGCGCATCCGATGTGCACCTCCGCAGATGAAACAGCCTTGGGGCCACTCAGATCTGGTCGTGGTATCCTTAGACTGCTGAGTAGTTCCCTTCTCTTTTCGGGCTGTCATCTTCTTCTTCTTCCCTTGCTTCTTGGGATAAGACGTCTTGCCCTCCTTGGCTTTAGCTTTTGCTTGCCAGGGGCGGGGGTAGGCGTAGTGGTACGAAAGTCGACGAAGCTCTCGGCAGCAGCCATCGCCGAATTGAGATCTTTCACTCCTTGCCTTCGCAGCTCCACTTGCGCCCAATTCTGCAACCCCGACTGAAAGTTGAACAACTTGTCGGCTTCGGACTTGTCTGGTATGTCGAGTAGCAATGAGCTGAACTCCTTGACGTAGTCTCTGATGGAACCCGTCTGCTTCAGCTTCTTCAGTTGGTCCCTCGCCACCCATGTGATGTTATGAGGGAGAAACTGAATCTTCAACTCTTCTTTGAGGGCCTCCCAAGTTGTAATTCCTGGCCTACCGGCGTTTCAATCCTCCGCGTTGCGAGTACGCCACCATAGCTTGGCATCACCAGCAAGGAACATGCTGGCGAGGCGGATTCTTGCGCTTCTGATATATTCATTGCTAGGAAGTACTCCTCCACGTCCCATACGAAGTTCTCCAGTTCCTTGGCGTTGCGTGCACCGCTGAAAGGCTTCGAATCAGGTACACGGATCTAGGATGGATGTAGTAGATTCGCGTAGGGCTGGTGTGCGCGCTCTCTCCTGAGGGCATCCACTTCATCTCCCAGCTCGTTGATGCGATTCAGAACCTCCTCTAGAACGGCATCTCTTCCGTCCTATTGGCCTTCATTGGAAGAGCTTGGCCGGCTCCATGATCTGGTTGTGCCGGGATTGCCTGCTGGATCTGATTGATCTGCTGCTGCTGCTCCAAGGATCGGGTGATGAGATCAGTAAACCCATCCTCTGGAGTAATCCCGACAATAGCTTCGAGCCTTGCTATTCGATCGTTGCGATTCACCATGGTTGATTTTTAGAAGAAGAAAAAAAATCTGTTCTTGGGTTCTTGTATTGAACCTGGCTCTGATACCCTCTTGTCACCCGGCTAGGTATAGGCTTTTTTTTTCTAAATACGAAGCGTCCTAGCAGGGGACCGGCCTTAGCACGCCTCATGCTAAGTCAGCCTTTCTCTCTCTGAGTTGTTGCGCACAACTAGTAGGGTGATGCCCAGCCCCAAACAAGTAATCACATATAATGCCCAGCCCCAAACACAAGATGTACAGGGTCAACACTACCCCAACCTCTTTGATTAATACAATCCTAAGAGGAAGACAAGATGAATATGTGCCGCAGCACTACAAGAAATCTCTCATGATCTCTCCCTCACCTTACCCTTAGGCTACAAGATGACTCACCTGTAACCTGTAGATGATCGCCCGTAGGAAGCTCCTCAACGGCACCGATCGTATCTTCTCTCCCCTCCTTCTCGCCCAAAGTGGTGGAGACTAGAAGATGCCGCCCACCTCCTTGATAGCCGGCTGGATAGGATCTCCTTTGATACCTCTCCGTGTGTTGTTGTGTTGATTGCCTTCTCCCTCACGAAGACCTCCCTCTTATTTATAAGGTTGAGCCACCGCCTCATCCAAAGCTGCCGTCCTTATCCCTTTGACATCCTTGGCCTTATCTCCATGCACGCCACTTTTGAATCACCGCTTGATCCTCTCCAAATCTTATTTCTAGATAACCGGTTGTGTAGGCTGATTAGGAGATCTCGTAGCCGCTGGGTAGATGCCTCCAAACGTCATCAAAAGGACTCCACCGATGGCTTAGGATAATGCCCAAAAAACCATCAACCAAGTCCCCTAAGAATCTCTCAAATCTTCAAGTTAGTTAGTTGTAGATAAGGGCTGAAAATCTTATCCAACATCTTATCCAAAACCTCCCAGTTGGATCCCCAAATCTTATCCATAGGATAAGGTTTGGATTCATCTGATCTGGATGAAATTATTCCCCCAAAATCGGCTTGGAAGTTTGTTGGACGGTTGAGGCCGTTGCAGGTGCGTCTGGGCGGTTTTGGGCTTGCCGCACTCCACGTTGCTAAGGGTTGGCTCCGGGTCTTCAGCCGCGCATGCCTTGCTGAAACTGGGCTTGCTGATGCCGACTCCGCGTGCCGTCGTCGGGAGATGGGTCTGCATTCGGCCTTGGCGCTTGGTCCACCAACCTCGCACCAAGTGTCTGACTAAGTGTGGGGCTTGCCGGCCCTATGGACGGACGTGCGCATCCCGTGGCACGGTCAAACTCCATCCTGGCAGGTCCTCGGCCACCTGCCTTGCCCGCGCTGCACGCCGCGAGCTGCGCTACAGCCCTCTTGGCCATGCGCATCACTGGGGCGGTGACAAAATTTTCTTCCATACAGTGCTTCATAAGGAGCCATTTGGATACTTGCTTGATAACTATTATTATAAGTAAACTCAATTGAGGCCAAATGACTATCTCATGCACCACCCAAATCTATAACACAGGTTCTCAGCATATCCTCCAAGATAGATCTGTATGGTTTATTCTGATTGTCCATCCGTTTGTGGGTGAAAAGCAGTATTAAAGTTTAACTTGGTGCTAAGTGCTTTATGAAGACTTTTTCAAAACTAGAATATAAACCTACTATCCTGATCAATACAATAGTCACTAGAACCCCATGCAGCCTCACAATTTGTTCTATGTACATGCCTACCAACCTCTCCAAAGAGAATCCAACCATAAATGGTAAGAAATGGGCTGATTTGGTCAACCAATCCACAATCACCCATACAACATCACTACCCCGAGGGATTCTCGGCAAGCCAGTCACAAAGTCCATAGTGATATCCCATTTCCACTGAGGAATATGAAGAGACTGCAATGGTCCATCGGGTATTTGATTTCAGCTTCACCTGCTGATATACTAAGCACTGAGCAACATGAAGGGCTATCTGCTGACATATATACTATGCACTGAGCAACATAAAGGGCTATGTCCCATTTCATACCAGTCCACTAAAAGTTTTTCTTTAGGTCATGGTACATATTGGTACCTTCAAGATGCATAGTATAGGCCAAACCATGTGCTTTACCCAAAATCTCTTTTTTTAGTTCTTTATCATTTGGTACACAAGGTCTATCCGTGAATCTCAGTGAACCATCGTCATGAATTTGAAACTCTATTTGAGCACCGATCTTCACCATTTTTATAATCTTTTGCATCTCTGGGTCCTCCTTCTAAGACATCTTAATTCTCTCTATTAGGATAGGTTGTACAGAAGTGCAGCAAGTTGAACCTTGCGGTCATGTATCTGGTTTCCAATACCAACTCTATCCAAATCCAATATAATATGTCTTTGATTAGTTATCAGAGCTGCCAATTCACCTAAAGATTTTTTGCTTAAAGCATTAGCCACCATATTAGCCTTTCCTGAATGATAGCTAATGGTCAAATCATAATCCTTTAACAATTCTAATCATCTTCTCTGCCTCAAATTCAATTCTTTCTGAGTAAAGTTGCACTTTAAGCTTTTATGATCAGTGAAAACCTCTTCTTCAACTTGCTCGCCGTCTCCATAGGTGGCACATCTTTTTTAACCACCACAAGCGTTACCAAATTAAATGCGACCGCGTATAAAACGTTCAGGAAAGATAGAATAAATGGGATGCGGGATGAGAAGAATCAAGAGAGACGTAATGAAATAGCACTCTTCGGAAAAAGACATCGAAGGCAGAAGGCTCCAGAGAGGCACCGGCCTTTATAAAAGGCCATGCAGAGATGAGATGAAATTGCCATAAGGATTAATTATTAACCTGTTCTCTCGTTCTCCTCGCTATCTTCCATACAATATTCCTTCCCTGGTCTCCTCTTGTATTTCTTTTTGCCACTCTATCCGATGAGAAAACCAAAACCCAAACCAAAAAAGCTATCATCCATGGTGGCTGGCACCATTAGTTTTGCTGTTGTTCCAATACCATCCATACCTAAATATCTTGCGACCGGTGGGTTCGAGGCAGCCTCTTTCTCGCCAGACGGTGGAGATCGCCTTGGTGGTGTCCTGCATTGGAGGAACGACTGGACATGCTGCTCTCTACCTTCAAATTATAGCATGGGAACGAGCAGCTTGTTGCTTTGGTTCTTTGGAGGCTCCAGATTACAGCCTGTTTCTCGCCGTCTCCAAAGGTGGCACTTCTTTTTCTACCACAACCCTAACCGCACGGCACCTCCAGCTTCGCTATGAGTCCTTCGTAGCGGAGCCAGAATTTCCTGCTTGAAGTGGCTCGATATGAAGGGATGTCATGAGCGTCTTCGGCGACCTTCGAAGATCTTTTCAATCACTGCAACCGGAAATTCTCCTCAAAGATTAATGTCTGTGGATCAACTCAAGCTCATGGATTGAGGTCGTGAAGGCAATCAGGTTTATATTATGGATTATGGCCTTGTATTTTATTATTATTATGTAGTATGAAAGGGAAGAACAATGTAAGCTTTGCCGCTGATGAAAGTTTGTTATAATATTTATTTTCCACTTAAACAACCGTTACCAAATTAAATGCAACCGGGGATTAAAACGTTTGGGAAGGAGAAAATGAATGGGACGCGGGATGAGAAGATGTTAGAAATCTATATTCAATAATTCATGATAACGAGAAATAGAACCGTTTTTGGACAGAAGCTTGCTTGATTGCAATGTCAGAAATTTTCCACTCCTTCCTTGTGCTTAGAAGATCTGTGAGTGTCTGTCTTCCCAGGATTCGACTGTCAATAATCTAAATTCTTAGCACTAGAATTTAGACTCTGGCAAACTGGAATTGTTCCCCTCTTAAGTATATGTGCTCTCAAGGATAGAAAAATGAAAATTCAATGCAAAAAACTCAGATTAAGTATTCAATTTATAGAAAACAGTTTGCCTCTTCAAAAGGACATGTCCTTTGACATTCAAATTCAAATTTTTGTGGCTATTCGAAAAAAATAGTTATATATAACTACTTGGTAGTTATATTCATGAATCAAGGCCCAAGGCCCAAGGCCCAATCTTTGATTTATTTAATAATAATAATTTATTTATAGATTCAAGCCCAAGAACCACTAGAACCTACTAGCTTTGGTTCTTCTTCAAAATCAAAGACTTAAGGCTTTGTGTACTTTTAAGCTTCTAGTCCCTTTTTGTTTTAACCAATGTGGGACTAAAGGTTTTCTACTCAAAGGACTAAAACTTTTCTATTCAAAATATATTTATTCTAACAATACCCCACATTTGAATAGAAAATTAATATAAAAAAATAATTAAATACTCACATATATGTATATATGTTATGTATCAGGAAAAGTGTCTAAAAGACTTGAACTTACCTTAATGAAATCATATCGGATTTACTTGGAGACGCAGTGGATATTTTATAATCTTGAACTGTTCACCTTTTGTAAAGTAAATCAAGACAATATGTTTCATACATAACATATCTTCACAAATTCCAGTTTATACGATTGTGTTCATTTTGGTCCTGAACAATTCCCGGGTTTCATGATAGCTTTAGAGAATTTAGCCATATTCATTCTCATAAATGCGACCCCACATTTACTATCATATAGGTGACATTAATTTTCTTCTATTAATGTCATTAAATGCTTTTGCATAACCTGAGCATCAATCCACACACTATCATCATTATGGAATGAGCTATATTGTGTGTTCAACTTATTGAGTTTCACCAAACCAGTTTGCCTATTGAACCTATATATGGAATCTCCAATCAAATAGGTTAGGTTTCCGCCTGGAGTAACTCATTGTTTTGGCTTTAGTCCCATTCCTAGTGACGTAAGCTTAGTCTGCTCTCTAGGTAATCCTTTTGTCAATGGATCTGCAATATTTTCCTTTGATTTCACATATTGTAAAGAAATAATTCCCGTAGAGAGCAGTTGCTTGATTGTATTATGTCTGCGCCTAATATGTCTTGACTTGCCATTATATACACTATTTTTAGCTCTTGTTTGAGCTGTCATACTATCACAGTGTATACAAATTGCTGTCACAGGTTTAGGCCAGACTGGAATGTCTTCTAAGAAATTTCTTAACCATTCTGCTTCTTCAGCAGCTTTATCTAGCGCTATAAATTTTGATTCCATCGTAGAACGTGCTATACACATTTGTTTAGAAGACTTCCATGATACAGCAGCACCACCTAAAGTGAAAACATATCCACTAGTTGATTTAGTTTCTGTGTTATCAGAAATCCAATTTGCATCACTATATCCTTCTAAAACTGGTGGATATTTTGTATAATGCAATCCATAATTCAAGGTATATTTTAAATACCTTAAAACTCTGATCAATGCTTCCCAATGATCATTTCCAGGACTGCTCGTATATCTACTTAACCTGCTTACTGAATAAGCAATATCACGTCTAGTAGAATTCATCAAATACATCAGGCTTCCAATTATTTGAGAATATTCCAATTGACAAATTGCATCACCTGTATTTTTCTTTAATTTGCAATTTGCATCAAAAGGAGTCACTGCAGGTTTACAATCATATTAAACCTTTTTAATATTTTTTCGACATAGTGATATTGAGACAGAACATATCCATTCTCATTTCTTATTATTCGAATTCCTAAGATGACATCGGCTTGACCTAAGTCTTTCATGTCAAATTTAGAATTCAACATTCTCTTGGTAGAGTTTATTGCATCCTTGCTTGTTCCAATTATTAGCATGTCATCCACATATAAGCATACAAACACACAAGAATCTTTCATATTCTTAATGTAAACACATTTATCACACTCATTAATTTTAAAACCATGTGCTAGCATTATATGATCAAATTTTTCATGCCATTATTTTGGTGCTTGCTTAAGTCCATATAATGACTTAACAAGTCTACAAACTTTATTTTCTTGACCTTTCACCACAAATCCTTCTGGTTGATCCATATATATTTCTTCATCTAATTCTCCATTTAAAAATGCTATCTTTACATCCATTTGATGTATTTCCGTATTATATAAAGCAGCAATGGAAATTAACATTCTGATTGATGTAATTCTTGATACTGGAGAATAGGTGTCGAAATAATCCAAGCCTTCTTTTTGCCTATATCATTTTACAACCAAACGTGCCTTAAATTTATCAATAGTTCCATCTGCTTTTAGCTTCCTTTTAAAAATCCTTTTATTACCTATTGGTTTGATTCCAGGTGGTAAATCAACCAATTCCCATGTATTATTTTGTAAAATGGATTCAATTTCACTATTGATTGCTTCCTTCCATAAAGGAGCCTCAGGAGAAGATATAGCTTCTTTATAATTTAGTGGTTCATTTTCTGTTAAGAAACTTATAAAGTCTGGTCCAAAATTCTTTGGAACTTTTATTCTTTTTCCTCTTCTTGGTTCTAAATCTTGTTTTTGAACTTTGAAGTGGATGGTTCTTCTTGACTTACTTCAAAAGTCCTTTTCCTTAAAGAACTATATTTTTCCTCTTTATAAGGAAAAATTCCTTCAAAAAATTCAGCATCAATAGATTCTATAATTGTATTCTCATGAACATCAGAAACATTAGATTTAATTACTAAAAATCTATATGATGCACTATTCTTTGCAAAGCCAATAAACACACAATCAATAGTTTTAGGTCCTAATTTTGTTCTTTTTGGTAAAGGAATTTGGACCTTTGCTAAGCAACCCTACACCTTTAAAGTTTTATAAGTAGGTTTTCTACCTTTCCATACTTCAAAAGGTGATTTATTTATTTTCTTAAAAGGAATTCTATTCAATATATGATTAGCAGTAAGTAAAGCTTCACCCCACAAACTATGTGGAAGTCCAGAACTATTTAACATAGAATTAATCATATTTTTAAATGTTCTATTTTTTCTTTCTGCCACAACATTTTGTTGTGGTGTATAAGGTGCAGTAGTTTGATGTACAATTCCATGTAATGCACAAAATTCTGAAAATAAAGTGGACTCATATTCTCCACCTCTATCTGATCTTATAATTTTTATTTTCTTATCTAATTGATTTTCAACTTCGGCCTTATATAATTTAAACATTTCTAAGGCCTCATCCTTATTTTTAATCAAATAGACATAACAATACTTGCTGCAATCATCAATAAATGTTATGTAATAATTTCGTCCACCTCTTGTAGGTATAGACTTAAAATCACACAAGTCACTATGAATTAAACCAAGTAATTCATTTGACCTATCTTGAACAGATTTAAAAGGTTGTCTAGAAAACTTAGATTCTGTACATATCTCACATTTATGCTTTATATTAACATTAATTTTTGGTATTAATTCCAGATTAACCATTCTATGTATTGACCTAGAATTTATATGTCCTAATCTAGCATGCCATAGGTCAAACGAATCAACAATATAAACAAAAGCCTTATTCTTATTATTGGCATTAACAACCATTACATTTAGTTTGAACAAACCATCAGCCAAATAACCTTTCCCCACATACATGCCACCCTTAGTCAGAACAAATTTATCTGACTCAAATACAAGTTTGAACCCTTTCTTACTAAGTAAAGGGCCAGAAACTAAGTTCTTCCTTATTTCAGGTACATGTAGCACATCAACCAAAGTTATCACTTTTTCAGAAGTGAATTTGAGCATCACAGTTCCTTTTCCTTCCACTTTTGAAGAAGAAGAATTTCCCATAAAGAGCTTTTCTCCACTAGAAATAGGATTGTAATCAGAAAATAGATTCTTGTCACTGCAAATATGCCTTGTAGCACCTGTGTCAATCCACCAGCCTCTCAAATCATAAACCATGTTGATTTCAGACACAACAGCAACCAAATCAACATCCAAGTTAGCAATGTTGGCCTGATTATTATGACTCGAATTTGCTAAATTCTGATCTTTTCTGTGGCGGCAATCTTGAGCCCTATGCCCTGCCTTTCCACAAACCCAGCAACTTCCTTTGATTCTTTTGAAGTTCTTTCCTTTTGGTGCAAACTGGTTTGTGTTTCTTTTTGTATCTTTTTGGACTCTCTTTTTCTGGAATTTTGGCTTATTTGGTTGTCCTTCAATCATATTTGCTTTGGCTTCAATTTCAGGAACATTAGTCTTGTCTCCTTTCCTATGGTCTTCTTCAACACGCAGCCTCAAGATCAAGTCTTCAATAGACATATCTCTGCGTTTATGTTTTAGATAGACCTTGAAATCATTCCAAGATGGTGGCAACTTCTCTATAATAGCACCAGTTTGGAAGTGTTCATTCACAACACAACCTTCTGCATGTAGTTCGTGAATCAACACTTGCAATTCTTCCACTTGTTTGATCACTGATTTTGTGTCAACCATGTTGAACTTGAGAAATTTACCAACCACGAATTTCTTTGCCCCTGCATCTTCTGTTTTATATTTTTTCTCAAGTAAGTTCCAAACATCTTTTGCAGTCTTACATTCTGAATACACATCATAAAGTGTATCATCCAATCGATTCAGAATATAATTTCTGCATAAGAAATCAGACTGTCTCCAGGCTTCAATTGTCATCAGTGTCTCTTTAGTCACTGGATTTTCATCAGTCTTTGGAACTTCTTCTTTGACTATATGAGCCAAATTCATGGTTGTCAACCAGAAGATCATCTTCTGTTGCCATCTCTTGAAGTCTAGACCCTTAATTTTTCAGGTCTCTCATATTTCGTATTGCAGGAATTATTATTCCCATCAATTGGTTGTGATGCCATATTCACAGATTCTGTTAATTAAATACAACAACACAAACAACAATATAATGAATATAGAAACAGATGAGAGAGGATTTTTGTCTTAGATTGTTAGAAATCTATATTCAATAATTCATGATAAGTTTAAATAAAAAAGACGAGAAATAGAACCATTTTTGGACAGAAGCTTGCTTGATTGCAATGTCCTAAGACAGAAATTTTCCACTCCTTCCTTGTGCTTAGAAGATCTGTGAGTGTCTGTCTTCCCAGGATTCGACTGTCAATAATCTAAATTCTTAGCACTAGAATTTAGACTCTGGCAAACTGGAATTGTTCCCCTCTTAAGTAAATGTGCTCTCAAGGATAGAAAAACGAAAATTCAATGCAAAAAACTCAGATTAAGTATTCAATTTATAGAAAACAGTTTGCCTCTTCAAAAGGACATGTCCTTTGACATTCAAATTCAAATTTTTGTGGCTATTCGAAAAAAATAGTTATATATAACTACTTGGTAGTTATATTCATGAATCAAGGCCCAAGGCCCAAGGCCCAATCTTTGATTTATTTAATAATAATAATTTATTTATAGATTCAAGCCCAAGAACCACTAGAACCTACTAGCTTTGGTTCTTCTTCAAAATCAAAGACTTAAGGCTTTGTGTACTTTTAAGCTTCTAGTCCCTTTTTGTTTTAACCAATGTGGGACTAAAGGTTTTCTAGTCAAAGGACTAAAAGTTTTCTATTCAAAATATATTTATTCTAACAGAAGATTCGAGAGAAACATAATTAAATAGGATGGACCGAAGGTTCCAGAAAGACACCGGCCTCCATAAAAGGCCATATAGGGATGAGGTTGGCATTCATCTTCTCTCCTCCTCCTCATTCTCATATCTTGTGAACCATCTGACCCCTCTCCTCCTATTGTGTTTGTTTCTGCCACTCTTATCCGATGAGAAAACGAAAACGAAAACCATCATCCATGGTGACTACTGTTCTTTTATATTGTTCCATACCATCCATACCTAAATACTTTGTGACCGAGGGATCAACGCAGCCTCTTTGTCGCAAGGCAGCAGAGGTCACCTTGCTGGAGCCCTGCATTGGAGGGTAGAACTGATCACGCTACCCTCTAACTTCATGTTATAGTGAAAGTCGGTGCACCTTATGGCTTTGGAAGCTTAAGATTACAGGTGGTGATTAAAGGTACTGGAGGACAAGTCTTAAGAAACTTTTACTTCATCAACCGTAGCTAACCTCTTCTTCAACTTGCTCGCCGTCTCCATAGGTGGCACATCTTTTTTAACCACCACCTAAACCTCGCGGCACCACCTAAACCCTTCTTGGAGTGGTTTGATATATTGACGCAGTGCGAAAGCGTTGGAATAAACAAGAATTCAATAACAACGACTGAACTCCAAGATAAACAATTACTAGCAAGCGATTCAGAGAAAACCTCTCTCATGATGAATTTTTCAACCTTTAACAAAATTGATCCCCCCATCTCAAAAACCCTAAAACAACTATTTATAGTCTATAGGAAATAAAATAATTTAGGAAACTAAAAAGCTATAGGAAATAAAATAATTTAGGAAACTAAAAAGCTATAGGAAATAAAATAATTTAGGAAACTAACTAGCCTTGCTCTCAAACAACTTCTCTTCGTCCTTGCTTCGGTTTGGCTACTTTTCGTGTGTCCAACTTGTCCATATATCTCATTGCAACCCTACTTGCATCATTACCAATCTGACGCAGTGCGAAAGCGTTGGAATAAACAAGAATTCAATAACAACGACTGAACTCCAAGATAAACAATCACTGGCAAGCGATTCAGAGAAAACCTCTCTCAAGATGAATTTTTCAACCTTTAACAAAATTGATCCCCCCGTCTCAAAAACCCTAAAACAACTATTTATAGTCTATTGGAAATAAAATAATTTAGGAAACTAAAAAGCTATAGGAAATAAAATAATTTAGGAAACTAAAAGCTATATGAAATAAAATAATTGAGAAAACTAAAAAGCTATAGGAAATAAAATATTTTAGGAAACTAAAAAGCTATAGGAAATAAAATAATTTAGGAAACTAACTAGCTTTGCTCTCAAACAACTTCTCTTCATCCTTGCTTTGGTTTGGCTGCTTTTCGTGCGTCCAACTTGTCCATATATCTCATTGCAACCCTGTTTGCATCATTCTCTCTCTCCTGTGAAGAACTCAACTCCGAGTTCTCATCTGGATATAAGGTGTATTGTCCGAAAGAATGGATGTAAATCTGCCACATTGAAAGTCCTCGAAATCACCATAGTCGCAAGAAGATCAACAACATAAGCATTATCGTTGATCTTTTGGACAATCTTGTAAGGTCCATACTTTCGTGGTTGTAACTTGTTATAAGTACCCACGGGAATCTGCTCTTTCCTAAGAAAGACCATCACCTAATCCTCTACCTCAAAGAGTTGTTCCTTCCATCTTCTGTCAGCCACCTCCTTGTACTTGGCGTTGGCTTTCTCAATCTTTGATTTGACCTCTTTTGAAGTGCTTTGCCAATGCTCTGCCATATGTTTAGCCGGTATGCTGTACTCAGCCAGCTTTGGAAGCTTCACCAAATCTAGTGCATGTTGTGGTACTTTGGTATAGACGATGGAGAATGGGGATCTTCCTGTGGTTCGATGGATGGAATTGTTGTAGGCGAACTCCGCCTGTGGCAAACACAAATCTATTGTGAGATTCCCTAAAGTCCTGTTGGTAGCTTCTATTTGTCCATCTGTCTGTAGGTGCACCGTGCTGCTATAATTCAAGGTGGAATCAAACATGTACCATAATGTCTTTCAAAAGTAGCTGAGGAATTTGGTGTCTCTGTCGGATGTGATGGATCTGGGTACTCCATGCAATCTCACAACCTCCCGAAAAAACATTTTGGCAATGGCATGGGCATCTGAAGTCTTCCTACAAGGAATGAAGTGAGCCATCTTGGAGAACCTATCAACCACTACAAAAAAGAGTCAGCACCTCGTTGGGTACGAGGCAAATCCAGGACAAAGTCCATAGAAAGGTCCTCCCAAATATTCTCAGGTACTGACAAGGGTGTATATAACCCAGTACTTTGAGAATGTCCCTTGGATGTTTGGCAAGTATAGCACCTCTGAACAATCTTGTACAACTCCTTCCTCAACTGAGGTCAAAAATATCGTTCAGCTATAGCTGCAAGGGTCTTATCCCTTCCCAGGTGGCCTGCCAATCCTCCTCCATGCAAGTCCCTGATTAACTTCTCCCTTAAAGAGGATCGAGGAATACATAGTTGATTGCCCTTCATCAAATAACCCTCATGTACATGGTATTCCCCACAGGGTTCCCTACTACCACACTTTTCCCAGATCTCACCAAAATCACTATCTTCAGCATGCAATTCCTTCATCTGTTCAAACCCAATAACCTCAGCACTAATCATAGTTAACACATCTGCCCTCCTACTCAGAGCGTCCACAACTCTATTTTGGGTTCCAGACTTATGCATTAGTTTGAAGGAAAACCTTTGCAAAAACTAGATCCATCTAGCATGCATATCCTTGCTAATCCTGTTTTGATTACTCAAGTGCTTTAAAGCCCCACAATCCAATATAAAACGAATTCCTTACCTACTAAATAATGTTCCCACACTCCTAATGCTCTTACCAACGAATAGAACTCCTTGTCATAGGTGGACCAGTTTCTTCTAGCATCATAGAGCTTTTCACTATAGAAAGCGATTTGTCTCTTTTTCTGGGAGAGTACAGCTCCAATTCCTACTCCGCTAGCATCACAATCAACTGTGAACAACTTATCAAAGTCGGGTAATGCCAACACAGGGGCACTACACAACTTCTCTTTAAAAGGGCAAACCCAGCTTCAGCTTCTTCACTCCAATTAGACTTCCCTTTCTTCAGATACTCTGTCAAAGGAGCAGTAATGGTGTAAAATGCCTGATAAAGTGCCTGTAAAAACTAGCCAATCCCAAGAAGCTTCTCAACTCAGTCACAGTTTTGGGATTAGGCCACTCTCTAATGGCTTTCACTTTCCCTTCATCCATAGTAATGCCATCACCACTTACAGCAAACCCCAGAAACAATAGCCTTTTAGATATAAACATACACTTTTTCAAATTAACATATAATTTATGCTCCTTCAATACAGCCAATACACTCCTCAAGTGGTCATTGTGCTCGTTCTCAGACTTGCTATAAATCAATATATCATCAAAGTACACTACCACGAATTAGCCAATAAAGGATTTAAGTACCTGATTCATAACACGCATGAAGGTGCTAGGTGCGTTGCTGAGACCGAACGACATCACTAGCCATTCACATAATCCTTCCTTTATCTTGAAGGCAGTCTTCCATTCATCGCCTAGCCTCACTCTAATCTAGTGATATCCGCTCCTTAAGTCTATCTTAGAAAAGATGACTGACCCACTCAACCTGTCAAGCATGTCTTCAATACGGGGTATTGGGAACTTATACCCAATGGTGATCCTGTTGATAGCCCTACTATCAACACACATCCTCCAGCTCCCATCCTTCTTGGGAGTGAGCAGGGCTGGTACATTACATGGACTCAGGCTGTCCCTGATGAAGCCTTTGTCTAGCAATTCTTGAACCTTCTCCTCAAGGATTTTCATTTCCTTGGGGCTCATCCTGTAATGTCGTAAGTTAGGAAGGCTTGCCCCCGGCACCAAATCGATCTGGTGCTATATGTCTCTCATAGGAGGAAGCCCCTCAAGTAAGTCATCTGGAGTCACTTTCTTGAATTCTTCTAACACCCCCTTCACTATCTCAGGAACTTCGTCAACAATCTCCTCCTCTACCTTCAGTATATTCTTCACCACCAAGGCATGCACCTCCTTGGTCTACTTCATATCTTCCTCTACTTCCTTCTTTGAGCTCACAATGGATAGGAAAGACCGTCTTTCAGGCTTAGAGCCTTTTGGACATAGCGCTACTTTAAGAGGTAATAGTGTGTATCTCTTGCCATCCTTCGCTAACCTATAGAGGTTCTCTTTGCCAGAATGTTTGCCATCCACATCAAACTGCCATGGGCGCCCGAATAGAAGATGACAAGCATCCATGTCTACTATGTCACAGTAGACTTTATCACTATATTTTCCAATGGAAAAGGGCACCCTACACCTTTCCTGAACATCAATCTTCTCAACGTCCTTAATCCATCCAATGGTATATGGATTAGGGTGCTTCTCTACTAGTAACTGCAATTTTCTAACCACCTGCTACTGATGATATTTTCGCTACTCCCACTATCCACGATTAGATCAAACATTCTTCCACCAATCGTGCGCCTAGTATGAAACAACTAGTGGCATTGAGTGCTATCTTCATGTTTTGGCATTAACATGAGCCTCCTGATCACATATGAGGGCTCATGCTCTTCATAATCCTTCCCAAAGTACTCTTCATCCCCATTAGGATCACAACAAATATCCTCCTCCTCTTCTCGCTCTAACATATTGACAGCTCTTTGACTTGGGCACTCATTGGATCTATGCCTCGATTGATTGCAGCGGTAACACTTTCCTAGGATGGGTTTTGCATATGGGTTGGATTGCTTCTAGCCTTCCTTAGATTCCATCGGCCGCTTCTCCATAGCCCTTTTCATTCTTTTTCTAACCACTACTATTCGGCTTCTCTGCAGCACTCTTCTCTTTACAATCAACCACCCTACTGGTTCCACTACGTTGAGCCCTATCAAAGCCATATCTATGCCCACCACCATCAAATCTGGTGTTCTTATCGTTCAGCATGAGTTCAGCCCGTAATGCCATATTTTTAGCCTCACTCATGCTCCTCAATACTGTGACCCCAATTTTATCTCTGATCTGCAACTTTAATCCATCAACATACCTAGCCACTTGTTGCCCCTCACTTTTCCTCAAATCATTGCGCTCAGCTAATCGCATAAATTCAGCAGTATATTCATGGACGGTTTGCAACCCTTGGCGACATCATTGGTACTGTTAGAAAAGTATCTGTTCATAATTAGGGGAAAGAAACTCACCTTTCATTAGTTGCTTCATGCGAATCCATGTTCGCACGGATTGCCTCCCTTCTCTCAACTGCCTACTCTGTACTCTCTCCCACCACGCGGAAGCACCATCCTTCAACCTACACACCACCGTTTTTACCCTATGTTCTTCTGGCACATCCTTGTAATCAAAGAACCTCTCCACCTCCGCCAGCCAATCAAGAAATTTTTGATATTAAATGTACCATTGAAATAGGGAAGATCTACCCTTAGGTGGTAATCCCCTCCATCGGAGTGATCATAATCATCATAATCGGTACTCCCTTTGGTTTCTTCCTCCACCATAGCCACCCCTCATAGGTGGTTGCCTCCTCTCAAACCCCAAAGCCTCTTTCTCTGAATCAACATCAGAGATCTGTACCCTCCGATTTGCACGGATGGGTTCATTGATTGGAATATCATAATCTTCTCGTGGCCTAGGTCGTCTTCCATCGTCAATCTTACCCCTATTATTAGCGACCTCCATAGCATCAAATTGCCCGATCAAAGTCTCAACAAGCTGCGCTACCTGCCTCAATCTTTGATCCATAACATTTATCTCTGTTCTTAGAACCGTTTGATTAGCCCCTTCGACTCCCGCATCATGAGCACCGTCATGAGTACGACCGCCATCGACATCATTGCCAGAAGACATCTTACAGGAACTCACCTTGCTCTGATACCAATCTGACGCAGTGTGAAAGCGTTGGAATAAACAAGAATTCAATAACAACGACTGAACACCAAGATAAACAATCACTCGCAAGCGACTCAGAGAAAACCTCTCTCAAGATGAATTTTTCAACCTTTAACAAAATTGATCCCCCCATCTCAAAAACCCTAAAACAACTATTTATAGTCTATAGGAAATAAAATAATTTAGGAAACTAAAAAGCTATAGGAAATAAAATAATTTAGGAAACTAAAAGCTATAGTAAATAAAATAATTTAGGAAACTAAAAAGCTATAGAAAATAAAATAATTTAAAAACTAAAAAGCTATAGGAAATAAAATAATTTAGGAAACTAACTAGCCTTGCTCTCTAACAAATTTTCTTCGTCCTTGCTTCGTTTGGCTGCTTTTCGTGTCCAACTTGTCCATATATCTCATTGCAACCTGTTTGCATCATATGGAGGGATATCATGAATGTCTTCGCCGACGTTGGAAGATCTGGTCAAAAATTAATGTCTATGGATCAACTCAAGCTCATGGATTTAGGTCATGAAGGAAGTTATATAGGTTTATATTATGGATTATGGCCTTTAAAATTTCTTTTATGTAGTGTGAAAGGGTTGTACTTGCACAATACAAGCTTTACCGCCGATGAAAGTTTGTTATAATATTTATTTTCCACTTATATTCTGCCTTAACCTTGTAAAAATTAATCGTTGCTGTCCATATGGATTTCTTGTTCCCCCCACCATCTGAGGACGTATGATGGAAAGTGGAGCTTTAATCTGATGAGTGGATATTTTTAAAATAATTTTGAAGAGCTTGGGGTGGCAATGGATTCGGTCTACCCCTGATACATTTTGTTCTTGCACTCGGTCGGTCAGGCCAAATTGAATCGTTTGATTAAGCAAGGTCAAAAATTGAACACAATTGGAAAAGCGGATCAGGGCCGGATTTTCTAATTTAATATTTTATTTTTTTTTAGATATCATTTGAATCAAGAAAAATTATAGCCAAATTGAAAACCAAAATTAACCATATAATAGCTTTCTTCCTTCTCGCATTATGACATTTGTTACGCTACTATATTTTTTTCTTTGACATAAATGGTATTAAAAGAAAAGGCTACATTTTGTTATAAATGTT
Organism: Calamus simplicifolius; assembly: GCA_900491605.1. Classification (NCBI taxonomy): domain Eukaryota; kingdom Viridiplantae; phylum Streptophyta; class Magnoliopsida; order Arecales; family Arecaceae; genus Calamus; species Calamus simplicifolius. The sequence goes on from UESW01004383.1 coordinate 903,819, forward strand.
ACTACTATTTCCATATTTCATAGCTTTATTTTAGTAATATTTAAAGAACAAAAAATAATGTTTTGCTTAAATTTATGTTAAATTCTAAAAATTATAAACCACAACATTAATTTAGTGATATTTTATTAATATTTAAAAAATAATATTTTACCTTACATTTATAATAAATTATTGGTAACTCATCATAAGTTTTTTTTATCTATTTAGTTAAGTTTCTCAATTATTGATCCAATTAAAAGGAATTAATTTATAAAATATAAAAATTATAAATTATTTAAGATATTATATTAAATAGTACTTTTACTTTTTAATTGCAAAATAAAAAATTATCTTTTAAAATAACTTGTAAGAAAAAAATTATATATGAATACAGGAAAATGTTAAAATCATATATTTTGAAATATTTTAAATAAAATGGTTTCATAAATACCATGAAGAATAAAATAAATTTATTTATTCTTTAATTTAATTGAAGGAAATGGATTATATATTTATGAAAAATAATTATTAAAATATAAAATATTGCAATAATAATATATTTGTAGAATGAATAAGAATAGATATAATACTTTTTTATTTTTATAAAGTTTGATGGTACTAATAGAGTGGTTTTTTTGGAAATAGAAATATATAAATTAGACTTTTGAGTGCAGAGTAGTTTCTTAAATATTGATATTTTACTATTGAATTTAGCAAAAACAATTACTAAACGTAAGTTTGAAGAAATTAAAATACTTGAAAAATATGATTATAACCTTTAGCATAACCAAAGATCTACATAAATCTAAGTCATAAATTTCGATGCTAATTCTCAATGACAACTAATTAGAGAAGAATTAGAAACTTGAGGCCACATAGTGGAGACAAGCGTCACCTAATTAAATACAACTGCGGATTAGAATGCTTGGAATACTCAACAACAAATTGAAGTGATGATGAGAAACAGTTAGGAAACCATGAGCAAAGCAAGCATCACCAAATTAAATACGACTTGCGATTAGGAGGTTTGCTTTGGGAAAGATAAAATATATTAAATATTTCTTCGACTTTATTGAGATCTTTCTTTCCCACCACTGGAATCACACAGCTCCTCTAACCAAAGAATATGAGTATCAATGACGTACGGCAAGCTTAATTAATATAGGTTTTGTGATCATCAAATTAAAATAATCAGATGTACTTATCACTAATTCAAAGTCTTAACCGATTTTGTATATGATAACAATTGCCGTATGAGAATTGCTAAAATATCATAATCAACTGCTATGTAGTTTCTTAAGCATCTCATATGAATTATTTGTTTTGTTTTATTAAGGAAAGAGCAAAATTTGAATGCAAGTGCAGTGCATCTGTCTATAAAGGAAACAAAATCTTCAACAGTCTAACCATAAATGAGGAATCCTATTGTAAAGCTTTTTTTTTCCTATTTATAATCTGATCAAATATCAAAGTGCCATATTTTTAAATAGCAGATAAGGATCTGCATTTAAAATTAAAACAAATAAGAACAATATCTATCTGATTATGAGAGGATGATGATGTCCAGGGCCTCTCCCTAGATTAATAGTATTTGCTATAGATATGGAACATTTATCCCCTGACCAAATGCAAGAAGATTATAACTTTGTTTAAAATATGCAATAAATAAATAGGATGTGGGATTAAAACTTTTGAGAAAGATAGGACATTAATTATATAATTAAATAGAACACAGGATTAAAACTTTCCAAAAGGATATGTTGCATACAATCCTTCCCCGGTCTCCTTTTATATTTCTTTTTGCTACTCCATCCGAGGAGAAAACCAAAACCAAAGCTAAAACTATCATCCATGGTGACCATTGTTTTTTTATATTGTAAGGAGAAAACCAAAACCAAAACCAAAACTATCATCCATGGTGACCACTGTTTTTTTATATTGTATAGCATATTGTTTTTTTATATTGTAAGGAGAAAACCAAAACCAAAGCCAAAACTATCATCCATGGTGACCACTATTTTTTTATATTGTTCCATACCACCCAACCTAAGTTCCTTGCGGTTGAGGGCTCAACATAGCCTCTTTGTCGCCGGACAGTGGAGGTCAACTTGTTGGAAGAATGGCTTCTCCGTCGTGCTCGGCAACTTCGTAGGTGGCAATTTTTTCGTTTACTACCACCGCGACCACACGACACCTCCATCTTTGCTATGAGTTATTTGGAGCAGAGCCAGAATTCTTGGCTTGAAGTGGTTAATTTGACGCGGAGAGGAATGTCATGGCTGTCTTTGCTGACTTTGGAAGATTGATTGCAACTAGAAACTCTCATCTAAGATTACTGTCTGTAGATCAATTGAAGCTCATGGATTTAGGTCGTCAAGCAAATCAGGGTTATGTCATGGATTATAGTTTTGTAAAAGATGTCATGCAGTATGAAAGGGAACTACAATCTAAGCTTTGCCACCGATGAAAGTTTGTTATAATATTTATTTTCTATCGATACTTTGCCTTAACCTTGTTCTCTCCACCATCATCGTCCATGGAGGACGTAAGATCTTTGCTTGTTTAGCCTTTTGTAATAGACTTCACATACGTGATTCTAGCCAAGAAAGGATGAACAGTTAATTTAAGTTGTTTGTTCTGCAACAATCCCATTGAGGCGGTGTCCCAGTTATATAAGCACTTTCATATCACTTCAAAACTTAGGAATCTCCAAGATTTATGGAGTGTCTAAAAGAAAATTCATATTCCTCAATTTTGAAAACTTGCTTGGGATCAGTCAATCCTTACTACATGGTGGCACATTTAGAAAGAAAAAATATTAAAGTATTTACTTCATAGCGGCCCCCATATATATCTATCATTATTCACAAGAACTTATTTTCTTTTAACTTTTGGAGCTGCATTTCTATTGGTAAAGTGGGAAAACTCATTGTAATCTTAAATCTTTGCCGGGTCTTTATAACACCTCAAGCTCACCTATTGGTTCAATTAACCTATTAGTGGGCTGAAATCACGTGGTTTTAAAAACTAAATGAAAGTTAATTGATAGTAAGTGAACTTGAGTTATAAAGTTTTTAAACTTTCTTTTTCATCCGATGTGGAGATGAGTTTTAAGGTATTACAATCACCCTATCATAATGCGACATTCTTATCGCATGCCATAAGTTAGCCAAAATCTATCTCGAGACAGATTGTTGGTGTTGTAAGGATGACTCCATACCATGGCAAGACTCTACTATCATCTTATGGGCAGCTCTTTCCTTATGCCCATCAACTTCTGCATACTCGGTCAGCTTTGATACCATTTGTAATCCTCAAGCTCACCTATTGGTCCAATTAACCTATTAGTGAGTTGAAACTACATGGCCCTAAAAATTTGAGTGAAAGTTAATTGATAGCAGGTGAACTTAAGTTATAAGTACTTTATTTTTTTATTCAATATAAGACTAGTTTTAGGGTATTACAATCTCTTTTGAAAACTTATTTTGAGATATTCTCTCTTTACTCTTGTAATTCATTGTATATGTCTACTATTAATAAATTGGGGAGCTCATCTCCCTTGTTCCAATCAACAAAAAAAAATATCCACTAACCATAAGCCATTTCATATGCTCGCTTCCTTCTTCATTATTCAATATGATCCACATCTAATTTGGTGTTTCGAAGGGATATTAGAGTTGGTCCTCGCAGAGGTAAGAATGAGACCAGCATGCATATTTAAGAAGAGTCTCCCTAGGAGTCATGAAAAATAGTAAAAATATATATATATTTTAATGGGTACATTTAGAAAAGGAACAAGTTTGTTAGATTTTGGACTAAAAGTTGGCCTTATTCATTTATTTATTTATTTTTCATAGTTTTAATGGCCTTTCTCAATGGAGAATTCCTCCATGAGGAACTTTTGTAGGTATACGAATTTAGTAATTCGATAGAAGCTTTGGATTTTCCTCAACTAATCCTCAAAACCAATTTTGCTTTATTTCACAATAGAAATGAACGGTGTCTTTTTATAATATATTCAAGTTTCTCTCAACACATACAATGGTATGTTCACTACAAGAAAATGTCAAAATAGTGACAAAAATTAGTGATGAAAATTTTGTTACTAAATTGTGGTTTAGTAACAAAATAGTGACAAAAAATTAAAATTAGTGACGGATTAGTTTTTCTGTCACTAAACCGTCACTAAATTAGTGATGAACTGTCACATCCGTCACTAATTTAGTGACGAATTGCCCTAATCCATCACAAATTAGTGACGGAAGGGCAATCCATCACTAAATTAGTGATGGATTAGTAATGGATTTTTCTTCCGTCACTAATCAATCACAAAATAGTGACGGATGGGGCAATCCATCACTAATTTTGTGACGGATGGGGCAATCCGTCACAAAATTAGTGACGGATTACCTTCTGTCACTAATCCGTCACAAATTAGAGATGGATGGGGCATCCATCACTAAATTAGTGACGGATTAGTGATGGATTTTTCTTTGTCACTAATCCATCACAAATTAGTGACGAATGGGGCAATCCGTCACTAATTTTGTGATGGATGGGGCAATCCATCCCTAAGTTTGTGACGGATTGCCCTTTCGTCACTAATCCATCACAAATTAGTGATGGAAAAGTAATCGTCACTAATTAGTGACGGATTATCTTCCGTCACAAATTAGTGATGGATGAAAAATCTGTCACTAAATTAGTGATGGATTGCCTTCCGTCATTAATCCGTTACAAATTAGTGACGGATAGGGCAATCCATCACTAATTTTATGACGGATGGGGCAATCCATCACTAACTTAGTGATGGATTGCTCGTTCATCACTAATCCGTTACAAATTAGTGATGGAAAAGTGACGGATTGCCTTCCGTCACTAATCCATCATAAATAAGTGACGAATGGGCAATCCATCATTAAATCGGTCACTAAATTAGTGACGGATTGCCTTCATCACTAATCCATCACAAATAAGTGATGAATGGGGCAATCCATCACTAAGTTAGTGATGGATTGCCCGTTCATCACTAATCCGTTACAAATTAGTGATGGAAAAGTGACGGATTGCCTTCCGTCACTAATCCGTCATAAATAAGTGACGAATGGGGCAATCCGTCATTAAATCGGTCACTAAATTAGTGATGGATTGCCTTCCATCACTAATCCGTCACAAATAAGTGATGAATGGGGCAATCCGTCACTAATTTAGTGACAGATTGCCCTTTCATCATCAATTCGTCATAAATTAGTGATGGAAAAGCAATCGTCATTAATTAGTGACGGATTGTTTTCCATCACTAATCCATCACAAATTAGTGATGGATGAAAAATCCGTCACTAAATTAGTAACGGATTGCCTTCCATCACTAATTCGTCAAAATTAGTGATGGATTACCTAAGTTGTCCACTGGCCCGGGATAACCCGAACCCGCCGCAGTCCACTGGCCCATAGGCCCACAACTCGCTATTAACTCTGAATTGTTTTGGTATTTCCTTCGCTCGCCTGACGCTCGCTCGCCTTTCGCAGTTCCGCTCGCCCGTTCAATAGTCAACCCTAACCCTAGCTTCTAGCCTTCCATTCGGCCATTCATTTTTGCTGCTCGCCTTCATCGGAGCTTTTGCATTGCCAGATCTTTTCGATTGTCACCGGCGAGCAATGAAATCGCCACCGGCAAGCAACGAAATCCATTGGTAATTTTTGTTTCATCCCTTGTTACCCTGTATGTATCCTTGTTCTCTGTGGGTTGCGGGTTGAGTCTTGCTAGAAACTATCGCCGAAGAAGAGATGGCGACGGCGTTTGAATGGATCTAGATCTCTAGATCTAGTTTCCGACAAGGGTGGGAAGCCATGGCTGACTTCTAACGATGGTCGGGCTCCGTTGAAGACAAGAGGACTACAGGTCTTCTAGTCAGATCGGGCTCCCTTCTCCCATCTCCTCATCTCTTCTTCACAAAATCAGTTATCGTCTATCATAATGTCATCTCTTTCATGGTCTATTTCCTCAAATCCAGCCATCTTTAATGCGTATAATATTAACTACTTTTACAATTCAGGAGACACTTTGATCGCTCATCCCCTGTTGGCAATCAGAGTCTTTCCCTTCTTTCATCAATTAATCATCGAAGAACAAGGGAGGGAAAAAAAAAATTACGTGCAAAGATCAGGAATCAGTAAGCTTTCATGTTTATATTCCATTAATTATTATCCCATATTTACAAATGTCTTAAATATTATTTAAATTATTAAAATTTGGGTTACAGCTTTTATTATACATTCAAATGCTATTTATACATAGTATTAAGTGTGAAGACGGAAGATCGGGCATTCAGATGCCAAAATTATCCAAGAAGTATGATATTTTTTTAATATAAAATAAATTTTAATATAAAAAATAAAGATAGAAAATATAATTTTTTTTTCTCCTATGATGTAACTTAAATTGAAAGCCTTCCAAAAATAGATGAACAAATACATGGAGTTTGAAGCCTTCTAGGCTTATAGCAAAGAATGATTCCTAGATGGCATCCACGATTTAACACCTTAATATGGATTCATACTGTTGAATAATATAATCACCTGATAAATAGGAATTAGGATTTTCCATGTAAAAGCTTTAAAATGAAATGCCATTGTTGCTAGGAGTGGCTATCTTTGATTGGTTCTTAGAGATAATGATGCTGCTTTTATGAGACAGGATTGTTATTTAGAAGTGCTTTTGATGCGTAGCATCTTACAATATCTTCAATTCTGCTGGTTTCTATTAATGTATTGTGTGGTCTAAGATGTCTTTATGTTTTCCACATTTTTACACATGGTTTATTTCTCAGGATTGTTATTTAGAAGCATTCATATTATTATGATACAGTGATATCCACTTTGTATTCTTCTAGTTCCCAATATTCTGACCACTGAATATAGTCAACCTTGATGACTGTACCATTATCATGGAACTCCTTTTAAGCTCATTTTATTGTCTTCTCATACTTAAAGAGGGTGACATAAAACTTGCATGAGTTTCTCATTAATAATAGTTCTAACATAACAGAAATATGTCAACTTTGGAATACTTTTTGGTGATTAACTTTGATTTAAATTGAACAAGGTAAGGTGAAATCGAAATGGAACCATGCAATAAATATTCATTATCCTTTGACCATTGACAAAAGCTTATTATCCGATGAAGAGCTTCTACAGTAGTTATGTTTTGCTTACCTGGATCTCAGATATTCCACATTCATTATTTGCTAACCCTACAAAAAATTATGTTTTCAGGCCAGGAGTTGGTATGGGCAGCTCAGGTTCATTTAATTGCACTTCAGGGTAAGCTCATAAAAACCAATAAATCACTATTCTAATATTTGAATTTCTTTCTGTAATGACGTTTCTTTCTCGCTCGTCCGGACACTTTGGGCCGACTGGCAAAGTGGGCGCTCAAGCTAGAAGAATTCGACCTATCTTTTCGTTCCCGGTCGGCTATGAAATCTCAGGTCCTGGCAGATTTCTTGGTTGAATGCACCTGGGGCGAGGAGCAACCAGAAGAGTCCCATGCAAACCCCTCAACTCCTAGGACCAGAGAGGATGAATGGATCCTTCATGTGGATGGAGCGTCAAATCCCCAAGGGAGCAGAGCGGGCCTCATCCTGGCTAATCCAAATGGAGTTGTAACCGAGTGCGCTCTCTGTTTTCTCTTCCCAGCCACCAATAATCAGGTGGAGTATGAGGCCTTACTATCTGGAATAAGATTGGCCCAGGTGCTCGGTATGAAGCGCCTTAGAGCATTCACTGACTCCCAGCTAGTCACTGGCCAAATCATGGGGGAGTATGAGGCGCGGGATCCTACTATGTCCCATTACTTGAGTATGGTGCAGTCACAAGCCTCTCCCTTAGCCTACTTCAGTGTCAGCTACATCCCTCAGGAGGAGAACACCAGAGCTGACGCCCTATCCCGATTAGCCACCTCGGCCGACGGGATTTTGGGAAGAACTTACGTAGAGCATCTGGAAGCCCCGAGCATCAAGCCACAGAAGAAGCCCTTCCGTTCGAGTAGTAGCCTTCTTGGATGGACGCTTATATCTGGTATTTCACCAACGGCGCCCTCCGTGAAGACCCGGCTGAGGCCAAACTGCTCAAGCGGCGAGCCACTAAGTTTCTAATGATGGAAGGAAAGCTCTACCGAAGGTCGTTCTCGTACCCAGTCCTCAGATGTGTTGGCCCTAAGAAAGTGGATTATATCCTACGAGAAATCCATGAGGGCATATGCGGAAGTCACCTAGGGGCAGGGCCCTGGCATACAAAGCTCTGTGGCAGGGATACTATTGGTTGACAATGAGGGAGGACACGTCCGAGCTTGTCCGGAAGTGCGACAGTTGTCAACGCCATGCCAACATCCAGCAGCAACCAATGTCCCAGCTGACCACCCTAGCTGCACCTTGGCCCTTCGCCTAGTGGGGTATGGACATCCTGGACCATTCCCTCCAGCCTCGGTCAGCGCAAATTCCTGCTGGTAGCCATCGACCATTTCACTAAGTGGATCGAAGCCGAAGCACTCGCCAAGATCACGAGGGCAAGGTGAGGTCCTTCTGAAAATCTATAGTGTGTCGGTTCGGGCTGCCGCACACTCTCGTCACTAACAATGGCCAGCAGTTTGACAACACCGCCTTCCGAGAGTTCTGCACCAAGCTAGTCATCCATCAGCGGTTCACCTCCGTAGGACATCCTCAGACCAATGGCGTGGCTGAAGTAACCAACCACATTATTCTTCAAGGGCTTATAGCACGGCTAGATGACTACAAAGGATGGTGGGTGGAGGAGCTCCCCAAGGTACTATGAGCCTACCACATGACACCGCGAGCCCCCATCGAAGAGACTCCTTTCAGCCTAGTCTTCGGGTCCGAAGCTGTCATTCCTATGGAATAGGTGCCCAGAGCCTCCGGATGAAGTGGTATAGCGAGGGGGATAACCCAAATCAGTTGCGGGCCAACCTCAACCTAGTGGAAGAATTACGGGACCAGGCGCGACTCCGGATGGCAGCTTACCAACAATGAACAACCAAGTATTACAATGATTGCATCCGCCTCAAGGCTTTCCTGCCAGGAGACCTAGTCCTCCGACGAGCCAAAGTTTCAAAGCCAACGAAAGGAGGCAATCTAGCTCCGAAATGGGAGGGTCCTTACCGAGTCACGGAGGCACTCCACCACGGAGCATACAAGATTGAGGAGCTGGACGGGAAACCTCTTCCTCGCACTTGGAACACGGACAACCTACGTTGGTACTATCAATAGTTGTTCATGTCTTTAATTCAGGAATGCCTGCCATAATATTATTCATTTCCTTACTAATGAAAGACTTGAAGCCCGAGCCTCCCTTCGGCACCTAAGCCTGGCTCCGCATCGGCACTCCAAGCCCGAGCCTCCCCTCTGCACCTAAGCCCGGCTCTGCGTCAGCACTCCAAAACTGAGCCTCCCCTTGGCACCTAAGCCCGGCTCCGCATCGGCACTCCAAGCCCGAGCCTCCACTCGGCACCTAAGCCCAGCTCCGCATTGGCACTCCAAGCCCGAGCCTCCCCTCGGCACCTAAGCCTGGCTCCGCGTCGGCACTCCAAGCCTAAGCCTCCCCGCGGCACTTGAAGCCTGATTCCGTGTCGGCGCTGGAAGCCCGACTCCACGTGACACTTGAAGCCGACTCCGCATCGGCACTTGAAGCCCGACTTGCGTCGACACTTGAAGCCAGACTCTGCGTCAGCACTTAATGCACAACTCCGTGTCGGCACTTAAAGCACGACTCCACGTTAGCACTAGAAGCCCGACTCCGCATCGGCACTTGAAATCCGACTCCGCGTCGGCATTAGGAGCCCGAGCTCGCCTCAGCACGCAACCTGCCTCTGCATCAGCGTCTAAAGTCCGACTCCACGTTGGCACAAGCTTGACTCTGCATCGGCATAGGTTCGACTCCGTGTCGGTATGCAAACCCAATCCCACATCAGTCCTCTAGCCAGCTTTCTAGCCGTGTCCCTAGACCAAAGTGGTGGAGTTCTCCCTTGGCACCGACTCTGGCGTCGTCCTGCGATGTATGGTCGAGTTCTCAAGTCATTGGTATTCGAATCGTTTCAACTTATCCGCTAGAAAACTTGACTATGGTGCAAGTCATGAGCATTAGGGGTCAAAATTTCATTAATAGCAAAAGTTTACAAAATTGCCAATTTAAGTTGGACTTATACAATGCAGTGAAAGAAAAAAGAAACTAGGGTTCAGCCGGAGCTAAGTCGTCATCTTCGGAACTTCGTCCGGCTCCAGCTCTTCAATTCCCTTGAGGCCGTAGAGTCTGCGTATTTTCTCCTTGCAATCTTGGAAGCCACCATCGTATGCAAATGCAGTTGTCTCGGCCAGCTCCCTACTGAAGGCTTTGGACTTCCTAAAATCCTCTACGGCCTCGATGGCTTTCTTCTCGGCCTCGGTGGCTTTCTCCTCGGCATCGGTGGCCTTCTTCTCGACCTCATCGGCCTTCTTCTCAGCCTCGGTCACCGCCGCCCTTAGATGTGCTGCCTCAGCGTCTCTTTGGCGAGCGATTTCCATGGCATTCTCGGCCCGCTCTCCGGCCACTCCGATCTCAATGGTGGCAGAGTACAGCCGGTACTTCAGTAGGTAAATCTCTGCTTCAGCGGCTTTCTGCTTCTCTTCTGCCACCCTCTGCTTTTCCTCTGCCACCTAAGCATTATCAAGCTCATTGGCTGCCTGGCATTGAGCAACTTCCAGCGCTTCCTCCGTTTCTCAACCTGGACCAGGTTACGGAATTGGGCGGCCTCGGCTTTGGCTTAGCCTTTTGCGCCCGGGCAATCTCCGCCCGGGCCTCCTCCAGGGCTGCCTTGGCCATCTTTGCTCTAGCCTGGACTTCTTGAATTTCCTTCAGAGATTGGTCGAGAGCGACCTCGGCCTGGGACCAAAGACCCCTCATGGCGGTCATAGAGTTCAACCTCTGATCAAATTATTTGGTTTAGATGAAGAAACGATCCCAAAAGTTTTGATAAGGGAACAATACTTACCCAGAGATGTGCCACGGATGCCTCTCGGATAAATTAGATCTCCCTTGATGTCGAAGGAACTTTAGTAGCTCGGGCACGAAAGCCTGGGCCAATGTTCGCTCAGCCCAGCGGCTATAGCGCGTCAAAATTGACTAAAAAGAGGGATCGATGCCATCTCCCTCCTCTGACCCAGCGGCTGCAGGCGAGGGCTCAGCCTCCGACTCTGCTCCCTCTGGCGCCTTTGCTGGTGGGGACGCCTGGCCGCTACCCCTTCGGAGGATAGGACGGCTTCTGGAGTCAGCCTTGTAGCCGAGTTGGCCGCTTCCGCTTCGGGAGCTATGGGCTATGGTGATGGCGCTTTCGTGCCCCGCTCCGGAGAAGTGTTGATCAGATCGATAGGAAACGGAGGCAGTGCTGGTGAAGGCGAACGAGGTACATCCCTTTTCCCTGCCTCGTTCCGTCCTGGTGCCTCTTTGGCCTCGGCCCTTACCGCCTCGCTTCCTAGGGCTTCTTCGGCTTTGGCCCTTTCCGCCCTGCTCCCTCTCGAGGCCTCTCCGATCGTGACCCTTCCCTCCGTCCAGTACCATTTTGCCTCTGTAAAGATTCCATGAGACTTCAGGATGGCCACTCCTAGCAGCTGCTCTTTTGATCCGGGAAGAAACTGCAACACAATATTCCAACACAGATGTCAGCTATTCTGTCCTCAAAATCATGCATTTTCTTCTCCTATCTTAAGGAGAGAGACTTACATGGCTCCAACTTTGCCTAGAAATTCGTTTACTGTGATTGCGTTCTGCGAGTACATGAGTGGTGAGATCCAGTAACCCCACATCCACCATTTCTTCACATCCTCTGTCAAAAGAAGAGAAATCGTGGGGCGTAGTCAGCAAACTATTATTTCAGGTAGTGGAGATGAGAACGAGATCTCTAGAACAGGTAGAATGGTATATTGTCTAATATAAAGAAGAAAGCAAGCGATTAGAGCATACCTCTTGACAGGATGAACCCACCCAGCAACAGAAGGACAGCCAGCGCAAAAGATCCAAAGGTATTTGCAACGATCATGTTCCTACCAAGTGCAGCGATGAACCGGAAGAGCCCCGATGCCATCTGATTGGCCAATAGGAGCAGCAGATACTGCTTAAAAAACCTGTAAAGAAGACGAGCACAGAGTTATTTTGAGGATCGAGCCGTTATGTCTCCACCCTCAATCTGAGACAGAATCGAAGCCAACCGTCTTACCTTCCTACATTTGGATCGAATCCAATGGCATAGTAGGTTGTGAACACCCAGATTGCAACTTCAACAAATGCAATCGGAATCTTCAAAATCCACATTGGAATTGTATATGACCATGCGGGATAAAAGAGCAGATCTCTTTGTTTGAAGAAGACGGGAAGCTTCAGGATGGTCATAGCAAGCTCCGAGAACCCATTGAACATGACGCTGACTACTCCAAAGAAAAGTGCACTCATATAGATTCCCCCATCGTTCACGGAGTCACGGTGCATCTCCGTGCGCAGGAAGAGTGTCATTGTGATGAAAGCCATGACTACGAGCTGAAATTTGAAAAATTTCGAGATTTCAACGCATGGAAATTTGGAATTTGAAGCCTGAATCGCTTCGTTAGTGGTGGATATATATCACTCACCTGAGTTGACTGAACGCGTAGACGAATGAATTTCGCTTCATCAGTAGAAGTTCTCTGGCAAGGTTGGCTTTGAGAAGCTCCTTTTTGTTGACACCGTATTTTGAGGTCGTCAAGGCAGCTGGATGGCTCTTGCTCTTATCGAAGGGGACGGAAAGTTCATTTGCCATGGCCTGACCAACGTGGAAAGACTGAAAGGCCCCGGCAAATTCCCTCACAGGCACGTATCGGTAAGGTTCATCGTCGCGCGACCAGTACTGCTGCTGATCTTTCCTCGATGTCACCTTTGAAGTTTGAACACAAAACAGAGATTATTCATTCAGTGTGCGATCTTTGCGGTCGAATTAGTAGTGGTTAAATGTAATCATCCATTTTGCCACTAGCCTACCTCTTGTAAGAAGTCTGCGACACCCTTCCGTTCTGGGCATTTGAAGCCCATGGACTCGAAGAAATCGAGCACATGTTCACGGGGACCATGATACACGGCTTGTGTTGGGCCCATGGCCCACCTATTCAGCCCATTAGGGCAAAAGGGAGCGCTACTCCTTTTTCTACAGGGTTTTGTTCTCTCTCTTTTATAAAAGGAGTAGCCGCCTTCCTTTTTTGGTTTTCTCTTTTTAAGGAGCAGCCGTCTGGAAAAAGAGGAGAAGCATGTAGCAGGTATTTCTTTTTTCTAGGAGCATGGATTGCTAGGGGAAGAGAAGGAAGGGCTGCTGCTTGGTGCTTAACTACGTGGGAGGACTTCCACTCCAGGAATCACGTGAAGGTGCTGCAGAAGAAAAACAAGAGAAGAAGAAGAAGAGAAGGGAAGAAAATAAGGAGGTAACGCAGGAGACCGTATTTTTCGGTGACGTAATCCTTATATCCCTATTATTCTCTTGTGATTGTTTCTCAAGTTCTGGCAAGGGACTTTGAGACTTGGATATTTATTATTTTATAGTGGATCTTCTTCTCTGGCTTGCCCGTGGTTTTTTTTCCTTTATCTTGAAGGGATTTTCCACGTAAATCTTGGTGTTTCTGTGATTGTGTGGTTTTGCATTTTTATTTATTATTCCGCTGCGTATTACGGTCTGCTAGTATTTGCTCGTACACGGATTCTTTCCCATCAACTGGTATCAGAGCCTGTGAATTTTTTTGTGTGTGCGAGCATGGAGGCCGGTAATGTTTCCCGCATGATCAGTCTGAACGGAAACAATTGGATGATATGGAAACCAAGGATGGAGGACCTCTTATATTGCAAGGATCTATATGGACCTTTAGAAGGGGTCAAAGCAAAGCCCGCTACAGTGACAGACGATGCTTGGATCATGTTAGATCGGAAGGCAGTCGGTTTTATTCGGCAATGGTTGGATGATAGTGTCTTTCACCATGTTTCCACTGAGACTTCTGCAAACTCTCTTTGGAAAAAGTTAGAAAGTCTATATGAGAGAAAAACAGCTGGCAACAAGGCTTTCTTGATCAGAAAACTAGTGAATCTNATGCTTGGATCATGTTAGATCGGAAGGCAGTCGGTTTTATTCGGTAATGGTTGGATGATAGTGTCTTTCACCATGTTTCCACTGAGACTTCTGCAAACTCTCTTTGGAAAAAGTTAGAAAGTCTATATGAGAGAAAAACAGCTGGCAACAAGGCTTTCTTGATCAGAAAACTAGTGAATCTGAAATATAAAGAGGGTGCTTCTATTGCTGAGCATTTGAATGAAATGCAGAGTATTAATAACCAGTTATCCTCTATGAAAATGTCTCTTGATGATGAGTTGCAGGCATTGTTACTTCTCAGTTCATTGCCAGAAAGTTGGGAGACATTGGTAGTTTCCCTTAGTAATTTTGCACTAGACGGTGTTATCACCATGAGTCAAGTAACAGGAAGTTTGTTGAATGAGGAGTTAAGAAGGAAAAATTTAGCAACTTCTCAGATTGATTCACAGGCACTTGTCTCAGAGAATAGAGGATGGTCAAAGTCTAGAAATAGAGACAATTCATACAAGGGTAGAAGCAAATCAAGGTCAAGAAAAGATATTACTTGCTATAACTGTGGTGAGAAAGGGCACTACAAGAATCAGTGTAAGAAGCCTAAGAAGAGTAAGAAAAAGAAAAGAAGTGGAGGATACAGAGTCAAAGGAGAATATCACAGCTACTGTGCAGAGTGATGATTATTTGATTTTGTCTACTTCTGATGGTATCTTCTCATGTGAGTGTCAGAATCATGAGTGGGTGATTGACACAGGTGCTTCTTATCATGCTACACCATGGAGGGAGTTTTTTTCTACATATAAGACTGGAAATTTTGGTGTTGTCAAGATGGGAAATCAAGGCATAGCGACATCATTGGCATGGGTGACATCCACATGAAGACCAATCTTGGCTATAAGTTGGTGCTCAAGGATGTAAGGCATGTAGCTGACTTGAGGCTAAATTTAATCTCAGTTGGAAGACTTGATGATGAAGACTTTGATAGCAGATTTCATAAAGGGCAATGGAAGCTCAGTAAAGGTTCACTTGTTGTAGCCAGTGGGAAGAAATGTCAAACTTTATACAGGTTGCAGGCTAAAGCTTATGGTAAACAGTTGAATGTTACAGAGAACGACTTCAGCATAGAGTTGTGGCATAAACGACTGGGACACATGAGTGAGAAGGGGCTGCAAGTTCTTTCCAAGGGAGAAGTTCTACCAGACTTCAAAGGTGTACATCTGAACCCATGTGTTGATTGTTTGGTTGGCAAGCAACATAGAGTTTCTTTTGCTAGTCCTGCTTTATCTAGAAAAATGCATGTTTTGGATCGTATCTATACAGATGTTTGTGGTCCTCTGAGGACAAAAACTCCTAGTGGATTAGTTAATGTTCCAGGCATCAGTGGTGCACTTTATTTTGTCACTTTTATAGATGATTTTTCCAGAAAAGTTTGGGTCTATGGTTTGAAGACTAAAGATCAGGTTATTAATGTCTTCAAAGAGTTTCATGCCAGAGTTGAAAGAGAAATAGGAAAGAAACTGAAATGTATAAGGTTAGATAATAGTGGTGAGTACACAGGGTTATTTGATAATTATTGCAGATCACATGGCATTCAACATGAGATGACAGTTCCTGGTACTCCTCAGTATAATGCAATTGCAGAGAGAATGAACCGCACCATCATGGAAAAGATCAGATGTATGCTTTAACAGTCCAAGTTACCTAAAAGATTTTGGGATGAGACATTGAAGACAGCGGTTAATGTAATAAACTTGTCACCATGTACAGCTCTAGATGGTGATGTTGCAGAGCGTGTATGGTCAGGAAAAGATGTCTCTTATAAGCATTTGAGAGTGTTTGGTTGTCGTGCATTTGCACATATTCCAGACATTGAGAGGTCCAAGCTGGATGGTAAGACAAAAGAATATGTTTTGCTTGGTTACTCACATGATGAGTTTGGTTATAGACTTTGGGATCCAGAAAAACAGAAGGTATTCGAAGCAGAGATGTGGTATTTTTTGAAGATCAAACCCTTCAAGACTTCAAGAAGGAGGTGTCAGTCAAGTCTTTTGCAGGAGGATTAACAGACTGTGATCCAGTTACTCCTCTAGTAAATCAGGGTGATAGGGGAGATGTGCAAGAAAATAGTGCAGGAGCAGATATTAACTCATCTGTAGGACATGTTGAGCAGGAAGGAAATTAGGAGCAACCTCCTATAGAGCCTCAGCTGAGAAGATCTATCAGACAACGTCAACCTTCCAAAAGGTATTCTACAGATGAATAATAATGCTTACTGATGCAGGTGAACCAGAATGTTACCAGGAGGCAGTTGAAAGTGAGCAGAAAAAGGAGTGGTTAGTAGGTATGCTGGAAGAAATGGATGCTTTACAGAAGAACCACATATGATTTAGTGGAACTACCAAGAGGAAGGAAGGCTTTAAAGAACAAGTGGGTTTTCAGGTTAAAGACTCAACAGCATTGTACTCAACCAAAGTACAAGGCTAGATTGGTTGTGAAAGGCTTTGGTCAAAAGAAAGGTATTGACTTTGAAGAGATTTTTTTCTCCTGTTGTTAAAATGTCTTCAATTCGTGTTGCTCTAGGTATTGCTGCTAGTCTAGACTTGAAGGTTGAGCAGTTAGATGTGAAGACACTTTTCTTCATGGTGATTTGGAGGAGGAAATCTATATGGAGCAACCAGAAGGCTTCAAAGTCAAAGGTAAAGAAAATGAAAAAAAAAGCTTATATGGGCTGAAGCAAGCTCCAAGGCAGTGGTACAAGAAATTTGATTCATTTATGGCTGAAAATGGATACAAAAGAATGGCTTCAGATCATTGTGTGTATATCAAATGGTTTAGTGAGGATTTTGTCATACTCTTACTTTATGTTGATGACATGCTTATTCTTGGGAAAGATATGTCTATGATTGACAGGTTGAAGAAGGAGCTGAGCAATTCATTTGAAATGAAGGATATGGGACCAGCAAAGCAAATACTGGGTATGCAGATTTCCCATGATAGAAGAATCAAGAAAATATGGTTGTCACAGAAAAAGTACATTGAGAAGGTATTGGATAGGTTCAGTATGATCAATGCAAAGCCAGTTGGTTCTCCTCTTGCAGGTCACTTCAGGTTGTGCTCAGAGCAAAGTCCTTCAAGTGATGAGGAGAAGGAGAAAATGAAGAAGGTTCCTTACGCTTCAGCAGTCGAAAGTTTGATGTATGCGATGGTATGTACGAGGCCAGACATCGCATATGCAGTGGGTATTGCTAGCAGATTTCTTGCAAATCCAGGGAAAGAGCATTGGGCAGCAGTGAAGTGGATCTTCAGATATCTCAGAGGAAGCTCCAAAGTTTGTTTAAGCTTTGGGGATGGTCCAGCTGTGCTGATTGGTTACACAGATGCAGATATGGCGAGAGATATTGATACAAGGAAGTCCACATCAGGTTTCATACTTACTTTTGCAGGGGAGCTGTGTCATGGCAATCCAGATTGCAAAGGTGTGTAGCTCTCTCTACCACAGAGGCAGAATATATTGCTGCTACCGAGGTCTGTAAGAGATGCTGTGGATGAAAGAATTCTTACATGAATTGGGGTTGAAACAGAAAAATTATGTGGTACATTGTGACAGCCAGAGCGCCATCCACTTGTGCAAGAACCTAACTTTTCATTTCAAGTCAAAGCATATAGATGTGAGATACCACTGGATTCAAATGTGTTTGAAGAGAAGCAGTTACAGCTTCAGAAAATTCACACAGATGAAAATGGGGCAGACATGTTGACAAAGACCTTATCAAAAGAAAGGCAAGAGATATGCCGACAGCTGGTCGGTATGATTTCATACTAAGGAAGCATGAGACAGCCTCCCTTATGGGCTGAAGGGGGAGGTTGTTGGGCCCATGGCCCACTTATTCAGCCCATTAGGGCAAAAGGGAGCGCTACTCCTTTTCTACCAGGATTGTTCTCTCTCTTTATAAAAGGAGCAGCCGCCTTCCTTTTTTTGGTTTTCTCTTTTTCAAGGAGCAGCCGTATGAAAAAGAGGAGAAGCATGTAGCAGGTATTTCTTTTTTTCTAGGAGCATGGATTGCTAAGGGAAGAGAAGGAAGGGCTGCTTTGGTGCTTGACTACGTGGGAGGACTTCCACTCTAGGAATCACGTGAAGGTGCTGCAGAAGAAAAACAAGAGAAGAAGAAGAAGAGAAGGGAAGAAAATAAGGAGGTAACGCAGGAGACCGTATTTTTCGGTGACGTAATCCTTATATCCCTATTATTCTCTTGTGATTGTTTCTCAAGTTCTAGCAAGGGACTTTGAGACTTGGATATTATTATTTTATAGTGGATCTTCTTCTCTGGCTTGCCCATGGTTTTTTTTCCCTTTATCTTGAAGGGATTTTCCACGTAAATCTTGGTGTTTCTGTGATTGTGTGGTTTGCGCATTTTTATTTATTATTCCGCTGCATATTACGGTCTGCTAGTATTTGCTCGTACACGGATTCTTTCCCATCAGACCTCCCCCAGCAACGTCCTCGATGGCCCTTCTCAGCCGTTCATCAACGGCCTCTCCTAGCCATTTGATTCCCCTCAACAGCCTTTGGACTCTTTGGCTTCCCTCAACGGCCACATCTTGACAGCCCCGACCTCAACGCGCCCCCGGAAACGGATCCATTCTTCAACGGCCACAGCGCCCCCAAAAACGGATCCATTCTTCAACGGCCACAGCGCCCCCGGAATGGCCTAGATGGCCCCATGCTCCACAGCGGCCTCCGGATCCCACGACGGCCATAGCAGCCTCCGGATCCCACGACGACCGCATCCCCAACAGCCACGGTGGTCCGAGACTTCACAACGGTCTCTCTCCCATGGAGGCCCCCGGTTTCCTCCACGGCGGCTCCCCGCGGCCAACGGCCTCCTCTACGAAGGCTCCAGGTCCACGTGGCCTCTCCGTCCATCATAGGCGGCAGTTCCCGGCTCCTTCGCCTCGCCCATACTGGCCACAGAGGCCTCCAGGTCCCTCGACGGCCGCAGCACTCTCCGGATTCCCTCAAATCCATAAACGGCCACAGCGACCCCGAACGACCTAGACGGCCCCATGCATGCACTTAAGGAAGCTTTAGGACACCCGTCTTCATCTAGGGGTCCTGAAAACTTCTCTCAGCTAAGCGGTCTCGATCACATGATGGCCCCGTCAACAACAAAGAGCAGCCCTGACAGCCCCGGGGCAATCCTAGACGGCCCCCATCAGCGGCCAAGAGCAGCCTTGACGGCCTCCGGGCAATCCTAGGCAGCCCCCGATCAATCCTAGGTGGCTTCATAACGGCCCTCGGGCAATCCTAGGCGGCCCCCGTCAGCGGCCAAGAGCATCCTTGACGGGCAATCCTAAGCGGCCCCCGTTAGCAGCCAAGAGCAGCCTTGACGGCCCCCGGGCAATCCTAGGTGGCCCCCAAGCAGTCCTAGGCAACCTCGGCCTCAGTTTGCAACGCCTCGTGGAGCAAAGGCCCTAGGCGGCCACGAGCATCCTAGGCAGCCACGACGTCAACGACAGCTTCCATCTCCCATGACGGCCGTCGACAGCGGCCTTCCCGGTCTCAGTCGACAGCGGCCTCGACAGCCACCGACAACGGCCTCCCCAGCTTCGACGACAACAACTCCTCTCTCTCTCTACTCGGCCCCCAGCAGCGGCCGAGTCACCCATAACGGCCTCTTCCACAGCGGTCAAGTCATTCCCATGACGGCCTACGGCCGTTGCAGTCTTCGGACTACCCTTCTCCTAGCCGGTGGTCCCCAGCGGCCACCCCGGAGAGCCTCATCCATGAAGGCCCCGGGTCTTCCACAGCGGCCTCAAGGTCCTTGGCGACCCTCCGTCCATTCATGGCTTCCTCTAGCCGGCCCCTGGCCTTTCCACAGCGGCCTCATTCATCCGCTGTACGGCCGAGAATCCCATAGCGGCCCAGGAGGCCCCAAGCCTCGTCCACAACGGCTTCACGTCCAGCTCCATCCCCAAGAGCCAATTTCTCGACGGCCCCCTGCAGCGGCCACGTCGACAGCACCATTCTCAACAACCCTAAACCCCCAACTCTTTGTTCTTCAATGGCTAACCTCTGTCAGCTCCACGGAGCCCGGCGGCACCTTCTTCCTCATCCGCCTCATCTTCTTCGCCACCGGTTTCAAGCGTGGTACCAACAAGCCCTACGTCATGGCTTTGGCCCCCCTCCCAATGGGGGTACAGTTCTCCATGGCCCACCAAGGATTAGGTCCAAGCAATAGAATTAGATGGAAGGGAGATATGGCCAATCCACGTGACATATGCGAGAGCTAAAGACATCCTTGAGTGGCCTATGGGTCTAAGGCTGTTACAGACCTTTATTCAAGAGGAGACTCATGGAAATTAATAAGGACTCTGGTCATTAGCAAGTACTCAAGTCCAATGTACCAAAAGCAGCCAGCCGTGCTGCCACTGGCGAAATCAGAACTTGACAGGACAGCCAGCTGTGCTGCTGTCACTGACAAAATCAGGGCTTGATAGGATGGTGCTTTTAACTCTCTGATCTGCCACTAAGAAGAGGCATCTTCATACAAATTTTGATAAATGACAATATCTCAGGTCTCATAAATATTAATTTTGACATTTCACTTACCAAAAGTTATCAGTCATCATGACATTCCAACCACTCAGACCAAATGAGTCCCAAAAGTCATGGTCCATCATGAGGCTCCACGTGACTCATTCCCACTAGATGACAAAGATCCAGGCTTCTCAAGCAAAAGTCCAAAGATAAAAAAAGGGGTAAGAGGGAGGGACCTTTCGACCAGTAACTCCAAAAACTCAACACGCTCAGCTCTTCTCAGAGCCTCTCCTTCTTTCTATTTCGAGCTTTCTCATGCTCACCGCTATTGCCCTGATCACTAACTTGAGCGTCGGATGGTCCCCGCCGGAATACCCGGCCATGATACTTTTTGCAGGCTTTGAAGACAAAGGAAGAACCTCGATATTTCTATGGAGAAATGGTCGATGCTCAAGGACGCCAGTTCAAAGTGATCGGGCATCAACAGAAAGAAAGAGGGAGAACAAATACATGGAGTTTGAAGCCTTCTAGGCTTATAGCAAAGAATGATTCCTAGATGGCATCCACGATTTAACACCTTAATATGGATTCATACTGTTGAATAATATAATCACCTGATAAATAGGAATTAGGATTTTCCATGTAAAAGCTTTAAAATGAAATGCCATTGTTGCTAGGAGTGGCTATCTTTGATTGGTTCTTAGAGATAATGATGCTGCTTTTATGAGACAGGATTGTTATTTAGAAGTGCTTTTGATGCGTAGCATCTTACAATATCTTCAATTCTGCTGGTTTCTATTAATGTATTGTGTGGTCTAAGATGTCTTTATGTTTTCCACATTTTTACACATGGTTTATTTCTCAGGATTGTTATTTAGAAGCATTCATATTATTATGATACAGTGATATCCACTTTGTATTCTTCTAGTTCCCAATATTCTGACCACTGAATATAGTCAACCTTGATGACTGTACCATTATCATGGAACTCCTTTTAAGCTCATTTTATTGTCTTCTCATACTTAAAGAGGGTGACATAAAACTTGCATGAGTTTCTCATTAATAATAGTTCTAACATAACAGAAATATGTCAACTTTGGAATACTTTTTGGTGATTAACTTTGATTTAAATTGAACAAGGTAAGGTGAAATCGAAATGGAACCATGCAATAAATATTCATTATCCTTTGACCATTGACAAAAGCTTATTATCCGATGAAGAGCTTCTACAGTAGTTATGTTTTGCTTACCTGGATCTCAGATATTCCACATTCATTATTTGCTAACCCTACAAAAAATTATGTTTTCAGGCCAGGAGTTGGTATGGGCAGCTCAGGTTCATTTAATTGCACTTCAGGGTAAGCTCATAAAAACCAATAAATCACTATTCTAATATTTGAATTTCTTTCTGTAATGACGTTTCTTTCTCGCTCGTCCGGAACTTTGGGCCGACTGGCAAAGTGGGCGCTCAAGCTAGAAGAATTCGACCTATCTTTTCGTTCCCGGTCGGCTATGAAATCTCAGGTCCTGGCAGATTTTTGGTTGAATGCACCTGGGGCGAGGAGCAACCAGAAGAGTCCCATGCAAACCCCTCAACTCCTAGGACCAGAGAGGATGAATGGATCCTTCATGTGGATGGAGCGTCAAATCCCCAAGGGAGCAGAGCGGGCCTCATCCTGGCTAATCCAAATGGAGTTGTAACCGAGTGCGCTCTCTGTTTTCTCTTCCCAGCCACCAATAATCAGGTGGAGTATGAGGCCTTACTATCTGGAATAAGATTGGCCCAGGTGCTCGGTATGAAGCGCCTTAGAGCATTCACTGACTCCCAGCTAGTCACTGGCCAAATCATGGGGGAGTATGAGGCGCGGGATCCTACTATGTCCCATTACTTGAGTATGGTGCAGTCACAAGCCTCTCCCTTAGCCTACTTCAGTGTCAGCTACATCCCTCAGGAGGAGAACACCAGAGCTGACGCCCTATCCCGATTAGCCACCTCGGCCGACGGGATTTTGGGAAGAACTTACGTAGAGCATCTGGAAGCCCCGAGCATCAAGCCACAGAAGAAGCCCTTCCGTTCGAGTAGTAGCCTTCTTGGATGGACGCTTATATCTGGTATTTCACCAACGGCGCCCTCCGTGAAGACCCGGCTGAGGCCAAACTGCTCAAGCGGCGAGCCACTAAGTTTCTAATGATGGAAGGAAAGCTCTACCGAAGGTCGTTCTCGTACCCAGTCCTCAGATGTGTTGGCCCTAAGAAAGTGGATTATATCCTACGAGAAATCCATGAGGGCATATGCGGAAGTCACCTAGGGGCAGGGCCCTGGCATACAAGCTCTGTGGCAGGGATACTATTGGTTGACAATGAGGGAGGACACGTCCGAGCTTGTCCGGAAGTGCGACAGTTGTCAACGCCATGCCAACATCCAGCAGCAACCAATGTCCCAGCTGACCACCCTAGCTGCACCTTGGCCCTTCGCCTAGTGGGGTATGGACATCCTGGACCATTCCCTCCAGCCTTCGGTCAGCGCAAATTCCTGCTGGTAGCCATCGACCATTTCACTAAGTGGATCGAAGCCGAAGCACTCGCCAAGATCACGAGGGCAAGGTGAGGTCCTTCTTCTAAAATCTATAGTGTGTCGGTTCGGGCTGCCGCACACTCTCGTCACTAACAATGGCCAGCAGTTTGACAACACCGCCTTCCGAGAGTTCTGCACCAAGCTAGTCATCCATCAGCGGTTCACCTCCGTAGGACATCCTCAGACCAATGGCGTGGCTGAAGTAACCAACCACATTATTCTTCAAGGGCTTATAGCACGGCTAGATGACTACAAAGGATGGTGGGTGGAGGAGCTCCCCAAGGTACTATGAGCCTACCACATGACACCGCGAGCCCCCATCGAAGAGACTCCTTTCAGCCTAGTCTTCGGGTCCGAAGCTGTCATTCCTATGGAATAGGTGCCCAGAGCCTCCGGATGAAGTGGTATAGCGAGGGGATAACCCAAATCAGTTGCGGGCCAACCTCAACCTAGTGGAAGAATTACGGGACCAGGCGCGACTCCGGATGGCAGCTTACCAACAATGAACAACCAAGTATTACAATGATTGCATCCGCCTCAAGGCTTTCCTGCCAGGAGACCTAGTCCTCCGACGAGCCAAAGTTTCAAAGCCAACGAAAGGAGGCAATCTAGCTCTGAAATGGGAGGGTCCTTACCGAGTCACGGAGGCACTCCACCACGGAGCATACAAGATTGAGGAGCTGGACGGGAAACCTCTTCCTCGCACTTGGAACACGGACAACCTACGTTGGTACTATCAATAGTTGTTCATGTCTTTAATTCAGGAATGCCTGCCATAATATTATTCATTTCCTTACTAATGAAAGACTTGAAGCCCGAGCCTCCCTTCGGCACCTAAGCCTGGCTCCGCATCGGCACTCCAAGCCCGAGCCTCCCCTCTGCACCTAAGCCCGGCTCTGCGTCAGCACTCCAAAACTGAGCCTCCCCTTGGCACCTAAGCCCGGCTCCGCATCGGCACTCCAAGCCCGAGCCTCCACTCGGCACCTAAGCCCAGCTCCGCATTGGCACTCCAAGCCCGAGCCTCCCCTCGGCACCTAAGCCTGGCTCCGCGTCGGCACTCCAAGCCTAAGCCTCCCCGCGGCACTTGAAGCCTGATTCCGTGTCGGCGCTGGAAGCCCGACTCCACGTCGACACTTGAAGCCGACTCCGCATCGGCACTTGAAGCCCGACTTTGCGTCACACTTGAAGCCAGACTCTGCGTTAGCACTTAATGCACAACTCCGTGTCGGCACTTAAAGCACGACTCCACGTTAGCACTAGAAGCCCGACTCCGCATCGGCACTTGAAATCCGACTCCGCATCGGCATTAGGAGCCCGAGCTTGCCTCAGCACGCAACCTGCCTCTGCATCAGCGTCTAAATTCCGACTCCACGTTGGCACAAGCTTGACTCTGCATCAGCATAGGTTTGACTCCGTGTCGGTATGCAAACCCAATCCCACATCAGTCCTCTAGCCAGCTTTCTAGCCGTGTCCCTAGACCAAAGTGGTGGAGTTCTCCCTTGGCACCGACTCTGGCGTCGTCCTGCGATGTATGGTCGAGTTCTCAAGTCATTGGTATTCGAATCGTTTCAACTTATCCGCTAGAAAACTTGACTATGGTGCAAGTCATGAGCATTAGGGGTCAAAATTTCATTAATAGCAAAAGTTTACAAAATTGCCAATTTAAGTTGGACTTATACAATGCAGTGAAAGAAAAAAGAAACTAGGGTTCAGCCGGAGCTAAGTCGTCATCTTCGGAACTTCGTCCGGCTCCAGCTCTTCAATTCCCTTGAGGCCGTAGAGTCTGCGTATTTTCTCCTTGCAATCTTGGAAGCCACCATCGTATGCAAATGCAGTTGTCTCGGCCAGCTCCCTACTGAAGGCTTTGGACTTCCTAAAATCCTCTACGGCCTCGATGGCTTTCTTCTCGGCCTCGGTGGCTTTCTCCTCGGCATCGGTGGCCTTCTTCTCGACCTCATCGGCCTTCTTCTCAGCCTCGGTCACCGCCGCCCTTAGATGTGCTGCCTCAGCGTCTCTTTGGCGAGCGATTTCCATGGCATTCTCGGCCCGCTCTCCGGCCACTCCGATCTCAATGGTGGCAGAGTACAGCCGGTACTTCAGTAGGTAAATCTCTGCTTCAGCGGCTTTCTGCTTCTCTTCTGCCACCCTCTGCTTTTCCTCTGCCACCTAAGCATTATCAAGCTCATTGGCTGCCTGGCATTGAGCAACTTCCAGCACTTCCTCCGCTTTCTCAACCTGGACCAGGTTACGGAATTGGGCGGCCTCGGCTTCGGCTTAGCCTTTTGCGCCCGGGCAATCTCCGCCCGGGCCTCCTCCAGGGCTGCCTTGGCCATCTTTGCTCTAGCCTGGACTTCTTGAATTTCCTTCAGAGATTGGTCGAGAGCGACCTCGGCCTGGGACCAAAGACCCCTCATGGCGGTCATAGAGTTCAACCTCTGATCAAATTATTTGGTTTAGATGAAGAAACGATCCCAAAAGTTTTGATAAGGGAACAATACTTACCCAGAGATGTGCCACGGATGCCTCTCGATAAATGTAGATCTCCCTTGATGTCGAAGGAACTTTAGTAGCTCGGGCACGAAAGCCTGGGCCAATGTTCGCTCAGCCCAGCGGCTATAGCGCGTCAAAATTGACTAAAAAGAGGGATCGATGCCATCTCCCTCCTCTGACCCAGCGGCTGCAGGCGAGGGCTCAGCCTCTGACTCTGCTCCCTCTGGCGCCTTTGCTGGTGGGGATGCCTTGGCCGCTACCCCTTCGGAGGATAGGACGGCTTCTGGAGTCAGCCTTGTAGCCGAGTTGGCCGCTTCCGCTTCGGGAGCTATGGGCTATGGTGATGGCGCTTTCGTGCCCCGCTCCGGAGAAGTGTTGATCAGATCGATAGGAAATGGAGGCAGTGCTGGTGAAGGCGAACGAGGTACATCCCTTTTCCCTGCCTCGTTCCGTCCTGGTGCCTCTTTGGCCTCGGCCCTTACCGCCTCGCTTCCTAGGGCTTCTTCGGCTTTGGCCCTTTCCGCCCTGCTCCCTCTCGAGGCCTCTCCGATCGTGACCCTTCCCTCCGTCCAGTACCATTTTGCCTCTGTAAAGATTCCATGAGACTTCAGGATGGCCACTCCTAGCAGCTGCTCTTTTGATCCGGGAAGAAACTGCAACACAATATTCCAACACAGATGTCAGCTATTCTGTCCTCAAAATCATGCATTTTCTTCTCCTATCTTAAGGAGAGAGACTTACATGGCTCCAACTTTTGCCTAGAAATTCGTTTACTGTGATTGCGTTCTGCGAGTACATGAGTGGTGAGATCCAGTAACCCCACATCCACCATTTCTTCACATCCTCTGTCAAAAGAAGAGAAATCGTGGGGCGTAGTCAGCAAACTATTATTTCAGGTAGTGGAGATGAGAACGAGATCTCTAGAACAGGTAGAATGGTATATTGTCTAATATAAAGAAGAAAGCAAGCGATTAGAGCATACCTCTTGACAGGATGAACCCACCCAACAACAGAAGGACAGCCAGCGCAAAAGATCCAAAGGTATTTGCAACGATCATGTTCCTACCAAGTGCAGCGATGAACCGGAAGAGCCCCGATGCCATCTGATTGGCCAATAGGAGCAGCAGATACTGCTTAAAAAACCTGTAAAGAAGACGAGCACAGAGTTATTTTGAGGATCGAGCCGTTATGTCTCCACCCTCAATCTGAGACAGAATCGAAGCCAACCGTCTTACCTTCCTACATTTGGATCGAATCCAATGGCATAGTAGGTTGTGAACACCCAGATTGCAACTTCAACAAATGCAATCGGAATCTTCAAAATCCACATTGGAATTGTATATGACCATGCGGGATAAAAGAGCAGATCTCTTTGTTTGAAGAAGACGGGAAGCTTCAGGATGGTCATAGCAAGCTCCGAGAACCCATTGAACATGACGCTGACTACTCCAAAGAAAAGTGCACTCATATAGATTCCCCCATCGTTCACGGAGTCACGGTGCATCTCCGTGCGCAGGAAGAGTGTCATTGTGATGAAAGCCATGACTACGAGCTGAAATTTGAAAAATTTCGAGATTTCAACGCATGGAAATTTGGAATTTGAAGCCTGAATCGCTTCGTTAGTGGTGGATATATATCACTCACCTGAGTTGACCTGAACGCGTAGACGAATGAATTTCGCTTCATCAGTAGAAGTTCTCTGGCAAGGTTGGCTTTGAGAAGCTCCTTTTTGTTGACACCGTATTTTGAGGTCGTCAAGGTAGCTGGATGGCTCTTGCTCTTATCGAAGGGGACGGAAAGTTCATTTGCCATGGCCTGACCAACGTGGAAAGACTGAAAGGCCCCGGCAAATTCCCTCACAGGCACGTATCGGTAAGGTTCATCGTCGCGCGACCAGTACTGCTGCTGATCTTTCCTCGATGTCACCTTTGAAGTTTGAACACAAAACAGAGATTATTCATTCAGTGTGCGATCTTTGCGGTCGAATTAGTAGTGGTTAAATGTAATCATCCATTTTGCCACTAGCCTACCTCTTGTAAGAAGTCTGCGACACCCTTCCGTTCCGGGCATTTGAAGCCCATGGACTCGAAGAAATCAGCACATGTTCACGGGGACCATGATACACGGCTTGTCCCATGGCGGGGCAAAGGGAGCGCTACTAATGGAGTATTCATCGGAAGAGGTCATACGTGTCCGGAGCAGGCTGGAGCAAGGAAATAACGGCCGTCCCACCAAGAATGTGAATGGATTGCCTGAGTGAATTAACTATCTGGAACGTTGTGGAGCTGTCCAGGCCAGTCGATATCTCATCCATGAACAGAGCTCGGGCAGGTCCGACAAGCATCTCACCTGTAAAGCATGCAACCCGGAGGCCAGACCAGGTGAGTATGTAGAAGAAAACAAGATGGACTCACCCTTAAATCCTCCATCAAGATTACTTTGATCCTAAGATATTCATCTTATTAGTTGCTCTACCTGTCGTGACTCGCTTCCTTTGGCCACCAGAGATACCTCTCAGCATTTCATCTCCTACAATAGTGTCGGCACAGATATCCAATCGTACGATCTGCCATAATTTAAAAAAAGCGAATGAAGAAATAATCAGTCTTTATGCCTCACTCAGAAGAAATATTGATGTCATTCTACAGTCCAGCGCACAGCATATATATATATATATTAATATATTCAATATCCAGTGCCTGTTTCGTTACCGACATGCAACGCTCTGCACATCCATTTCATATTCAAGTAGAATGACGAATAGAAGCTTGGTGTGGTTGAGAAATTTTAAAAAGAGGACTTCTCATTTGGAATCTGTATCTCACCTTCATGAAGACATCGACGTCAGGATCAGGCTTGATATTAGCTGCTTTCTCCCTTCTCGATAACTCGGTTAACATTTCTGTAGGGTGTCCAAAAAGATGATTCATTATTTGCATGCAAAGATCCATGGACTAATCCTGCGTTTTAATTTTGATCAGGTGAACTTACCATAGCGAGATCCTACACCTTGGCACCTTGCAGAGAAAGCTAAGGTTTCACGAACTGTCATCTCCCCTATGTGAAGGTCGTATTGACTTATGTAGGCGGCTGTTCTTCGAGGAACAAACTCATCCATTCCATGACCATTGTAAGTCACTCTGCCCGACACCTGTTGTAAGTTAATCTCTTTTTTTATGAGTTTTATATGGACGATGATTATAAAAAATGAAGGATGATTTTGACCTTCAAATCGGAGTCCAGCTTTCCAGCCAAGGCCAACAACAATGTGGTCTTTCCTGAGCCTGGGGGACCTAGGAGCAAAGTCATCCTGGATTTAAGAAGAACAAGAATAACACAGCACATCAGACGGAGATGCTGTGGTCGATCATTTAAGAAAGAAAAGGAAGACAGCAATTCATCTCGCTTTCCAGAAAGAAAACTCTCTTACCTGCGAGGCTTGATGATTCCACTGACATCTTGAAGGATTGGCAATCGTCTCTTCCTACTTGGCAATATATGCAAGGAATTGGCAAGAGCCTGGAAATCAGAAAGAAGTTAGGAGCATAGAGGTATTATTAATTAACAAGCTGAACTGATCTTTTGATAGAATATATAAAATTCGTGAAGTACCTCGAGTATATTAATAGCGGAATTCAAGATCGTCGGCAATCCTCTGTTGCACCTCGTAACGCACTTCAATCGTAGGAACATCTATTCCAACTCTGTAAACGAAAAGCCAAAAGCAGGATTAAAAACACACCTTCAATCCAGTTGATGCGAATCAAAAAGACTATTAATAAATTCGCACCTCTCAACGCGATCCCTGAGCTTCAACAGTAATCTTTCATTGTCCTCATCTGCTACTCTAATCAGTCTCTCGATCAATATCTTCCTCTCTTGCAGTCGGAGACTCTGGACATCGACTTCTTTGTGCTCTCCCTCAGGTAGAGTCAATATGGCCTTTCTTATTCGATCGTAAGTTGGCAGTTTTTCAAGGGCAGCCCATTTCAGAGCCTCTTCATCGTCTTCATCCCGCGAGGACCGTGAAAAGATGTCGTCTCCACGCCTCCAAACTGAACTGTTACGCCGCATACTCGCCACCCTAAATACATCACCGGCCTCCATTGAAGCCATCAGGAAATTAACCAGCGCTGATAAATAATTCCTTCCACAGGACAGAAGAAAATCAAAAAACAAGGGATTGCAATGGCTTCCTTCTGCTTTTGTTTTAAGCCAGCAATCCTCAAAAACGCAACAAAACAAACAAAACTTGGAGAAACTAAGACAAAAATGTTGAGGCCTATAACAAGGATCTAAATACAGAATAAAAGAGATGAGCTTCTAATAAGTGGAAGAGAGGGGAAAGGGTATATATAGATTTACCCAAAATAACATAAAATCGGATGTGTAAGATACCCAAAATAACCCAGTCGATCCATCTGATTTACCCATGAACCGGTTAGCCTAACCTGAACCGAATGGGGTCAAGAGTTTTATTATCATATTAATCTTAATTTTTTTATTAAAAATTAATTGATCAATGGTTCAACGGGTAACCCGACGGTTCAACTAGTGACCCGATGACCCGAGCCCTTGTCCGAGCTGGGTCTGACAACTATGATTTGATGTATTATATATATATATATATATATACTCTGATATTCTAACCAAAGAATAATGAGTATGAATGGCGGCAACCTTAAAATAGGTTTTGTGATCATCAAATTAAAATAATCATATGTTTATCATTAATTCAAAGTCTTAACCAATTTTGTATATGATAACAATTGCCATATGAGAATTGCTAAAATATCATCATCAACTGTTATGTAGTCTCTTAAGCATCTCGTGTGAATTATTACATAGCAAAATTTTAATGCAAGTGCAGTGCATCTGTCTATAAGGAAACAAAATCTTCAACTGTCTGACCATATATGAGGAATCCTGCTATAAAACTTTTTTTTTGCCTATTTATAATCTGACCAACTATCCAATTGCCATCTTTTTAAATAGCAGATGAGGATCTGCATTTAAAATTACAATAAATAAGGATGAAATCTAACTGATCATGAGAGGGTTCCTTCATCAAATATGGATATGGAACACTTTTATCTCCTAACCAAATCCAAGAAGATTATAACTTCGTTTAAAATATGCAATAAATAAATAGGATGTGGGATTATAACTTTTGAGAAAGTTATGACATTAAGTATATAATTAAATAGAACGCATGATTAAAACTTTCCAGAAGGATACGTTTGCATACATTAATCCTTCCCTCGATCTCGTCAATTTTTTTTTTTTTGACATTCCTCTTATATTTAAAAGAGAAATTAAATCAGTTCACTATGAATAAGGTATGGACCCTAGTTATTTGTAGTGGTAGCTTTATATATATATATAGCTTAGATCCTATTGCTTAGTCACCCTAGGACATTTTGATCATCTTCAAGAAAAAGCTTGTTCATATGGCACTTCTCACTCTTCCACTAAACTTTTAGTCTCTATTAGAAAAACATCTTTCAAGCAATTTTTTTCTTTTGGAAACATGGTTAGCTTGGACATTCATATCCCAAATGAACCATTATTTTCAATCGAATAAAGTCCTTGGGTAGTTAGACCAATGACTTGGGATAGAGCCCTATTGTACCGCTCAATACCTGTGAGCCATACTATCAAGAAAACTCGAACCATGGTTGGTGTGGAGTAATCATGAGGTGCTAGGTGAACTCATTGGGAATCACCCCTACAAGCATATAACTCAACGTTGCTTGCCAGACCAATAAATCCCTAGAATTCTTGCTAGAATTCCTACAGCGAACTTCCTAAACTAGAGGCCTTCCTTTATAGCATGAAAAATGGCCAGATTAGATCTTCAAATATTTTAAGATCCAAAGCTCTCACTCAATTTTTGGACATTGTTTAAACATTATTTTAAGAAAATTGTTTATTAGTGAACAATAGAGTGCTTTTTATTGTTTATCTATATTTTATTTAAAGATTGCTGCAGGACTTTTAGAGGGCCAATTCTAAAGGCAAATACCAAAGAAAGAAATAGTTTTTTTTTTAATAAAGAATTTGTCACAAAGTGTGTGTGTGGTGTGTGTGTGTACACTAATTATAAATCAATAGTTAATTATTGATTTAGAGCATTAAATCATTAGAAAAACTAAAATGGATAGAAATTTGTTTTGTATAGTTTAATCATATTTTTACTTTTGAATAAGCTTCCTTCCAATATATTTTTCTTTTACACATCATTTCTCATCCATAATAGATCATGATCTTCAAAAGAGTAAAGCCATTCTAGCTTAGAACCTCTTCGTTTAACCTTACCCCCTTAATGGGCTAGCTAGCCATCTCCCTCTCTATCCGGGTAAATCTCTCAAATTATAATAGTTGACCATTCAAAAAATTAGTAGTAATGCTTGAATTATTTAGCCTCTTTAATTTGAGTCAGTGCCATCTGATTTGGCATTAAAATCTGAATTAAAATTAAATTTCATTAGAATTAAAATCAAAATCCTTCACTTGATTCGCACATGAATAAAAAATGAAGACAAAGTTTGGGTAGGTCAAATTTCAAATATAAGTTAAAAATGTATTAAAAATTATAAGGGATATTTGTAAAATCAAAGTATTCATAAAAAAAATTTTATTGAAAATACCTAATAGTTTTGTTCATAACTTACTAAAATTGGACAAGAAATGATCATAAATACCAATACAAATACTAGCTCACTATGCTAGCATTGAAACTAATGAGTTTGGAAAGGATGCCAAGTGAGAAGGGGGAAAGGGAGGGCATCAAGTTAGTCGAGGGATAGATTTTTGTAGGGGGGAGGGGGGTGGGGTTTGGTGGATGGGTGCATTGGAGGATAGGTGGACCTATTTTGATAATAAAAAAAATGGTTCGAATGAATTTGTAATATTGAGAAATTAATTGAAATTTTAAATCCTCCAAAACATAAATTTAGTTTTGGATAAAATCTAAATTGAATTCTAATTTTATTCAAATAAAAGGTCATTTTTGCTAACCAAATAAACCTTTGATTTATTGAAGATCGGATTAGATTACTTATTTAATAAAATGAGTAGGCTTGGATTTAAATTTTTGACCTATTTAATAAATAAATTAGAGTCAAATTGATAGATTTTTTACCACATTTAAATCCAATTGGACTTGCATATGATCTCACCTATACTAATTTCCATCTTTAAGAGAAAAAAAAATTAGATTCCACTTAGAGGTGTCAAATGGGTTTGATTGGATCATGTTGGACCAGTCTGCCCTGGGGAGTGAGGCATAGCCCAACCAACAGGCATGGCCTAAAGGGGTTGTGCCTACCCATAAGATTGACCCAAATAATTGATCCATCTAATTTCTTAATATTATTTAAATAAAATAAATTATATACATACTTTTATTTATGAGTGACTAAGTGGTTTGTCATTATAGTTCTACTATCTTATTATTGTCTTGCTTGGTCCTCTTCTTTACTTCTAGCAATTTAAAGGAAAGTTCAACCTTTATCATCATCTTTTGTCTAACGTGGTCTGAATTTTGGGTTGTCAGGCAGCTTGACAAACTGACCTATCAAGCAAATTTTATTTATTATTATGTTTAAGATTTTAAAACTAATTTTAAAAAATAAATAAAATAAATTATATATACTTATCTTTTTGAGGGATTTGCTATTAGTGTAATTCATCATGGTCATTCTTTTCATCTGGCCTCCATGACCCCTGATGGAATGCATCATTTTTTGTCTTTGGTTTTCTGTTACTCAACTCGTTGTTATTTGAAGGGAACCCTTTATCATTATTTTTCTAACCTTGTATCTTGTCCTTCGTGATGTACTAGTCCTTGAGGCAGATTAGCATTCCCACTGTATTGGGCTTCAATTGGCTCATATTGTCGAGCATTTATCCTTCTACACTAAAATCATATTCCAATGCTACTGTGTGTCATGCTCCGAATCCACTATTTGATTTGGCCACATGGCATGGCCACATAAACCCTATGACAAGCCCTAGAGACCTTGCAATACCTGATATAAAAAATCCATACTATATTCTACAAAAGCTTTATCATTAAGAGAAAACAACAATTATCACGATTAAAAAAAAACTTGGGTAAACATCCACTAATATCATAATCATAAGTTCATTGTTTCCTATACAATCTTTAGAAAAATTTATTAAAATAAAATTTATATCGATCTAATTAATTGCAATAGCTGCAACTTCGCTCCATCCCATACCATCAAACTAATCAGCTTAACCTATAAAAAAAATTTCAATGAATATAATGAGCTCAACAGCTCCATAAGAATTTCCTATATAAATTTTACCTTCTTACATAGCAGGTTAATATATAATCTTTTTGGTATAAATATATGATTATGTAAAATCAAACTATCAAACCAATAAATGTAGATGCCATTATGCATTCATGTAACACACATTCAATTACTTCAGACTCAACCAGTCATACATTGGATCCAATTTCATATTGTTTTCAGCTCTAGACTACCATAGCCACGTTCTAGCCCATGGCGAGGCATCCATAATGTCACGCTTCAATCTATGATGGGCAACACTATCACACCCTTGATAGGAGAAACCTTCAAGAATACATGATCACCGATCTGAAATTCTAGCTTCCTCCTTCTGTTGTTAGCATAACTATTTTGTCTACTCTAAGCTATGCGAAGATGTTCTCAAATTACTTGTATTTTCTCAATAGTTTGTTGCACTAAATTGGGTCCCAGAAATTTTCGCTCACTAATATCATCCCAACAAATTAGAGAACAGAATTTTCTTCCATAAAATGTTTCATAAGGAGCCATTTGGATACTTGCTTGATATCTATTATTATAAGTAAACTCAATTGAGGTTAGATGACAATCCCTTGCACCATCCAAATCTATAATACAGGTTCTTAGCATATCCTCCAAGATATGTATGGTTCATTCTGATTGTCCATCCATTTGTGGGTGAAAAGTAGTACTAAAGCTCAACTTGGTACTAAATGCTTTATGAAGACTTTTTCAAAACTGGGATATAAACCTACTATCCGATTGATACAATAGTCACTAGAACCCCATGCAGCCTCACAATTTGTTCTATGTACATGCCTACCAACCTCTCCAAAGATAATCTAATCCTAAATGGTAAGAAATGGGCTGATTTGGTCAACCAATCCATAATCACCCATATAGCATCACTACCCAGAGGGGTTCTCGATAAGCCAGTCACAAAGTCCATAGTGATATGCTCCCATTTCCACTAAGGAATATCAAAAGACTACAATGGTCCAGTGGGTCTTTGATGTTTAACTTTCACTTGCTAACATACTAAGCACTGAGCAACATGAAGGGCTATCTGCTGACATATATCTAAGCACTAAGCAATATGAACGGCTATGTCCCATTTCATACCAGTCCACTAAAAGTTTTTCTTTAGGTCATGGTACATATTAGTACCTTCAGGATGCATAGTATAGGCCGAACCATGTGCTTTACCCAAAATCTCTTCTTTTAGTTTTATATCATTTGGTACACAAAGTCTATCTCCGAATCTCAGTAAACCATCCTCATTAATTCAAAACACTATTCGAGCACAGGTCTCCATCATTTTTATAATCTTGTACAACTTTGGGTCCTCCTTCTAAGACATCTTAATTCTCTCTATTAGGGTATGTTGTACTGAAGTGCAACAAGCTGAACCTTGGGGTCATATATCCGGATCCCAATATTAACTCTATCCAAATTCAATAAAATATGTCTTTGATTAGTTATCAGAGCTACCAATTCATCTAAAGATTTTCTACTTAAAGCATTAGCTACCACATTAGCCTTTCCTGAATGATAGCTAATGGTCAAATCATAATCCTTTAACAATTCCAACCATCTTCTCCGCCTCAAATTCAATTCTTTCTAAGTAAAGATGTACTTTAAGCTTTTGTGATCAGTGAAAACCTTATACCATTCTCTGTACAAATAATGCCTTCATATTTTTAAAACAAACACTACCGCTGCCAATTTTAAGTCATGAGTTTGGTAGTTCTGCTCATATGATTTTAATTGTCTAGAGGCTTAAGCAATCACGTTTTCATTTTTTTCCTTTAAAACTTTTTTCAACAATCCCTCACAAAAGTTTCAAATTAAAAAAAATAAAATTAATATAACATAAATTTTAGAGCATCTTATACTATGCAATAGGTGAGGTGTTCTGTGGACTTGAATCTCACTTAGTGTTGATTGTATACACCTGAAGGAACCATAGTGGATTAGACCTTGAACTAGGTCCTTGACTCAGACTTTTACTAATCATATACTTAGTATGGATCAATTGGGTTTAAGCGGTCAGTGCATATTAAAGGCCTTGCGCTTAGTACCTTGATTTTTCATGAGAATTCTTTAAGGTTAGCCCAAACCTTTAGTCATGGCCTAATATGATGATTCTCATATGGGTGAATCCTCCAAGGGTATTTGTGACAATACCTACAGATAAACTACCTCAGTTCTATTAAGATATGACAACCTTACATAAATTTACTTTGTCACTTTATAAGAGCACTCATCATAGGGATGGGATGAAATTTTTTTCAAAATTTATGCTCTAACATGATCACTCAATCAGCTTCATTTCTACCACATTGAACCTCCTTCATGGGA
Source organism: Calamus simplicifolius (assembly GCA_900491605.1). Taxonomy (NCBI): domain Eukaryota; kingdom Viridiplantae; phylum Streptophyta; class Magnoliopsida; order Arecales; family Arecaceae; genus Calamus; species Calamus simplicifolius. The sequence goes on from UESW01004383.1 coordinate 940,205, forward strand.
TCTCCAATACCAAAGGTTGGGTATCCACTGCTGGTGACCAAATAATGGGCTTAAGCCCCATCCCCCTCAATGAATCTAGGTCTCCACTCCTAGATAACTCTTTGGTTAATTGATTTGCCAAATTCTCTCATACTTAGCAAATTTCAAAGAGATAACATTATTTTTTGGACAAGACCTCAAATAAGAGAACTAAATAAATATGCATTTTGAACAGTAATGTGCTTGCTTCAAAAATGGACCATCATAGCCATAAAGAACAAGCCTTGTTCAAACTATTAAAGAATAATAGTAGTATAAATATAGATAATTAATAAAGTCAATTGAAGACTCAAATCCTTAACATGGTAGACATCTACAGATAGTGATATGTTCGTATATAGAGAAATAATTTGTTCTTTTATAATGCTCATTTAAATTACTCATAATAATATCTTTCTTGATGGGCTAGCCTAACTAAATATTGGCCAATAATTAATGCATCACACTCCTTGGTTTTTCATATGTTGAACTAAACCAAAATGTCCCATGATATTGACAAAGCAATATATAACTCATGAGTGAGAATAAATGAGCTATAACTAAGAACCAAAAGACCAGCAATAATACCTGATATGGTTGATCATCTCCTCTGGGCGGCATCATAACACCCTGCGTGATTTTTGGAATTAATGATGTGATAGCTCGTTTTCGGGATGTTGGAATTCCTGTCTCCGCCCTTGGCTCTGGCCTCCGGTTCCGACCTTGGCTCCAACCTCCAGTGTCAGCTTCGGCCTCCGGCTCTGGCCTCCAGTTCTGACATTGGCTCCGGCCTCCAGCGTCGCTTCGGCCTCTGGCTCTGGCCTTCGGCTTGGCCCTTGGCTCCGGCCTCCAGCGTCGGCTTCAGCCTTCGACTCCGGCCCTTGGCTTCGGCCTCCAGCATCGGCTCCGGCATACGGCTCCAGCCTCCAGCGTCAGCTCCGGCCTTGGCTCCGGCCCCCAGCATCGGCTTCGGCCTCCGGCTCCGGCCTCTAGCTCCGACCTTTGGCTTCGGCTTCCAGTGTCGGCTCCGGCATACGGCTCCGGCCTCTAGCTCCAGCTCCAGCTCTAAATTGGTGCCTTATTTTCCTAAGTACATTAAAACCCACTTCAGGTAACAGACCCTAAATTTGAGACATCCATTACCGTGTATCTTGCTCATTGAAATCATGGGCAGGTACTAGCATGCCCCGTAGTTACCGGCACACACGGTGCCCATTTAGCAATGGCCCATCGACTTGCTATTCGGTGGAGCTCATCCTAGCAAAGCAGATTTGACGGTTCTGACGGAAGGAGGTAAACGTGACCTCCCAGACAGGTATAAGAAGAGGACCTGAGCTCAACACTGGGGAGGAGGCTCTTTCTCTCTTCTCTTTCAAGCTCTACTCATATACAACATTCCTGTTCTATAACCCACTGACTTGGGCGTCGAGGGTCCCCACCAGAACCACCGATCCGAACTTTTTGCAGGCTCTCGAAGGAAGACGGTGACCTCTCTGCATTCTCGAAGGCCTGCAGAGATCTCAGCTCACCCGACGCTCATCGCAAGTGATTTGGCAGCAACAGATTGGCACGCCAGGTAGGGGACACACACGTAGAAGGTGAAAGTTCTCCCTGTGACCCCACTGATTCTGCAAGGAAGACGATACTGACAACGCGAGCCCAGGAAGCTTCCACCAGCCATGCTGCAGAACGCCTTCCACGGGCTGAGCAATCGGAGGCCAACCTCAATGTTTCGCCCCCTGCACAGATGAGCCAGCCTGACCAGCTTGAGGTTCTGGCTCATCAAGTACAGGACCTAATGACGGTGGTGCGGAGATTGCGAGAACACTGCTTTATCGCTACACCTTAGCCCCCTCCGCCTCGCGAAGGGGGCATGAAATAATTCAATCTTATCAAGGCGGGACTCCACCTGAGACCTCCCATCACTCGCCTCCTGAACCTCATCGCTGGGAGGCTTCAAAGCGATGCCGGTCTCCTTCCATCATTCTGATCGTTCCCACCGATGGCCGGGTGAGAAGGAGCCAAGACGGGTGCACTCCTTGCACCGGCGGTCTTCACCGGCTTCATCTTTTGACTCCTCTAAAGACGACACCAACAGGAAGACCACTCGTCGGACCGAACAACGGTTCGATGAGTATCATCAATGGTTGGAGGAGCTTAGTCGCTAGATCGCCAACCCTCACGGGACAGACTACGATCGCCATCCCTCGCTCTCCCGGTGCATCATGGAGGAATCGGTCCCGCCCTATTTTTGTCTCCCCCAGTTGGACTCATATGATGGCACGACGGACCCTTTGGACTACCTGGAGAGCTACAAGATTCTCATGCAGGTTCAGGGAGCGACTCCCTCCTATGTGTCACCTTTCCTGCTACCCTTCGTAAGGTGGCGCGTGCATAGTATTCTCGCTTGCCACCGTGCAGCATCAATTCCTTCCAACAGCTCGAGCGATCTTTCCTGGCCCACTTCGATGCGTGCCGAAAGATCCCACGAGTGGCCGATAGCTTATTCGCTGTTCAGCAAAGGAATGGTGAGACCCTAAAGGACTTTGTCGCTTGGTTCAAGGAGGCAGCGCTAGAGGTGTATAATTTGGATGATTCTGTAGCCACTTTGGCATTAAAGCGAGGACTTCGTCCTTCTAGGTTTGCCTATTCCCTGGATAAGAAGCCTCCAAGTTCTTACGCTGAGCTTCTAAGCCGGGCGTAGAAGTACATTTGCACCGATGAGGCAGACTCTTCCAGGAGGGAAGCTGATAAGAGTTCTAGCAAAAAACCGGCATCCACGGAGCCTGTCGGAGCATGGTCCCGGAAGCCTAAGCCTCTCCACTGCTTAGACCACCGGCCTCAGACACTTGTTTCCAAGGAGCAGTTCACCCCCCTCTTGGCTTTAATATCTCACATTCTACTTGAAATTGAGGAGGAGCCCTACTTTCGACGTCCACCTCCCATGAAGTCAGGGACCCCTCGTAGCAAGGAGCTTTACTGCCGGTACCATCGAGACTACGGTCATGACACTGAGGATTGCCACCACTTGAAGAAGGCCATTGAAGAGCTTATCCAGCAGGGTCACTTGGGCAAGTTCGTTTGAAGGGAAACCTTTCCGCTCCGGGTTCATCGGCACCTCCGATGCCTCCAACAGGCGTCGACAATGCTCCTATAGAAAAAACCATAGCTATGATTTCCTGGAGGGCAGGTGGTAGCTCGAAAAGACAACGAGAGGGGGTAGACTCTGTAATTTCTTTCTTTGAAAAGGATTTAGAAGGGGTAGTTAATAGGCATGACGACAGCGTCGTCGTGTCCATGACCATAGCCAAAGACCCTATAAAAAGAATTTTAGTTGATAGTGGAAGTTCGATGGATGTTTTGAGCTACGAGGCCTTTGTTCGGATGAATCTGTCAAATTTCTCCCTTCGACCCATCACCATACCTTTAATGGGCTTTACTGGGGACTTTGTGAGCGTTGAAGGGGAGATCGCCCTCCCTGTCACGACTGGGACTCCTTCGCGTCAAAGTATGGTAATCATAAATTTCCTGGTGGTCCGGGTCCCATTGGCTTACAATGCTATCCTGGGGAGGCCGGGCTTAAATTTGCTGGATGCCATCATCTCCACCAAGAGATTGTTGGTAAGGTTCCCCACCATGAAGGAGTCAAAGAAATGAAGGGAGAGCAAAGCCCACCACCACTTTGCTACCACTTATCTCCCAGTCCACTGGAGGCGGCATCGGAAAAGCCTTTGAGATGCTTGACCCCTAAGAGTTGGGAAGGAGGGGAGAGCCAGCCAAGCACCTCCTGACCCTCCCCTTGGGGGAGGACCCGACAAGAACCGTCCAGGTTGGAGCGTTGCTTCCGAAGAGGCGCGCAATCGACTCCTCACCTTCCAGCATGCCAATGCTGACATCTTTGCATGGTCGTCATCAGACATGCCAGGCGTCCCTAAGAAGGTGATCACCCATTGGCTCAACCTCAGGCCAGAGTGTCGGCCGGTCCGATAGAAGAAAAGGAGCTTTGCTCCGGACAGACAGAAAGCCATTGATGAGGAAGTCCGTAAGCTGGTGGCTGCGGGCCACATTCGGGAAGTTCATTACCCCGAATGGTTGGCCAACATGGTGATGGTCTGTAAGACTAGTGAAAGCTGGAGGATGTGCGTAGACTTCACCGACCTCAACAAAGCATGCCCCAAGGATAGCTTTCCTTTACCTCGGATCGATCAACTGGTAGACGCTACATCCGGCCATGAAATCCTTAGTTTCATGGATGCCTTCTCCGGGTACAACCAAATCAGGATGAACCCGATGATGAAGAAGCTACCTCCTTCATAACTGAGAAGGGGTTGTACTGCTACAAGGTAATGCCATTCGGGCTAAAAAACACGGGGGCCACTTACCAAAGGCTAATGAACAAAGTCTTCGAGGACCAGATTGGACGCAACATGGAGGTGTACGTGGATGACATGTTGACAAAAAGTGTCCATGCCACCAGCCATATCGCCGACCTAACGGAGACCCTCGACAACCTTTGCCGATACCAGATGAGGCTGAACCTACGCAAGTGTGCCTTTGGGGTGACAGCCAAAAAGTTCCTAGGTTTCATGGTAACCCGGCGAGGAATCAAAGCAAACCTTGATAAAGTTCAAGCCATTTTGGACATGAGGTCTCCCACCAACAAGAAGGAAGTGCAATGCCTGACGGAAGGGTGGAGGCCTTGAGCCATTTTCTGTCCAAGTCTGCTGAGAGGTGCCTACCTTTCTTCAAGGCACTCCATAGGGCCAATGGATTTGAATGGACGAAAGAGTGTCAGAAGGCCTTCGAGGGGCTGAAGGAATTCCTATCCACCCCGCCACTGCTGTCCAAGCCAACGGGTGGAGAAGAACTCCTTCTATACCTCGCGGCTTCTTCCGAGGCCGTTAGTTCCATGCTGGTCTGCATGGACACCAACGGCACACAAAAGCCGGTGTATTACATAAGTAAGGTGCTCCATGATGCGGAGACCAGGTACTCAAAGATTGAAAAGATTATCTTTGCATTAATCATGTCCGACCATATTTTCAAGCCCATCCGATCATGGTGGTCATGGACCAACCTCTAAAGATGATTCTCCCTCGCCCAGACACTTCGGGCCGATTGGCAAAGTGGGCACTCAAGCTGGGGGAATTTGATCTATCTTTCCACCCTCGGTCAGCCATGAAATCCCAGGTCCTTGCATATTTTTTGGTTGAGTGTACCTGGGGTGAGGAGCAACCCGAAGAGGCCTCTGCAAACCCTTCGATTCCTAGAACCGGAGATGATGAATGGATCCTTCATGTGGACGGGGCATCAAATTCTCAAGGGAGCGGAGCGGGCCTCATCCTGGCCAACTCAGATGGAGTTATAACCGAGTGTGCACTCTGCTTCCTCTTTCCAGCCACCAATAATCAGGCGGAGTATGAAGCCCTACTGTCTAGGATAAGATTAGCCCGAGAGCTCAGGGTGAAGCGCCTTAGAGCGTTCACTGACTCCCAATTGGTCACTGGCCAAATCACAGTGGAGTATGAAGCGAGGGATCCTATCATGTCCCGCTACTTGAGTATGGTGCAGTCGTAAGCTTCTCTCTTAACTTATTTTAATGTTAGCTATATTCCTTGAGGAGAAAATGTTAGAGCAGACGCCTTGTCCCATCTTGCCACCTCAGCCGATGGGATGTTGGGAAGAGCTTATATAGAGCACCTGGAAGCCCCAAGTATCGAAGTAACGAGAGAAGCTCTACCAATTGAGCAGGAGCCTTCCTGGATGGATGCTTATATCCAGTACCTTACCAATGGTACCCTTCCTGAAGACCCTGCTGAGGCCAGGCAACTCAAAAGACGGACCCCAAAGTTTTTTATAATGGAAGGAAAGCTCTATCAAAGGTCATTCTCATACCCAGTTCTCAGGTGCATTGGCCCATAGAAGCGGATTATATCCTGGGAGATACATGAAACCATATGTGGAAGTCATCTGGGGGCAGAGCTCTGGCATACAAAGCCTTGCGGCAGGGATATTACTGGCTGACAATGAAGGAGGATGCATTCGAGCTTGTCAAGAGGTGTGACAATTGCCAGCGCCATGCTAATATCCAACACCAACCGATGTCCTGGCTGACCCCCCTGACTGCACCTTGGCCCTTTGCCCAGTGGGGTATGGACATCCTGGGACCATTCCCTCCAGCCTCTGGACAACGCAAATTCTTATTAGTAGCCGTTGACCATTTCACCAAGTGGATCGAAGCTGAGGCTCTTGCCAATATCACCGAGGGAAAAGTAAGATCCTTCTTCTAGAAGTCTGTTGTGTGCCGATTCGGGCTGCCACACACCCTCATCACTGATAACGGCTGACAGTTTGACAACGTGGCCTTTTGGGAATTCTGCACTGGGCTGGGCATTCGTCAACGATTCACCTATGTGGGGCACCCCCAAACCAATGGCGCAGCCGAAGTGACCAATCGCATTATCCTCCAAGGACTCAGGGCCTGGCTAGATGGTTGTAAGGGACGTTGGGTGGAAGAGCTCCCTAGTGTATTGTGGGCCTACCACATGACGCCATGAGCCTCCACCGGGGAACTCCTTTCAGCCTGGTTTTTGGGACCGAGGCTGTCATTCCAATGGAGATAGGTGTCCCCAGTCCCCAGATAGAGTTCTACCACGAAGAGAGCAACCCAAGTCAGCTGCGGGCCGATTTGGACCTAGTGGAAGAATTGCGAGACCAAGCACGACTCCGCATGGCGGCTTTCCATCAGCGAGCGGCCCGATACTACAATGCTCGAGTACAGTCCAAGACATTCCGCCCTGGAGACCTCGTCCTGCGACAAGCTGAAGTATCAAAGCTAACGGAAGAAGGCAAGCTAGCACCCAAATGGGAAGGACCATATCGTGTCACGGAGGTGCTTCATCACGGGGCATACAAAGTTGAGGAGCTAGACGGAAAACCTCTCCCCCACACTTGGAACGCAGACAATCTACGTCGGTATAATTAGTAATGTGCTGACTCCATTAATTTGAACCTGCTTGCCAGAGTGCTATTCAAAGTATTCTCATTGCTTCATTTTCGAATGATCGTACTTCTCACTTAAAGCCCGGCTCCATGTCGGCACTTAAAGCCCAGCTCCGCGTTGGCACTAAAGCCTGGCTCCGCGTCGGCACTAAAGCTCGGCTCCGCGTCGGCACTTAAGCCCGGCTCGGCATTGGCACTTAAAGCCTGGCTCCATGTTGGCACTTAAGCCCGGCTCCGTGTTGGCACTTAAAGCCCAGCTCCGTGTCGGCACTAAAGCCCGGCTCCGCGTTGGCACTTAAGCTTGGCTCCAGGTCGGCACTAAAGCCTGGCTCCACATTGGCACTTAAGCCGGGCTCCGCGTCGGCACTTAAAGCCCGGCTCTATCGGCACTTAAGCCCGGCTCCGCATCGCACTTAAATCCGGCTCCGCATCGGCACTTAAAGCATGGCTCTGCATCGGCACTTAAGCCCGGCTCCGCGTCGGCACTTAAAGCCCAGCTCTGCGTTGGCACTTAAGCCCGGCTCCGCATCGACACTTAAGCCCGGCTCCGTGTCGGCACTTAAGCCCGGCTCCGCGTCGGTACTTAAGCCCGGCTCCGCATCGGCACTTAAGCCCAGCTCCGCATTGGCACTTAAAACCCGGCTCCGTGTCGGCACTTAAGCCTGGCTCTGCGTCGGCACTTAAAGCCCGGCTCCGTGTTGGCACTTAAGCCCGGCCCCGCATCGGCACTTAAAGCCCGGCTCCGCATCGGCACTTAAGCTCGGCTCCACGTCGCACTTAAAGCTCAGCTCTGTGTCGGCACTTAAAGCCTAGTTTCATGTCGGCACTCAGCCCGTCTCCGCGCTGGCACCTAAGGCCCAGCTCCGTGTTGGCACTCAATGCCCGACTCACGTTGACATATTCAACATCGCGTTAGGCATTCAACGACTTTGCGTCGGCACGAGCGAGGTCCTACACTATCTATTGTTCTGACCTTCATGTCTGCGACTAAGACTGATCCCGCATCAATTCTCTAATTGATTTTCTAATGTCCCTACAAAAGAAATCGTGTTGTAATTTTTTGGCCATAGGTTTTTGGTTCACGTCAACTCACACACTAGCAGACCCAATTATGATCCAAGACAAGCGTTACAGATCAAAAGATTCATTAATAGCCAAAGTTTACAAAATTGCCGATTTAAATCGGACTTGAAGCAATACAATGAAAGTGGAAGAGACTAAGGATCACTTGGAGCTAAGTTGTCATCTTCGGGGACTTTGTTTGGCTCCAACCCCTCGATCCCCTCAAGGCCGTAGAGTTTTTGGATCTTTTCCTTGCAGTCCTGGAAGCCGCCCTCATATGCAAATGTCGTCGACTCGGCCAATTCCTTGCTAAAGGCGCTAGACTTCCTGAAGTTCTCTACGGCCTCAGTGGCTCTCTCCTCCACCTCGGAGGCTTTCTGCTCGGCCTCCACAACCTTCTTCTCGGCATCCATAATCTTTTGCTCGGTCTCGGCGGCCTTCTTTTCAGCTTCGATCACCACCACCTTAAGGTCTGTAATCTTTGCATCAGACTGGCGAGCGATCTCTTCTGCATTCTCAGCTCTCTCTTCAGCCACACCTATTTCAATGGTGGCGGAGTATAATCGATTCTTCAACATGTATATTTCTGACTCCGCCACCTCCAATTTCTCCTCTGCCATTCTTTGTTTTTCTTTGGCCACCTGAGCATTATCCAGCTCGTTGGCCTCCTGATGCCGAGCAATTTCCAGTGCCTCTTCTGCTTTCTTGGCTCTTAGCCGGATGGCTTTGGCTTCACCCTTTAATGCTGCTCGGGTATCCTCCAGGGCCATCTCTGCCCTCTCTGCCCTAGCCTGGAGCGCTTGCATCTCCTCCAGCGATTGATCGAGAGAAGCATCGCCCAGGGCCCAAATGTCCCTCATGGCAATCATAGAATTCAGCGCCTGGGCGGAGTGTCTAGGTTAGACGAAGAAAACAGTCTAAAAAAAATGATGATGAAAAGGTTGATAATAGAGCAAAGCTCACCCAGAGGTGTGCCACAGACACCTCTCGAAAGAAGGTAGCCCTTCCCTGATGTCGGAGAAATTCCTGCAACTCAGACACGGATGCCTCATTCAATGCTCGCTCGCCCAGTGACTGTAGTTTGCCAAAATCGATTGGAAGGAAGGATCGACACCATTCCCTTCTGCTGGCGTGGGGGCTGCATGGGAGGACTCCGCCTCCGACTCTGCCACCTCAGGCACCTTTGCTGGTGGAGGTGCCTCGGTTGTTGCCCCTTTGGGAGGTATGATAGCTGCTGGAGTCGGCTTTGTAGTTGAGTGGGCCGCCTCCGTTTCGACGGCTTCGGGCAGGGGTAACGGTGCTTTTGCAACTCGCTCCGGAGAGGGATCGAGTAGACTAACAGAAGGGGGAGCTGGTACTAGTGAAGGCAAATTGTTTCCTCCCGCCTTGCTCCGTCCAACTTTCGCTGGCCTCGGCCCTTACCGCATCGTTCCTTATGGGCTCGTCGGCTTGGGCTCCTACCGCCTCATGCCCGCGCAAGGGCTCCATGGCCTCGCCCTTCCAGCATCGACCCTCTTGGGAATCTTGGTGATGGCCCTCCTCTCAGCGGGGGCCCCCATTCCCCTTTGCCTTCCTCTTCTGGTAACAGCTTGCCGGATCTCATGATGTGATGGCATCATTCCTATATCAAAAAATAGGAAAGGAGTTAAAAAAAAAGGGAAGAGAAGAAGAGGAGGGGAATGATGTGAGTAATCAAGTGCTCACCGCTAGATGGAATAAGGCTGGCAAGACGGAGGTTTTCGTCGGTTAGAAGCCGATTGCACCGAGGGATATCGGCAGTCAGAAGCTGCCCAAATGCCATTCGATCCCTCGGGAGGATAGAGGAGTCCCTATTGGCGTTAGTATTTGGGGTTCCCTAGCTTCCACTCACCCCCTCGACATTGGCAAAAAAGAACTTATCTTTCCACCCTTTGATAGAGGTGGGAAGATACAATTTGAGGATCCTAGTGGGTCTAGGGGTAAAGGACCACCAACCTACTTGCTTGCGGAGGGTATAGAAACTGCGAAATAAGGAGATGCTAGCCTCTATACCCTGCAGGTGACAGAGAATCAGAAAGCCAACGATAGTTCGGATGGAGTTATGGACTAATTTGGAGGGTGTTAAAGAATATCTATCTAGAAGGTTGAGGATGAAAGGGTGAATGGGTAATCGAAGTCCTGCCTTAAAGAAGGTCCCGTACAAAGAAACCCTTCTGGGACGGGAAGAAGTTACCCTGTCACTAAGAGAAGGGTAGGACAGACGTATGTTTGGAGGAAAATTATATATGGCTCCTAGGTTCACTATGTCTTGAGCAGACATAGTGGAGGCAGTCCACTCGGGGGACTCCTTGACAATGCTGGAGGGACTAGCAGCTGTCAGACGGCGCCGGGGGGAGGTCCGTTCGACGGCCGGATGACTCTCGGTTGTGGGGCATCCGGCCGACCGCCGCTGTTCCGATGAAGTATGGTCAAAAGATGGGGTGGTCCAATGAGTCGGTAAGGAAGCAGAAGGTTGAGAAGGAATGGGGAAACGACCCCCAGAATTGGAAATAGAACAAGAAGGTGAAGAAGCCATGGGAACTAACTTGGAAAGCTCGAACCGAGATTGAAGGAGCACGAGGAAGGGAACAGAAACAGAAGGTAAACGGACGCTTGCGGATTCAAGGTAGGAGGTTGTAACGTAAGAGGAGGTGGGGATTGGAAGATAAGGATGATCTTTCCCTTTTATAACCCCATTTCAAATCATCCCGCGGTTGTCCAATCTGGCCATGTGTCTGCTTTCCACTGAAACCTCTTCGGCAGCCCATCGGCGCGAGAAACGCGAAAAACACCACCAATAAAAAGGTGGCGGTGACCTTACCGCAATGATGATGCTCACCTTTTTACAACTCCTCGCCCAAGAAAAATCTTCCCCAATCCCAACAGCCTGAACGGACGAAATAATGGCATGAAGATCAGCTGCCTGGTGGATATTAACACCCCTTTCACTGGCGACTGTACGCCCACCCATCTCAGGGTAGGGGGCATCTGATATGGTTAATCATCTCCTCTAGGCGGTGTCATAACACCCTACGCGATTTCCAGAATTAATGATGTGATAGCTTATTTTCAGGATGTTGGAATTCCTATCCCCGCCCTTGGCTCCGGCCTCCGGTTCCGGCCTTGGCTCCGGCCTCCAGCATCGGCTTCGGCCTTCGGCTCTAGCCTTCGGCTCCGGCCCTTGGCTCTGGCCTCCAACGTCGGCTTCGGCCTCCGGCTCCGGCCTTTAGCTCCAGCCCTTGGCTCTGGCCTCCAGCGTCGGCTTCGGCCTCCGGCTCCGGCCCTTGGCTTCAGCCTCCAGCGTCAGCTCCGGCATATGGCTCCAGCCTCCAGCATCGGCTCGGCCTCCGGCTCGAGCCTTGGCTCCAGCCCCCAGCATCGGCTTCGGCCTCCGGCTCCGGCCTGCGGCTCTGGCCTGTGGCTCCAGCCTCTAGCTCTGGCCTTTGGCTTCAGCTTCCAGCATCGGCTCCGGCATACGACTCCGGCCTCTAGCTCTGGCTCCAGCTCTAAATTGGTGCCTTATTTTCCTAAGTACATTAAAACCCACTTCAGGTAACGAACCCCAAAATTCGAGACATCCATTACCATGTATCTCGCTCACTGAAATCATGGGTAGGTACTAGCATGCCCCGCAGTTACCGGCACACACGGTGCCTATTCAGCAATGGCTCACCCACTTGCTGTTCGGCGGAGCTCATCCTAGCAAAGAAGATTTGATGGTTCTAACGGAAGGAGGTAAACGTGACCCCCCAGATAGGTATAGAGGAGGACCTGAGCTCAACGCTGGGAAGGAGGCTCTTTCTCTTTTCTCTTTCAAGCTCTACTCATATATAACATTCCTGTTCTACAACCCACTGACTTGGGCGTCGGAGGGTCCCCATTGAACCATCGGTTTGGGACTTTTTGCAGGCTCTCGAAGGAAGACGGTGACCTCTCTGCATTCTCGAAGTCCTGCGAAGATCTCAGCTCACCCGACGCTCATCGCAAGTGATTTGGCAACAACAATACCATTTAAAGGTTCCATAGGATTTTTGCAAATAACAAGAAGGGAGTATGATAACTATGATCAAATGCAAATAAATATTTTATGTAAGTTATTCATATGCATAACAATCTTTTTAAGCAAGGTAGCATAAAATATAATTTTTTAATAATTTCTAATTAGAAAATTAAGTTCATTGTACTACTGGTTGACTCCAACAAGTAGAACATGAATTCCTTCCTAAAGTGGATCCCCACAATTTACAACCAGTGAAGAGGAATGAAAAATACGTTCTCTTCAATACAGAAAATACAGATGCCAAATTGCTAAAAATAGATCATAACACATAGAATTGTTTGAAATATAAATTTGAAGAAAATATGCACAAGAAGAAGTCTCTCTAAAACCATGACAACTAAAAACTTGGCATCAGTTGGAAAATATCGATAATATTAAATATTATAGAATATTATAAATCTATCTATTGCATATAAGCATCATAAGAAGAACATCAATAATATTAAGTGTAGAAGAATGAATATATCAGTCGTGTATATATAACTATAGGCACATTCAAAATTCATACTCGTCACTATAATATATTTACCAACCTTCACCACCAAAGGTGGAGAAAATATATTCAATCAGGTTTCATTCCATGCTCGCCTTCCTCAGGAAAAGCTCAACGAAACTTACGCCAGCCACAAGTCTCTCACCGTTCTTTATTCATCTGTCATTGACTTGGATGTATGCAAGACACCGATCATGTTTACGACAACTACCACAAACATATAAATTGCACCACTTACTTCTTTTTTTAGATTAAAAATATTCTTAATAAAGTGCCTTCCTAAGTATATTTCAATTAAATCAATAAAATATAAAAAACATAAATAGTCATGAGATTAATAGAGCATACATGGAAGTTAGATAAAGTAAAAAATGCACACGACATATTCTAAAAGAAGAAATAAAACTTTAGAAATCGTAGCATCTACAGAACCAATAAATTAGTTAATATTTAAACAATAATTTATGATTATGCTACACTAAAAAAATATATACTTTTCCATGTTAAGCAGTCCCTTTACAGAAAATCTGGATTGATTCAAAAGTATTTTTTTTAAATAATTTATAATAAAAATATAGCAATTTCTAGTGATAGAAAAAATCTGATCCTTATCTGTTAGAAAATATTTTGATCTTGCAAAAAATCCTTCCTTAGAAATTGCTAGAAATATAATATAAAATTTAAATACATAAATAAAGTAAAAAATAAAAGAAGATATTAATCAAGCCAAGATCGAGGCGTGTTAGACACTGCCCTAAGGATAAGATTTTTACCCTTTTCCCAATATATAATGACCCGGCTCGACTCGATCCTCCTACCACAAGCATGATCGCATGGAGGTACAACCCAATGAAACCTTTAGATGCCTAAAAAAAGATCAATAGTAAAAATAAAAATAATATAATAAAATATAAAAAATATTGATTCATCCTTCAATCTAAATTCCTAAGCCTATTTATAGGCTTAGCCCATAATGGCCTTAAAAGCCTGATAGTCGTTAGCCCCAAATCACATTGAAAACAACTTAAAAATTGAATTGTTTAAGCCGTTTCTGAACGTTCAGATATTCCTGTTTACCAAATAAGCCTTCAATTCATTGAAGAATAGATTTAAGTAATTTTTTTAGAAAATTATTAGGTTTAAATTTTATTTTTAATTTATTAATAAAAAGATTAAATTTGAGTTGATAGATTTTTTTGATGTTGCCTGCAACTTGTATTTAATCTCACCTAATTTAATTGCTATCTATTAAAAAAAATAATAATAATAAATCAATTTGGAGCCTGATTCCATCAATTTGCCCAGTTGCTCATGCAAGAGTCTTATAAAGGCCTCCGCATGAAGAATGTGGCCGTCATGATTGCCATAGACTAAACTTATGCAAGTTAAGAATTTGCTATTAAAATTTTTTATTTATTTATTTTGATGATTGCTGATGATGCCCGATCACTTGAGTTGATCGTCGGGAAGATTGATCTGGTCGTCAATGAGATTCTCGCCAAGCTAGATAACCTGCAAGAAGTCCCTAGATCAGAGGGGTTCTTCGGTGGGGACCCTCCGATGCCCAAGTCAGTGATCGAGGTCACAGCTGAGGAAGAGCTCGAGAGAGCTCTTTAGGGCAGAGAAAGCTCCGAAAGTAGAGTTTCTCTGGGGAGTTGGATGAGGGGGTGCTTATGTTTGCATACCTGAGTCTCTTGTGGACTTACCCTTTTATAGGCGGTTGAAATCTGTATGGGGATTAGCCGTATGACATTCCATAAGGGAGGAATGTCAGCAGGACATGTGGGGGTTACGTGAATTTGGGCTGATTGGTGGGTCCTGTCCTATCGAAGAGGAAAGCCAGTGGTTGGTGGGCCAAGTCCTATCAGTTGGTGGAGCCATCTGGTAGGTGGGCCTAGTCCCATCGACGGCATGGCCAGGTGGTAGGTGGGTCTGGCGAGGCCAATATGGGCGAGTTAGAAAGATGGTGGCGTTGTCAGGCGTGGGGTTGACGGAGCCGACCTGAGGAGGTCAGGGCCACCTCAGCTGACTTGGAGACGCCGAGGCGGATGGGGCCGACCTGAGGAGGTCGGGGCCGCCTCGGCTGATGTGGAGACACCGGGGGATGGGGCCGATCTGAGGAGGTCGGGGCCACCTCAGCTGACTTGGAGATCGAGGCAGACAGGGATGCCCTGAGGAGTTCGGGGCCGCCTCGGCTAGCTTGGAGATGTCGGGGCAGATGGGACCGACCTGAGGAGGTTGGGGTCGTCTCGGCTGCTTGGAGATACCGGGGTGGACGGGGTCAACCTGAGGAGGTCAAGGCCACCTCGGTTAGCTTGGAGATGTCGGGATGGATGGGGTCGACCTGAGGAGATCGGGGCCATCTCGGCTAGCTTGGAGATACCGGGGCGAACGGACTGACCTGACAGGTCGGGGCCGCCTCGGCTAGCTTGGAGATGCCGGGGCGGACGGGGCCGATCTGAGGAGGTTGGGGCCGCCTCGGCTAGCTTGGAGATCGGGGTTGACGGGGCCGACCTAAGGAGGTCGGGGCGCCTCGGCTAGCTTGGAGATGCCGGAGCCAACGGGATGCATCTGTGCCATGTGGTTGATTTTGCCATGATTACCCCTGTGGCTTTATTAGCTACATCATTAGCCACATCAGATGCCCTCCTGCCCCTAAGCATGAAGGGCCACGCGTCAGCTGTCCTTTGGATGAAAGGGGCACGATAATTCAAAAATTGATAACCAGTTAAGGGCGCCTTCAATGGCGGGTGAATCGGTGTGCCTTCCCGAGGCGATGTTGCCTTGAAGATCTTCCATAATCATGCTATAGGTGGGAGCTGACGTCGGCTCCGGTCATTTCGAGGGAGTGCTTCTCGGAGGATGGGCAAAAAGGTAGGTGCCATCATTGCCTCCCCACCTATCAAGCATCGTCATTGGCCAGGGATCCCGCTCCTCAGCAGAACCGAGGAGGCATGCCTCGGGCGTAGGCAAAATTGTCGGCGCTTGAGGACTCAGTGCAGCATGTAAGGACCACGCGGCGAATTCTTAGATGATGTGATTTGAAGCTGGGGTATAAAAGGTGCCTCACGGGTTCGGGGGAGAGCTTTACATTGCAATTGCCTCCCTGCTTTCTTCCCCTATGAGCTCCCTCGTGACCCGAGACCTTCAGCTTTCGTCTTCTTAACAACTTCCAGGTTAGTTTCCATTTTTCACCCTTTACCTTTGACCCATGGACCGTAGGGCCATTAGAGAGGGTAAGAGGCCAGTGGTAGAATCATCCCCTTCCCCCGGTGAGGACCACATTTCATCCACCAGCCAAATGCCTCGTCCGTTAGGGGGGATCAGGATTCGTGACCGGTCGGGGGCGAGCGACCAACCATCCGTCCAAACCTCTCCGATGAGAGCGGTTCCCGTCTCTTCTCAGCTTCCAGCATCTCTTCCGGTGGCTAGCCTTGACCCGACGGGGTCGGGGGGGATTGCCTCCACCATGACCCCCGATGAAGTAGAGGCCCTTAGGGCCACGTATAGGGTCCCTGACTTCATTCGTTTATTCACGCTGGGGCCTGAAGATAGAGTGAACTCCGTCCATCCGGGTCGGGTTGCTCTATACAAAGAGTTCTTCCGGTGCAGGCTACGGCTTCCTTTCCATGCCTTCTTCTTGAACCTACTAAATAAATATAGGTTAGTGCCAGCGCAGTTGACCCTAAACTCGATTCGGATCTTCTGCGCCTTCGTCATCCTTTGTCACTTCCAGGGTTCCGCAGCCAGGTTGTCTCTATTCCGAGCCCTTTACAAGCTCCGCCGCAGGGTGAGGGGCCTGGTGGGTGTTCACCGCTAGACCGAGTAGGGCCCTCCCTCTAGGCCTTCCATCCAAAATTAGGGGTTGGAAATCTCGGTTTCTCTTTGCTCATGTGGAGGGAGTGAGGGCCGACTGGGGGGAGCCGGATGTCAGCTCCAATGAAAATTCGGCTGTGAGTGACAAGGATGGGGAGCTCTTACCGAGAAGAATATGTATGAGGCTGAGTTGACCCCGGCAGTCGGTGAGCATAGAAACCCATTCCTCTCACCCTTGATCGGACACTATCTTTGCCTATTTTATAAAAAAAAATTCTTTTCTTCTTTTCTTCTTTTGTTCTTTTGTTCTTTTCTTGTACCAACATTTATTCCTTGTGCAGCAATGAAGGTTACCACTGAAAGATTGGAGGCTACCTTGCGTCAGAAGAGGCTGGCGATAGGCGAGCAAGTCAGGCCGACTAAAAGGGCATGGAGGAAAGCTCAGGCCGAGCCGGTCCGGGCCCTGGAGGTCCCCGCAGCCCAGATGCCCTCGGACGAGCTGGCAAGGGAGGTGCCAGTTGAAGGGGCATCCCCGCCTCGGACGAGGCTGAGAGAGAAGAAGGGGAGATCCCGACCACTACTGGGATAGCCGTGGTGGTCCTATACCCCGAGGAAGAGACCCAGTCACCACGGATTTGACCGAGGCGGGGCAGGCTGTGGTTGCACGTGACCCTCCGGTTCCCGCTGAGCCGGAGGTGGAGAGGGCTCACCCATCTACCAAGGAAGGGGAGATAGCAGTTAGGAGCTCCAACGCCGGGGAGAGGAGGCCCAGTAAGCATAGGGCCGAGCCGGGGAGCTCGTCCCAGTGATCTGCGCATCGCCCAGCCCACCGATCAGTTGGCGGGCCGTCAGGGGGGTCGACGCGGCCTGCGCCCAAACTTTCTACTATAGGGGATGCTGTGCGGGCCGCAATCCTCCTGTCAAGGGCGCGGACCTCAAAGACCGACGAGGAGATGACACGGCAGACCCATGCCAACATCCTCAACATGGTGATGGTGAACGTGCTCCAGGTAACCCTTCGGTCCTAGTCTCCTTTCTGACATGCCTTGGTTGACTTGTGGCTGACGAACCTCTTTTGATGTAGCTGGTCAACGGAGCCTTCGCCCTCCGCTCAGCGATAACCCACTCGGGGGAGGCGCTTGCGCGCACCCTAGATCGGGTTGAGAAGTACAAGGAGCAGAGTCAGGCATTGTCTGAGAAACTTGCTCAGCAGTAGAAAGAAGCTAAGGCACGGGAGGAGGAGCTAACTGGCCAAGCGAGAGAGGCGGGGTGCCGAGCCGAAGTTGAGAGCAACCGAGCCTCCGCGGCTGAGACCAAACTGGCGCTGATATTGGCCAGACTGGAGATGGTCAACAAGAGAATCGAGGAGCTGACCCGCCAGCTCCAGCAGTCAGAGAACCGGATGGAAACGGCCTTGGACGAAGTCCGGGCCATGATAGAGAGGGCCACTGCGGCAGAGAGGGTGGCGGTCGATGCGAGCCATGAGCGGGCCAGGGTGGTGGCCCACGCTCATGAAGCTAGCGCCCATGCCGAGGAGGCCGAGGGCCGGGCCTGGGAGGCCAAAATGCAGGCCAAGGAAGCTGAAGCAAAGATTGAGGAGGCCGAGGCGAAGGTTCGTGGGGCCGAGGCGAAAGCCAGAGAGGCTGAGGCTCGAGCCGAGACTGTCGTAGCCAACTACAAAGCCTCCGCATAATTTGAGCAAGAAGTCGTCGAGGCCAGCCTTGATGCCTACACAAGGGGCTTTGACCTTTGTAAAGCGAAGGTGTCTGCGGCCTTCAATATCAACAGCTCCGACCTTGAGGAGATCTAGGCTGGAGATCTTGGTGGTGAGGAAACGGTGGAGGAAGAAGAAGCTAGAGATGAGCCGGGGCCAAGCGGGCCCTAGAATATTTTATGTTTTTATTTCCTGCACTTTGTGCCTTTCCCTTTTTCCTTTTGTAACTGACCTCGGGTCAAATTTTGTAACCATTACAAAATATTAATGAAGAGGAGCCTTTTTCCAAAATGTCTTGTCTTTCTGTTTGTAAAGTATCATGCATGTCGGAAGCACCGCGATGGATTCCCGGACTTAGACCTGATAGTGACGAGTGAGTTTGCAGAAACTCATGTCGCTGGATAGGTTCATAGTTGGTTAAAGTAACTTAGCGCCGGCCGCGGCCGTCTGGAAATGTCTTTAGAGTTCTTCCATGAACTCAGAGGGTCCTTGCTGAGACAATCTATCCATAGTAAGAAAAATCTTTCCTTTAGACTGTCATCTGTGCCTTGTTTATTTTCCTTTGTTTCCATCTCTGCGGCAGCCAGATGCACCATGAACTTGTGAACTTTGGAATCCGCTTGAATGGGCGCGAAGCTGTCGAACTCATTGGGGCACCTTGGTGATTGATTCCGAAGGCTGCTCTTGTGGGCGAAGTCCGTTGAGGACGGCGCAGAACCGAGCAGTCCCTTTTTAATTAGGGCACCGATGAGCTCTAACCTTGGAATGTCTCGAGGATTTGTGTGCTGGGGTCGAGACTGAAGGGAAGAGTCGGGGCACAAATTTGAGGCCGACGCCAGGGCGGTAGCTCGAGGCCGGGGCCGAACTCGGAAGTGGATGCCCATCAATTAATTTGCTATTGCCTGTTGAGATAGGTTTAGAGCTGCTGAGGCAGAATTGTGGTCATCAAAAAGCCTTTTGAACCCCGAAGGGTGACCTGAGAGTTGAGAGTCATCAGGTTCCTTTTAAGCTTTCTCGGGGTCTGGAAACCGCTGCAGGGGGCGACTCGTCCGGTTACGGAGCCTTAGGGTTTTGAACCTACTCGGGGGCACCGCCGTGCCGAGGCCGAGTGGTGTCCCATGGGCCGCGATGCCGGCGAGGTCCTTTTGAACCACCTCGGGGGTTTAGGAACTGCTGCGAGGGGCGACTCAACCGGTTACGGAGCCTTAGGGTCTTGGACCTACTCGGGAGCACCGCCGTGCCGGGGCCGAGTGGTGTCACATGGGCTGCGATGCGGCAAGGTCCTTTTGAACTAACTTGAGGGTTTAGGAACTGCTGCGAGGGGCGACTCGATCAGTTATGGAGTCTTAGGGTCTTGAACCTACTCGGGGGCACCGCCGTGCCGGGGCCGAGTGGTGTCCCATGGGCCGTAATGCCGGCGAGGTCTTTTTGAACCACCTCGGGGGTTTAGAAACCGCTGCGAAGGGTGACTCGACCGGTTACGGAGCCTTAGGGTCTTGAACCTACTCGGGGGCACTGCCGTGCCGGGGCCGAGTGGTGTCCCATGGGCCGCGATGCTGGCGAGGTCCTTTTGAACCGCCTCGATGGTTTAGGAACCGCTGCGAGGGGTGACTCGACCGGTTACGGAGCCTTAGGGTCTTGAACCTACTCGGGGGCACCGCAGTGCTAGGGCCGAGTGGTGTCCCATGGGCCGCGATGCCGGCGAGGTCCTTTTGAACCACCTCGGGGGTTTAGGAACCATTGCAAGGGGAGACTTGACCGATTACGGAGCCTTAGGGTCTTGAACCTACTCGGGGGCACCGCCGTGCCGGGGCCGAGTGGTGTCCCATGGGCCGCGATGCCGGCGAGGTCCTTTTGTGAGATCTGGTCTATGAAAGAAATGGCTATGGTGCTGAAGGAGGTCCTTTATTATTCGCAATGTAGAGAGATACATCATTGATAATATCGACGAAGGTTGTCCGCATTCCAGGTACACGGGATGGGTCGACCATTGAGCTCTTCAACTCGGTACGCTCCTTGGTGGAGCGCCTCAGCGATACGGTAAGGACCTTCCCAATTGGCAGATAGCTTGCCCCCCTCCATCGGTTTGGACACCTCAGCCTTTCTTAAAACCATATCTCTAGGACGAAACACTTTGGGACGGACTTGGGCATTATAATACTTGGTAGCTCGTTGGCAAAAAGCTGCCATACATAACCGTGCCGATCGTGTGCCTCATCGATGATGTCGAGGTTAGCTCTCAGCTGGGCAAAGTTATCTTCCTCGCTATAGGACTCCACTCGCGGGCTCGGCAATTCGATCTCCACAGGAATGACCGCCTCAGACCCGAAGAGCGATGGCCCATGCTCACGAGGCTAGCGCCCGCGCCAAGGAGGCAGAAGGCAGGGCCTGGGAGTCCGAGGTGCGTGCCAGGGAGGCCGAGGCCCGGGCCGAAACATGAATCCGTGAGGCCGAGGCCAGGGCAAAGGAACAAGTTCGGGAGGCTGAGGCCAAAGTGACCAACGCCGTTGCTGATTTTAAAGTTTCAACGGAGTTCGAGCAGGAGGTCACCGAGGCCAGCTTCGACGCCTATATGAAGGGCTTTGAACTTTGCAAGGCAAAGGTGTCCATGACCCTCAATGTCAGCAGCTCCGACCTTGAGAAGATCCAGCCTGGGGGTCTTGGTGAAGAATCAGCGGAGGAGGAAGAGGATGGAGAGGAGCCGGGGCCGGGTGAGCCTTGAATTTTTGCTTTATGTGACTTTGTATTTTTCCCTTTCTTTTTGTAACTGACCATAGGTCAGATTTTGTAATCATTCTAGAATTCTTAATGAGAAAGAAGTTACTTTTGCAAATATCTTGTTTCTTCTCTATATCTTGTTTCTTCTCTGCTTACGAGTATTATGTATGTCGGGGCACCGCGGCGGGTCTTAGGCATGAGGGTAGCCGAGTAGGTTTATAGAAACTCGTGCCGCTAGATAGGCTCATAATTAGCCAGGGTAACGTGGCGCCGGCTACGGCCGTTTAGGAACGCCTTTGGAGTTCTCCCACTTAGAGAGTCCTCACTGAGGTGATCTACTCACAGCTAGAAAGATCCTTCCTTTAAATTGTCTTCCGTGTCCCGTCTACTTCCTTGACAGTAACTTGAACAAGTCGACAAGAACCCGGATTGCCAACTAAACTTTCGAATCATCTGGTCCTTGACCAGCCAAGTAACTCAACCAACCGTTGGCTGTGAGGGAGAACCCAGGCGATTTTGAATGGTTTTTGAGAGTATCCTAGGCATTTGCGGGTGAACTCAGCGAAATAGCTTGAACAGGCATTGGGCTATAAGATTTGAGGAAGCATCCTTGGAGGTCGATTCTGAAGGCTATTCTAGCAGGCGAAGTCCATTGGGGATGGCACGAAACTGAGCAGCATCCCTTTAGCCATAGCGCCGACGAGCTCTGGCCTTGGCCCGTCTTGGGGACTCGCGCGCTGAGGCCAAGTCCGAGATGGGGTGGCCGGGGTGAGGCCGACCCAAATAGGCCGGGGCGAGAGCCTAGGGCCGACGTTGGGACGGAAACGGGTGCCCACTGATCAATTGGCCCTTAGCCATTGAGGTAGACTTGGAGCTGCCGAGGCAAAATTGCGGCCATCAGATGCCTCTTAGACCATGGAGGGTGACCTGAGAGCTAAGAGTCATCAGGTTCCTTTTGAACCGCCTAGGGGTTTAGAAACCGCTGCGAGGGGCGCCTCGTTCGGTTACGGAGCCTTAGGGTCTTGAACCTACTCGGGGGCACCGCCGTGCCGAGGCTGAGTGGTATCCCATGGGCCGCAATGCCGGCGAGGTCCTTTTGAACTACCTCGGAGGTTTAGGAACCGCTGCGAGGGGCGCCTCGTCCGGTTACGGAGTCTTAGGATCTTGAACCTACTCGGAGGCACCGCCGTGTTGGGGCCGAGTGGTGTCCCATGGGCTGCGATGCCGGCAAGGTCCTTTTGAACCACCTCAGGGGTTTAGAAACTGCTGCGAGGGGTGACTCGTCCAGTTACGGAGCCTTAGGGTCTTAAACCTACTCGGGGGCACCACCGTGCCGGGTCCGAGTGGTGTCCCATGGGCCGCGATGCCGGCGAGGTCCTTTTGAACCGCCTCGGGGGTTTAGGGTGCCTCGTTCAGTTACAAAGCCTTTGGATCTTGAACCTACTCGGGGGCGCTGCCATGCCGGGCCGAGTGGTGTCCCATAGGCCGCGATACCAGCGAGGTCCTTTTGAACCATCTCGGGGGTTTAGGAACCGCTACGAGGGGTGCCTCGTCTGGTTACGGAGCCTTATGGTCTTGAACCTACTCGGGGGCACCGCCGTGCTGAGGCCGAGTGGTGTCCCTTGGGCTGCGATGCCAACGAGGTCCTTTTGAACTGCCTCGGGGGTTTAGGAACCACTGCGAGGGGCGCCTCATCCGGTTACGGAGCCTTAGGGTCTTGAACCTACTCGGGGGCACCGCCGTGCCAGGCCGAGTGGTGTCCCATGGGCCGCGATGTCGGTGAGGTCCTTTTGAACCACCTCGAGGGTTTAGGAACCACTGCGAGGGGCGCCTCGTCCGGTTACGGAGCCTTAGGGTCTTGAACCTACTCGGGGGCACCGCCATGCCGGGGCCGAGTGGTGCCCCATGGGCTGTGATGCCGGTGAGGTCCTTTTGAACCATCTTGGGGGTTTAGGAACTGCTACGAGGGGCGCCTCATCCGGTTACGGAGCCTTAGGGTCTTGAACCTACTTGGGGCACCGTCGTGCCGGGGCCTAGTGGTGTCCCATGGGTCGCGATGCCGGCGAGGTCCTTTTCTGAGATTTGGTCTATGAAAGGGACATCTATGGTGTTGAAGGGGGTCCTTTATTGCTCACAACGTAGAGAGATATATCATTGATAATATCGACGAAGGTTGTCCGCATTCCAGGTGCACGGGAGGGGCCGCCCGTTGAGCTCTTCAATTCGGTACGCTCCTCAGTGGAGCGCCTCGGCAATACGGTAAGGACCTTCCCAATTGGCGGACAGCTTGCCCCCCTCCGTTGGCTTGGACACCGAGGCCTTTCTCAAAACCAGGTCTCCAGGACGAAACACTTTGGGATGGACCCAAGCATTATAATACTTGGCAGCTCGCTGGCGAAAAGATGCCATACGTAACCATGCCCGATCATGCGCTTCATCGATGAAGTCGAGGTTAGCTCTCAACTGGGCAGAGTTGTCTTCCTCGCTGTAGGACTCCACTCGCGGGCTAGGCAATCCGATCTCCACAGGAATGAACGCCTCGGACCCGAAGGCTAGACTAAAAGGGGTTTCGCCTGTCGGAGCCCTCGGGGTTGTGTGGTAGGCCCATAATATGCTAGGAAGCTCTTCTACCCATCGGCCTTTGGATCCATCCAGCCGAGTTCTAAGCCCCCTGAGGATGGTGCGGTTCATAACCTCGGCCTCCCCATTGGTTTGTGGGTGGCCGACGGAAGTGAATCGATGGTGAATACCCAATTCGCTGCAGAAAGTCTTGAACATGGCGTTGTCGAACTGGCGGCCATTGTCGGTGACGAGAGTGTGAGGTAGGCTGAAACTGCATATTACTGACTTCTAGAAGAAGGCTTTGACTTTGTTCTCAGTGATTTTGGCCAGCGCCTCAACCTCAACCCATTTAGTAAAGTAGTCAATGGCGACAACCAGGAACCTCCATTGTCCCGAAGCCAGGGGGAATGATCCAAGAATATCCATTCCCCACTGGGCAAAGGGCCATGGGGCCGAGAGCGGATTAAAAGGAACAGAAGGTTGATGCTGGATATTCATGTGGCGCTGGCAACCGTCACACTTCTGGACTATTTTGGCTACATCGTCCCTCATGGTAAGCCAGAAATACCCTTGGCGAAGGGCCTTCTGGGCCAAGGACCTGCCCTCTAGGTGATTCCCGCATATGCCTTCATGAATCTCTCTGAGGATGTAATCGGCATCGGCAGGTCCTACACACTTCAGTAGGGGGTAAGAAAAAGATCTTCGGTACAGACGTCCGTTCAGGAGGGTAAATTTGGAGGCTCTCCACTTGAGTAGCTTAGCTTCATCATGGTCATCAGGAAGAGTGCCGTCCGTGAGGTACCGGATGTAAGGATCTATCCAGGTTGGCTCCTGGGTCAGTGGAAGAACCTCCTCTTTGTCTTCTATATTGGGCCTTTCCAAGTGTTCGATGTAGGTGTCCCTTGTGAAGCCATCGGCAGAGGTGGCCAACTGGGAGAGGGTGTCGGCCTTGGCATTCTCACTCCGAGGGATGTAGCTGACGCTAAAATAAGAGAGTGGAGAGACTAAGAGCCGGACCTTATCCAAGTACTGGGCCATGGTGGGGTCACGCACCTCGTACTCTCTATTAATTTGCCCAGAGATGAGTTGCGAGTCAGTAAAAGCTCTGAGGCATTGTATTCCAAACTCCTGAGTGAGTCTTAGCCCTGCTAGCAGGGCCTCATACTCACCCTGATTATTAGTGGCTTTGAATAGGAACCGAAGAGCATACTCCACCGTCTCTCCCTCTGGGCCCGCAAGAATGAGGCCGACACCACTTCCTTGGGAGTTCGAGGCGCCATCCATGTTAAGGATCCAGGATCCCCTATCGCTGTCTGGCTCGGCGATGGGATGCTCCACGGGAGCCTCTTCGGTCGGCTCCTCTGCCCAAGTGCATTCAACTAGAAAGTCGGCCAGGATCTGGGACTTCAGGGCGGGCCAAGCCTGAAAGGAGAGATCGAACTCTCCCAGCTTGATGGCCCATTTAGCTAGTCGGTCTGAGGTGTCTGGTCGAGCCAGGATGGCTCGGAGAGATTGGTTCGTGAGCACCACGATAGGATGGGCCTGAAATATGGGCAGAGGCGCCGAGCAGAGACGATCAGGACAAAGATGATCTTTTCTGTCTTGGATTACCTGACTTTCGTATCGTGAAGCACCTTGCTCACATAGTACACAGGTCTCTGGGTCACATCACCATCAAGACGCACCAAAACAGAGCTAACAGCCTCCGGGGAGGCGGCAAGGTAGAGAAAAAGGTTCTCTCCGTCTTCTGGCTTCGACAAGAGTGGCGGGGAGGACAAGAATGCCTTCAAACCATCGAAGGCCTTTTGGCAACTATCCGTTCATTCGAAGCTATTCACCTTCCGCAGGGCTTTAAAGAAGGGCAAACATCGCTCGGTCGACTTAGAGAGGAAATGGCTTAGGGCCGCCACCCTCCCCGTAAGCCGTTGAACCTCCTTCTTACTAGACGATGACCTCATATCAAGGATGGCACTTATCTTCTCGGAGTTCGCCTCAATCTCTTGTTGGGTCACCATGAAGCCTAAGAACTTGCCCGCCATGATGCCGAAGGCGCATTTTTTGGAATTCAACTTGACTTGGAAACAGCGTAGGTTGCTGAAAGTTTCCTCTAGGTCGGAGACATGGTCGGAAGCGCGGGTGCTTTTGGTCAACATATCGTCTACGTATACCTCCATGTTCCGGCCTAGTTGATCTTGGAAGACTTTGTTCATCAACCTTTGGTAGGTCGCCCCTGCATTCTTAAGGCCGAAGGGCTTCACCTTATAGCAGTAAATGCCTTTCTCTGTCACGAAAGACGTGTGCTCCTCATCGCCAGGGTCCATCTTTATTTGATTATATCCGGAGAAGGCATCCATGAAGCTGAGGAGCTCATGGCCGGAGGTGGAATCCACCAGCTGGTCGATTCGAAGCAGAGAGAAACTATCCTTCGGGCATGCCTTGTTCAAGTCGGTGAAGTCGATGCAGATCCTCCAGCTCCCGTTCGCCTTTTGCACCATGTTGACCCAATTATTGATTTTGATGATTAACAAAACTAATTGAGTATAACATTTGAAGTTACTAATAATTTTGGTTTAGTTTTTCAGTTTATGATATGATTTATTAATCAAAATCATAAGAAAAATTAAGTTCTATTTCGAATCTAATGTCAAGGTAAGATTGCAGACATTAGAGTCGACACATGGAATCGCAGAGTCGACTCCAAAAATTGGCACAGACTTAGAGTCGACACCTGGACTGTTAGAGCCGACTCCAATAGAAAAGACAGAACGATGGTTTTTCTGGTCACGATTTAGAGTCGGCTCCTGGACTGTTAGAGTCGACTCCAGAAGATTTTCGTGTCGACCCCAAAAAAGTTAGAGACAACTCCAGATCGAGCGGATTGGGGATTTTCGATTTAGAGCCGACTCCAGAAAAGTTAGAGTCGACTCCAGTTTGTCAGAAACGACTCCAGAACTGTCAGAACGTCTCTAAACTTTATCTTTATCTTTTTAATCCCAACGGCTATTACCCTTTTTTGTTCTAATCCTTCTTACACTTGTTTCTAACGGATAGTTTTTGGCTATTTATGGATTAAGAAGAATCTATAAGAAGAGGTTTTATTGTATCCGAAAAAAAAAGAGGACAAGCAAGAAAACAAGAGAGAAAAATCAGAAAAACAAGAGTGAAATCCATCAGAAAATCAAAAGATAAAAGAGGGAAGATTCGAAAGGAAAGATTATACTGATCTCCCAAAAGAAAAGAGAGAGATTTCTAGCATCCCTTGTTCTATTTTGAAGAAATCTCAAAAGAAGAAGTAAGCCCTAGCTTTCTAATCTTCGGAGCTTCAAGTGCATTCTAAAGGAAGATTCACTTAAGAGAAGAGAAGAAGCAAGCCACCAAGATCTGCAAATCAGGCTTTGATTCCTATCTCTTTATTGTTGTTCTATTATTTTATATTTGCTCATTGGAGGAGCTTTTAAATTTGTAAAAACATTATTGTTTGCTGGGTCAATCAGAGGATTGATTCCGTTGAGGCTATTAGCTTTGTGCAAGCTGTTGCTTGTGTTGTAAGGTTGTGTGCTGGTGAGCCTTGAAAACCAGCTGGGTTCGTTGTGCACCCAAAAAATAACAAGTTTGAGTTGTGAGCTTGTAAAACAACTCTGCTGTAATCAGATTGATTATAGTGTGGACCCAAGAGGTACTTGGAAGTGGATGTAGGTGTAGGTACACCGAACCACTATAAAACTTCTTGTGTTTGCAGTGATTGTTTCCTTGTCTCTTACTCTTTATCTTTGCACACTCTGTTTTAATTTGTATACATCTAAGTTTTCAGTTCCGCTGGGGGATTATTTTTTAAAAGGAGTTTAATCTTTGAAAAACCCAATTCACCCCCCCTCTTGGGTTGCTATATGGACCAACAATTGGTATCAGAGCTAGTGCTCATTTGATTTGATCTAACGATCAAGAGTCAAAGATCCACATGGCAACTCAAGCTGGTTCATCTTTTTCCAAAGGCCAATCTATAAATAGACCACCCTTGTTTAGTGGTTTAAACTATGGTTATTGGAAGGCTAGAATGAAAATTTTCATTCAAGCACTTGACTATGATCTATGGAGTATTATAGTTAGTGGACCACACACACCCACTACTAGAATTAATGGCATGGAGATTCCTAAATTGGAAACGGAATGGGATGAACATGATAAAAAATTGGCACAACTTAATGCCAAGGCTATGAATGTTTTGTACTGCTCATTAGATGCAAATGAATTCAATCGTATATCTATTTGCATTTATGCTAAGAAAATCTGGGATAGACTTGAGGTTACCCATGAGGGAACAAATCAAGTCAAGGAATCCAAGATTAACATGCTAGTTCATAAGTATGAATTATTTAAAATGGATGCATGTGAATCTATTTCTGATATGTTTACAAGATTTACTGATATAATTAATGGTTTAAAAAGTCTTGATAAATCTTATGATAATTCTGATCTTGTGAGAAAGGTTTTGAGTTCCTTGCCTAGGACTTGGGAAGCTAAAGTGACTGCAATACAAGAGGCAAAGGATCTAAGTACCCTACCCCTAGAAGAATTATTGGGATCCTTAATGACTCATGAGCTTCAAGTTAAGCAACATATTGATGATGATGAGTCAAAGAAGAAGAGGACTATGGCTCTTAAGATTTCTGAATATATGGAAGAGCCTCATGAATCTGAAGATGAAAGTGATGATGAGGACATATCACTCATCACAAGGAAGTTTAAAAGATTCATGAAGAAAAAGAAGTTTGAAAAGAAAAAGCCCTTTGCTAGAAAAGATGAGGATAAGGGCAAAGAAAAAGAAGTTATCTGTTTTGAATGCAAGAAGCCGGGACACTTTAAATCTGAATGCCCATAACTAAAGAAAGGCACCTAGAGATTCAAAAAGAAGGCAATGATGGCCACATGGAGTGATTCGAAAAGCTTAAGTTCCGAAGAGGAAGAGAAGAGTAAAATGGCCAATATATGCTTCATGGCGGACAATGATGAGGTAAGTCCAAGTTTTCTTGATGATTTTACTTTCGATGAGTTGCATAGTGCTTTTTATGAATTGATGGATGAATTTGCAAAATTAAGTTCAAAGAACAAAGATATGAAAAATCAAATGCAAAATCTATCTTTAGAAAATGAAAATCATGTTGTAGAAAAAGAACTTTTGATAAAAGAAAATGAAAGCTTGAAAAATGAAGTTAATAGACTTAAACCTATAGTTGATAAATTTACTTTGAGCTCTATCAAACTTAATATGATTTTGGACAATCAAAAAGCTATTTTTGATAAAGATGGATTAGGATATAATCCACTTAAAAAGCAAAAATCCTTGAAAAATATTTTGTATATGCTGAAAAATCATTAAATATTACTTGTTTTAAATGTGAAAGCAAAGGACATAAATCTTATATGTGTAAAACTCCACATGATAAAAAAAAATGATTTGGGTTCCCAAAGGAACAATATTTATTGCATCTAACCATGAAGGACCCAAGAAGGCTTGGGTACCTAAAGTTAAGATATGAATATTTTGCAGGAGTGTCTTGCAGCCATCAGACTGAAAAGAAAGTGGTATCTTGATAGTGGTTGCTCAAAACACATGATGGGTGACAAAGATCAATTCATCACCCTTAAATCGAAAAGAGGTGGAGTAGTTACTTTTGATAATGGTCAAGGCCATATCATGGGTATTGGTAAGATTCAAATTACTCCATCTACTCATATTGATAATGTTTTATATGTTGATGGACTTAAGCATAACTTGATAAGTATTAGCCAACTGTGTGATAAAGGTTTCAAAGTTTCCTTTGAAGCTTCTATTTGCACTGTTACTAATCCCATTGATAACAACATTATTCTTATTGGTAAACGTTATGGCAATGTGTACTTAATTGATTTGAGTAATTTATCTCCAAGTAATCACTGCTTAGTTGCTAATAATGCTAAGATGAATGAGATTGGTTAGCTATGGCACCATAGATTAGGTCATGCAAGCACACACCTAATTTCTAAATGATTAAAATGGATCTAGTTAAAGGTATTCCTAGTTTAAATTTTGAAAATAATCGAATATGTGATGCATGTCAATTTGGAAAACAAACAAGAACTTCTTTCAAATCTAAGAATGTTGTTTCAACTACTAGGCCACTAGAGCTACTACATATGGACCTTTTTGGACCTACTAAACCACAAGTCTAGGAGGAAAGAAATATGGTCTTATGATAGTAGATGATTACTCTAGATTCACTTGGGTAATATTTTTGGCTCACAAAGATGAGACTTTCTCAATATTCCTGAAATTCGTTAAGAAAGTCACAAATGAGAAAAACACTACCATAGTGTCTATTAGAAGTGATCATGGAACTGAATTTGAAAATCACTTATTTAAAAATTCTATTTTGAAAAAGGCATACATCATAATTTTTCAGCACCTAGGACACCACAATAAAATGGAGTTGTAGAAAGAAAGAATAGGACTTTAGAAGACATGGCCCGTACCATGCTATGTGAAAGCCAACTTCCAAAATATTTTTGGATGGAAGCTATAAACACAGCATGTTACATCCTAAATAGAGCCCTGATTAGACATATCCTTAAGAAGACTCCTTATGAACTATGGCATAATAGGAAATCAAATTTAGGTTATTTTCATGCATTTGGTTGTAAATGCTTTATTCATAACAATGGTAAGGACAATCTTGAGAAGTTTGATGCAAAGTCTGATGAAGGCATTTTCCTAGGATATTCTACATCTAGCAAGGCATATAGAGTATTTAATAAAAGAAGCTTAGTTGTAGAAGAATCCATTCATATAGTGTTTGATGAGTCTTTAGCATCAAGTTCGGGTAAAATTGATAATGAGGAAGATACATCTTTGATTGAAAGAGGTATTGAAAAATTAAATGTATCTTCAGATCAAGAACCTGAAGCTAAGGATGATGACTCACCTAAGGATGATGGTATTGATACTGCTCATAATGATAAAGATCTACCTAGAGATTGGAGATATGCTTATGGTCATCCTAAGAACCTAATCATAGGTGATCCATCTCAAGGTGTAAGGACTATATCATCAATGAGAAATATCAATAACATCTTGCATTTGTATCTCATATAGAACCCAAAACTATAGAGGAAGCTGAGAAAGATAGTTATTGGATGTTAGCAATGCAGGAAGAGTTAAACCAATTCACTAGGAACCAAGTTTGGACTCTAGTAGATAGACCTAGAGATCACCCTATAATAGGATCTAAATGGGTTTTTAGAAATAAATTGGATGAAAATGGCTTGGTGATTAAAATAAGGCTAGATTAGTTGCAAAGGGATATAATCAGGAAGAATGTATAGATTTTGATGAAACCTTTGCACCTGTTGCTAGATTAGAAGCCATTAGACTACTGCTTGCATTTGCATGTCATATAAATTTCAACTTATTTCAAATGGATGTTAAAAGTGCATTTTTAAATGGTTTTATAAATGAGAAGTTTATGTTGAACAACCTCCTGGTTTTGAAGATCATGAATTTCCAAACCACGTCTTCAAACTACACAAAGCACTTTATGGTTTAAAGCAAGCATCTAGAGCTTGGTATGATAGATTAAGTAAATTCTTAATTGAAAATAATTTTTCTAGAGGAAATGTTGATAAAACTTTGTTTTTAAAAAGAAAAAAAATAATTTTTTAATTGTTCAAATTTATGTTGATGACATTATATTTGGTGCTACTAACAATCTCCTTTGTCAAGAATTTGCTAAGTTAATGCAGGGAGAATTCGAGATGAGCATGATGGGAGAACTCAATTTCTTCCTTGGACTTCAAATCAAACAAGAGAAAGCGGGGATTTTCATCAACCAAACAAAGTACACAAAGGAAATACTCAAGAAGTTTGATATGGAATCTGCTAAACCCCTTGGTACGCCAAGCTGGACAAGGATGAAGAAGGTAAGAAAGTAGATCAGAAGCATTACCGATGTATGATCGGATCACTTCTTTACTTAATTATAAGTAGGCCAGATATTATGTTTTCTGTTTGCATATGTGCAAGATATCAATCTAATCCTAAAGAATCACATTTATTTGTTGTTAAAAGAATCTTTAGATACTTAAATGGAACTAAAAATGTAGGATTATGGTAATCTAGAGACTCAACTTTGAAATTGATTGCTTATTCTGATTCTGATTATGCTAGTTGTAAATTAGATAGGAAGAGTACAAATGGTGCATGCCAACCTTTAGGAAGTAACTTAATCTCTTGGTTTAGCAAGAAGCAAAATTCGGTTGCATTATCCATTGCTGAGGCAGAGTATATTGCAGCTGAAAACTACTGTGCTCAAATTCTTTGGATTAAGCGACAACTTGAAGATTATGGTATCACACTTGATAAAATTCTTATTAGATGTAATAACACTAGTGCCATCAATCTAACGAAGAATCCAATCCAATACTCTAGAACTAAACACATAGAAATTAGACATCACTTTATTAGAGAACATGTTTCCAACAATGATGTTTGTCTTGAATATGAATACTAATGATCAATTAGCTGATATTATTACCAAACCATTAAGTGAAGAAAGATTTTGTTATCTTAGAGGAGAATTAGGAGTTTGTGATCCTTTAGAATGACTTTCTAAAACTCTTAAGGACAACAACTATCTAGACTTCATCAATTTCTTGAAAATCCTTTATGTTCAATAAGGAAAATTATCTAGAAATTTGATTCATTGTTTCCCCAATTGATTAAGGAATACTTATCTAGAGTTTGATGATTAATTTGATCAGTTTCAGATCCTTGAAATTTTTTTTTACTGAAACTATTGTGGAGTCGACACCTACAGTTTGTGGAGTCGACACCTTCCTATTTGATGTTCTATCTGGGCAATTAGAGCCGACACCTGCTTCTGCAGAGCCGACTCTAATTCGGGCGCTGACAGATTTTCTGGTTCGAAGTCGACACCTCGCTTTGCGGGAGTCGACTCTAAGTGAACCTAGGTCAAAAATATATAGGCGGAGTCGACACCTATTCGGATTCTATCGTCTCCAATCCTCTCTAAAGCCGTTCCAAACCTATTCCAACCCCTCTAAACCCTTCAAATCCCTTGATTACTCATTCCAATCAAATCCTATGGCTCCTAAAAGGCATGCTATCGTTGGAGGTTCGGTCGTTCCCACGAGGCGTCGCACGATTCGGAGGCAAGCGCCATCTTCATCATCTTCTGTCACTCGTGAGGCTTCTCCACCATCTCCATCTTCTCCTCACATCGACCAATTAGCGGGTAAGGCTATTACAACCGGAAGGAAGGTTGATTTGATTTCTTTGCTTCGGAGGGTTTCTCTATTGGGCGTCAATTGAAAGAAATGGGATGGGAGAAAGCTTGTTCCTTGGATGTTCCTACCTACCCGGCCTTCGTAAGAGAATTCTACAATGATTTGAGTAGAGGAGAGGGAGGTTTAGTAAGTTATGTGAAGGAACAAGAGTTGTGATCACTGTTAAGATACTTGGAAATTTGTTAGAGATGCCCACTGTTGGGATAAATGAGTATCAGCATGATGATCCTGGTGGTGCCCTATATAGGATGTTGGGGAGAGAGGTATCTGAGTTTGAGAAAATTTTGGAAATCAACTAAATTTGGAACTCAGGCTTCTTCACAACATCTGTGGGAGGATATTATTTCCAAAGATAGGCATATTTGAGTATGTCTCAGAGCGAGACATCTTGCTGATGGATTGTATCATTACCGGGCAGCCAGTAAACTTAGCTGGGATGATGATAGGCTATATGGCAGAGGCAGCTACCAAGAAAAGATCTACATTGCCATATGGTATGATTCTGACTTTGGTATTCAGAAGCCAAGGTGTGTTAATCATGGACAATGAGCCACTAAGGAAATTAAGGCATACAGACTACTACAGTGTCTCTACCATTCACCGTATGGGCTTCAGGAAGGTAAATGGTATTTGGATAAAAGGAGGACGAGAGGCTAGAGCAGAGGAGGCCAGAGTTGAGGAGGCCAGAGTAGAGGACATTCCTGGACCATCAATTGGGACCATCAGTCCCTGACCCATCTATTGCGGGACCATCTACTGCTGGACCTTCTGAGGCTGGACCGAGCACATATTCTTCACCTCCACCTCAGACAACATTTGTATCTGGGAGATTTTCTGATGAGCAGATTGGTCAGCTCAGAGCATTATTAGCTGAGTATGACAGTCATAGGAGCAATGATATTTGTCAGTTGAGAGATGACTTCAGACGATTTAAGGAGGAGATCCATTCTAAACTTGACTTGATTGCATCTACTTTGGATTGATCTGTGGATACCTTGTCATCTGAGCTTCATAAGATCTTTGAAAGGTTGGAAGGGATCGCAGATGGATCAAGAGCTTATCTTGACGCTACTGGTCAGTTAAGAAGAGACATAGATTTTGCTGTGACTATGATTGAAGATTGTCTTGAAGGCTTTAAGAAATCACAGAAGGATGAGATTATGGAACTGATAGGTCATCTGAAGAAAATTGTCTACAAGCATGTTTGATTGACCTTCCATTTTCTACAGTGATACCCTATCTAAGCCTATCCTACCCTAACCTTTTAGAAACCTAAGATTAGCTTTTCATATTTTGAATCTTAGGATTTCTAGTTTACTATACTTTGTCAGCTTGTATCTAGGATTTTCTGATTGATATAGTACTTTACTGAGAATGTATTTTGATAGACACATGTAATGCATCTTGAAATGAAATACAATTATCTTTTTATTGCAAATTTGTCTATGACGAGCAATTACAATGGATGAAGTTTACTATCTCTATGATTGAATGAACCAACAACCTCTCTGATAAACTACATTATTTTTAAATTCACCTTATTGCTGATAACAAAAAAGGGGGAGAGAAAATTGTATATGCATAAAGGAGAGAGAATGAAAGAATATAAGAGAGAACTTTAACTTTATATCTCAAAAGGGGATAGAGAACTTTAACTTTATAAATTCTAATCAATTGGTATCAAGTATGATCAATCGATTTCAGTTTATTTACATGTATCTTGCATAGGGGGAGTTATTTAATGCAGGGGGAGCTTAATGATTCTCTATGTTAAATCATCTTGATTGTTTATAATAGAACTCAAGTATGCTTTTAAAGTTCATTTTGAAAATTGGCATCAAATTCTCTGTTAGGAAGTTTTAAAGCTTTAACAATGTCTATAACTTAGTTCAAATGAATTTTTAATGCATATACTAAAGTTTTTATCATCATCAAAAAGGGAGATTGTTGACCCAATTATTAATTTTGATGATTAACAAAACTAATTGAGTATAACATTTGAAGTTACTAATGATTTTGGTTTAGTTTTTTAGTTTTTGATATAATTTATTAATCAAAATCACAAGAAAAATCAAGTTCTAGTTCGAATCTAATGTCAAGGTAAGATTGTAGACATTAGAGTCGACACATGGAATCGCAGAGTCGACTCCGAAAATCGGCACAGACTTAGAGTCGACACCTGGACTGTTAGAGCCGACTCCAATAGAAAAGACAGAATGATGGTTTTTCTGGTCACGATTTAGAGTCGACTCCTGGACTGTTAGAGTCGACTCCAGAAGATTTTCGTGTCGACCCCAAAAAGTCAAAGACGACTCCAGATCGAGCGGATTGGGGATTTTCGATTTAGAGCCGACTCCAGAAAAGTTAGAGTCGACTCCAGTTTGTCAGAAACGACTCCAGAACTGTCAGAATGTCCCTAAACTTTATCTTTATCTTTTTAATCCCAACGACTATTACCCTTTTTGGTTCTAATCCTTCTTACACTTGTTTCTAACGGATAGTTTTTGGCTATTTATGGATTAAGAAGAATCTATAAGAAGAGGTTTTATTGTATCCAAAAAAAGGGGACAAGCAAGAAAACAAGAGAGAAAAATCAGAAAAATAAGAGTGAAATCCATTAGAAAATCAAAAGAGAAAAGAGGGAAGATTGAAAGGAAAGATTATACTGATCTCCCAAAAGAAAAGAGAGAGATTTCTAGCATCCCTTGTTCTATTTTGAAGAAATCCCAAAAGAAGAAGCAAGCCCTAGCTTTCTAATCTTCGGAGCTTCAAGAGCATTCTAAAGGAAGATTCACTCAAGAGAAGAGAAGAAGCAAGCCACCAAGATCTGCAAATCAGGCTTTGATTCCTATCTCTTTATTGTTGTTCTATTATTGTATATTTGCTCATTGAAGGAGCTTTTAAATTTGTAAAAACGTTATTGTTTGCTGGGTCAATCAGAGGATTGATTCTGTTAAGGCTGTTAGCCTTGTGCAAGCTATTGCTTGTGTTGTAAGGTTATGTGCTGGTGAGCCTTGAAAACCAACTGGGTTCGTTGTGCACCGGAAAAAAACAAGTTTGAGTTGTGAGCTTGTAAAACAACTCTGCTAATCAGATTGATTATAGTGTGGACCCAAGAGGTACTTGGGAGTGGATGTAGGTGTAGGTACACCGAACCACTATAAAACTTCTTGTGTTTGCAATGATTGTTTCCTTATCTCTTACTCTCTATCTTTGCACACTCTGTTTTAATTCGTATACATCTAAGTTTTCACTTCCGCTGGGGATTATTTTTTAAAAGGAGTTTAATCTTTGAAAAACCCAATTCACCCCCCCTCTTGGGTTGCTATCTGGACCAACACACCATGACAACATTGGCTAGCCAGCTGAGGTAATGTGCCTCCCGGATATGACCGGTGCTGAGTAGCTTGTTGACTTCTTCGTCAATGGCCTTTTGTCGTTCGGAAGCGAAGCTTCTCTTCCTTTGACGAACCGGATGGCATTTTGGGTCAATTTGAGCTTGTGGGTGATCACCTCCGGAGGGATGTCGGGCATGTCGGATGCCGACCAGGCGAATATATCCGAGTTAGCCCGTAGGAAGGTAAGGAGACGGTCACGATCTTCTGAAGGGAGGAGCCCGCCGACGCACACAGTCTTTGTTGGGTCATCTTCGAGGGGGAAGGTTAGGAGCCACTCGGCCGGCTCTCCTCCTTTGCTGGACTCTTTGGGGTCAAGCACTTCTGAGGCCGACGCGGCCTCCTGGGGACTTGACACTGCGTGATAGCAAGGCAAGACTGAGCTGACTTCGCCCTGCATCTCTCCGATGCCTCCACTAGTGGGGAACTGCACGAGCAAATGTCGGGTGGAGATGATTGCGTCCAACAAATTTAGGCCTGGTCATCGAGGATGGATTGTACGCCAAAGGAACCCGCATGACCAAAAACTTCATGATGACCGTGCTTTGGCACTACGGTGTTCCGACCGTCACTGGCAAGGGTATTTCGCCCTCGACCCTTACTGAATCCCCGATAAACCTGACTAGAGGGGCCGCCACGGGCTGAAAAGAGTCAAGAGATAATCCCATCCGAACAAATGCATCGTAAGTAAGGATGTCAGCTGAGCTGCCACTATCAACTAATATCCTTTTTACAGGGTGCTTGGCGATCATCATAGAGATGACAACGCCTTCATTATTTACATTATCAACAACAGCCGACCCCCGCCCAGGAATCACATTATCTAGCGCCTCCTCCCCTCTAGGCCGCTTGGATGAAGGAGTTGCCCCTCAAGATACCATCCCAGTGTCCGCTCCGTGGGGCATTATTGATAGCAGCATGAGCGGGCGGGGGCCCCATGAGAGCCGGCAGTGGCGCGGCGCCTTCTGGATATACTTTCCAAGGTAGCCCGCTGGATGAGCTCCTCAATAGCATGCTTCAAATTGTAGCAACTATCGGTGTCATGGCCGTAGTTCCAGTGGAAGCGACAGTAGCGGCTTTTGTCCCTTGGGGTGCCCTTCCTCATGGGAGAAGGTCGCTGGAGGTAAGGCTCGCCCTCAATCTCCATAAGGATATAAGAGCGAGAAGCAAGAAGAGGCATAAGCTCGCTCTCCTGAGGGGCAAGGCCTCGACGTTCGCGGTCCGATCGGCGAGACGGCTTGAGCCGCCAGGGGCGAGGCGGTCCGCTCAGCTCCGAATGGGCAGGCTTGTGGCTGGATCCCCTCGAGGACTCACGGCGGGTGAGATCGGCCTCATCCGCACGAATGTACTTCTGGGCTCGGAGGAGGAGGTCGGAATAGGAGCCCAGAGGCTTTTTATCCAGAGAGAAGGTGAAGCGGGATGGGAGGAGCCCCCGCTTCAGGGCTAACATTGCCACCACATCGTCCAGGTGATAGACTTCGAGGGCGACGGTCATGAACCAGCCACGAAATCCCGTAATGACTCCCCCTCCTTCTGACGTACGGAGAAGAGGCTGTCGGCGACCCTCGGAATCCGTCGACAAGTATCAAAATGCACCAAAAAGGCCCTTTCCAGCTCTCGAAAGGAGTCGATGCTGTGAGGGGACAAGTGCGAGTGCCAGGCATGGGCAGCTTTCCGTAGAGTGACGGGAAAGCCTTGCATAGAATGGTGTCCGTGGCACCCTGGACCTGCATCATAGCCTTATAGCTCTCGAGATGATCGAGAGGATCCATCGTACCATCATACGGATCTATTTGAGGGAAACGAAATCTGAAGGGTACGGGCTCTTCCAGTATCCGGCGGGTGTAGGAAGGATGAGTATCATACTCTTCCTCTGGTTGGTGGTTGATTCTCCTAGTAAGCTCATCCAGTCGTCGTGGTATTCATCCAGGCGATCCTCCGCCTGGCAATTGATGGTAGGGTCCTCCTGAGTGACTCGGAGGATGAGGAAGAAGAAGAAGATAGGGAAGGATGCGGAGGATGAGACTTTTGTTTCGGCTCCTCCCGGCACCATTGCTCCGGTGGAAGCTTGCTTGGGCCATAGTCGGGGATCGTGGCCGTTTGAGGGGCTCACGATGGGGCTTCCTAGGGGAAGCCCGCGACGACCAGCCTCTCTCTAAGGAGAGCCTCCCCTTGCAGATTGTTGACTTGCAGGGGGAGCGGTCTGATGCTGGGTGTTCACGGACTGCTGCTGCTGAAGTCCATGGACCATGGCGGTGATAGTTTGGACCTGTTGGGTAAGGGCTGCCAGCTGCTCAGCTGGGGCAGCTGCATTTGGTGGCGGGCAGGCAACAGGGGGATCGGCAGTCGGGAGGTTGGCTTCCTGCTGCTTAGTTGGGGGATGCCCCCCAGGGCAACTGATTGAAGCATCCTGAGCCCGCGTCATCACCATTGCTGAAAGAGGGAGAATGAAGACTACTGCTGGGTTCGTATCTTCCTCACTTACACACTCCCTCCTACTGGTGCGCCAATCTGATGACGCCCGATCATTGGAGTTGAGCGCTAGGAAAATTGGTTTGGTCGCCGATGAAGTCCTTGCCTAGCTTGACAACCTGCAAGAAGTCCCAGGACCGGAGGGGTTCTCCGGTAGGGATCCTCCAACGCTCAAGTCAGTGATCGAGGTCACAGCTGAGGAAGAGCTACAGAGAGCTCTTCGGGACAGAGAAAGCTCTTGAGAGATAGAGCTTCCCTGGGATAGTAGAGTGAGAGGGTGCTTATCTTCGCATACCTGAATCTTCAACGGGCTCCCCCTTTTATAGGTGGTTGAGATTTGCATGGAGATTGGCCACACGGAATTCTGCAAGGGGGAGATGTCCACGGGACACGTGGGGGTTATGTGAATTTGGGCTGATTGGTGGGTCCTGTCCCATCGGAGAAGGAAGCCAGCGGTTGGTGGGCCAAGTTCCATCAGACGGTGGAGTTAGCCGGTAGGTGGGCCTGGTCCCATCGACAGCGTGGTCCTGCGATAGGCGGGCCTGATTTCGTCATGCTGCGCTGGTTAGAAAGTTGATGGTTCTGACAGACATGGGCCGACCTAAAGAGGTCGGGGCCACCTCGGCTGATTCAGAGACGCCGGGACGACGGGACCAACTTGAAGAGGTTGGGGCCGCCTCGGCTGATTCGAAGACGCCAATCGGCCCGACTTGAAGAGGTGGGGGCCGCCTCGGCTGATTCAGAGATGCCGGGGGGATGGGGCCGACCTGAAGAGATCGGGGCCACCTCAGCTGATTTGAAAACGCCGTGGTGGATGGGGCCGACATGAAGAGGTGGGGGCCGCCTCGGCTGATTCGGAGACGTCGGGCGGACAGGGCCGATTTGAAGACTCCGGGACGGACGGGGCCGACCTGAAGAGGTCGGGCCGCCTCGGCTAATTCAGAGACGCCGGGGCGGACGGGCGACCTGAAGAGGTCGGGGCTGCCTCGGTGGATTTGAAGATGTCGGGGTGGACGGGGCCGACTTGAAGAGTCGGGGCCGCCTCGGCTGATTCGGAAATGCTGGGGCGGACGGAGCCAACCTGAAGAGGTTGGAGCTGCCTCAGCTGATTTGAAGACGCCGGGGCGAAGGGGCCGACTGGAAGAGTCGGGGCCGCCTCGGCTGATTCGAAGACGCCGGGGCCGACGGGATGTACTTGTGCCACATGGTAGATTTTGCCATGATTACTCCTGTGGCTTTATTGGCTACATCATTAGCCACATCAGAGCACATAATCAAACATCAACAACCAAGAAATAGGAAAGCAAGATTTTTATATGGAAAATCCCAATAGGGAAAAGCTATGGGACAGGTCATGCTCAATCTTCAATAATCACCAAATAACGGGTTACAAAGTTTTTATTCTTGGCCAAGCCAACGATCACTAGAACACACAAAAACTATATCAAGAGACCTCTCTTGAAACAGAGTCTCATTGCTAAACTAGGTAGATTTTAATATACAAAAGCTTGAAACGAACTCACCTACATTCGATTCTCAAAGTCCTTGAAGAATACTGATTTGGAGACATCAAAAACCACAAACTATTCAAATGCGTAGAATTTTAGTTATGACTATGTTGAGTAAAGCCTCCTTACTTTTAGGGAAATTCTTGCTTCCATGTCCAAATACATTAGCTACAGAAAAGCAAGGAAAGTTTTCCATGCAATGGCAAAGATAATATACTCAACCAGAAATTTGGGAATACAAGATGACTATGCCTGTTAGAACCAAAACTAAATGCATAACAGGGCGTTTACAAATAGGAATGGTTTGGCAAAAGGAAACTTGCAAAGAAGCAATGAGAAGAGAGTCAAAACTACTTAAAAATTGGAAGTTATGGCCCTGCATAGGAACTAATGGCAAATCACGAACCATTGAACTACTCTAAATAAAGTTAAATGAGGTTCTTACTTTCCCATATAACTAATAGACAACCAACTTAGTTAACAATAGCTGTTTTAGTTCTATGTTGAAATGAAGCATGTATGCCTCAATATCTTCAGAAACTAATGTATTATAGTTGAAATCATTTTCCCTTCTAATTAATCTAGCGGTACCTGTAAATACCATGCATCTTATTTAAATCAATTTTGATGTTGAGTTTTGATGTGGCTGATGGTGCCACGTGGATAATCACGGCAAAATCGATCAAGTGGCGTAGGCACGTCTGCCCCAACTTCTTCAAGTCAGCCAAGGCGGCCCCGACTTCTTCAAGTCGGCCCCGCGTCTACCTTGGCTCCTTCGCATCGGCCTCGTGCGGCCCCGGCGGCCCTCTGCGGCCCCGGCCTCTTCGAATAAGCTGAGGCGGCCCCGACTTCTTCAAGTCGGCCCCGCGTCTACCCCGGCTCCTCCGTGTTGGCCTCGTACGGCCCCGGCGGCCCTCTGCGGCCCGGCCTCTCCGAATAAGCCGAGGCGGCCCCGACCTCTTCGAGTCGACCGAGGTGGCCCCGACTTCCCCAAGTCAGCCCCATCCGCCAGGCCCACCAACTTTCTGACCT
Source organism: Calamus simplicifolius (assembly GCA_900491605.1). Lineage (NCBI taxonomy): Eukaryota > Viridiplantae > Streptophyta > Magnoliopsida > Arecales > Arecaceae > Calamus > Calamus simplicifolius. The sequence continues at coordinate 981,414 of UESW01004383.1, forward strand.
GCGCGGCCTGACACAGCCAGGCCCACCTACCGCCTGGCCACACTGTCGATGGGACCAGGCCCACCTACCAACTGGCCCCGCCGACCGATGGGACCTGACCCACCAACCGCAGCTCCCCTTCTTTGATGGGACAAAGCCTACCGACCAGCCCAAATTCACGTAACTTCCACGTATTCCATAGACATTCCTCTCTCACAGAACTTCACATGGCAAATCCCCGTACGAATGTCAAACGCCTATAAAAGAGTAAGTCAACTCGAAGCCTAGGTATGTGAACACAAGCGCTCACCTAATCTACAACCCCAGAAAAACTCCAACTACCAGAGCTTTTTCTGCCTCTAAGGAGCTCTCTCGAGCTCCCCTTCGGCTGTGACCTCGGTTGTTAACTTGGGCGTCGGAGGATCCCTACCAGAGCTCCCTCCGGTCTTGGGACTTCTTGCAGGTCATCCATCTTGGCGAGGACCCCATCAGCAAGCGGACACATCTTTCTGGCTCTAAGTTCAGTGATCGGGCGTCATCAGATTGGCGCGCCAAGTAGGAGGGAAAGGAAGGCGAACCCCATAGCATCCACTCGCAAACGTTTCCCCCTCTGTTCATTGAGCAATGGTGGTGACACGGGCTCAAGACACCTCCTTCAGTTACCCTGGGGGCATCCCCCATCAGCTAGGCAGCAGAAAGTCAACCTTCCTACTGCCGACTCTCCAGTCGTTCACCACCACCAGATGCAGCTGCTCCAGCTGATCAGCTAACAACACTTACCCAACAAGTCCAAGCCCTCACTGCTATGGTCCAAGGATTCCAGAAGCAACAGTCCATGGCCACCCAACATCAAACTGCTCCACCGCCTGTTAGCTAGCAGTCCGCGGGGGAGGATCCCCCCAACGAGAGGCTGGCCATCGTCGAGCCTCTCCTAGGAGACCTCGTCGGGAGCCCCTTAAGAGGCTGTGTTCCACTGACCGTGACCCGAGCAGGTTCTCCCCAGAGCCCCGGCACTAGGAAGAACCAAAACGAAGGTCTCACATCCCACGTTCTTTCCCTTCCTATTTTTCATCATCCTCCGAGCCATCCAGGAGGGTGCTAGCAATCAGCCGCCAAGCAAAGGAGCGTCTGGACGAGTACCATCGACGGCAGGACGAACTTGCTAGAAAAATCAATAGCCAGCCGGAGGAGGAGTACGACACCCGTCCTCCCTACACCCGCCGAATATTGGAGGAACCCGTTCCCTTAAGATTCCATCTTCCTCAACTGGATCCGTACGACGGTACGATAAATCCCCTTGATCATCTTTAAAGTTACAAAGCACTCATGCAAATTCAGGGGGCTACAGACGCCCTCTTGTGCAAGGCTTTCCCGCCACCCTACGGAAAGCCGCCCGCGCTTGGCACTCCTGTCTGTCCCCTCACAGCATTGATTCCTTCCGGAAGCTAGAAAGGGCATTTTTGGCGCACTTCGACGCTTGCCGGAGGATCCCAAGGGTTGCAGACAACCTTTTCTCTGTACGCCAAAAGGAAGGAGAGTCACTTCGAACTTCGTAGCCCGATTCAAGACCGCTGCCCTCGAGGTCTACCACCTGGACGATGCGGAGGCGACGTTGGCATTGAAGCGGGGACTCCTCCCTTCCCACTTCACCTTCTCTTTGGAAAAGAAGCCTCCCAGCTCCTACTCCGACCTCCTTCGGGCCCAGAAGTATATCCATGTGGATGAGGCCGACCTCACCCGCCGGAAGTCTGCGAGAGGATCCAGCCGAAAGCCTACCCGTCCCGAGCCGAGTGGACCCTCTCACCCCCGGAAGCCTGAGCCGCCTCGCCGATCAGACAACAGGCATCGAAGTCTTGCCCCTTCAGAAAGTGACCTCACCCCTCTTCTCGCCCCTCACTCTTATATCCTCATGGAGATTCAGGGAGCCCTACCTCCAACGACCTCCTCCCATAAAGGCCTCCCCGTAACAAAAGCCGCTACTGCCGCTTCCACCGGGACTACGCCACGACACCGACAACTGTTACAATTTGAAGCACGCTATCGAAGAGCTCATCCAGCGGGGTACCTCGGGAAGTATATCCAGAAGGCACCCCGCCATGCTAGTCCTCATGGGGCCTCCGCCAGCTCAAGCCGCTATTGACAACGCCCCGACGGAGCGAACGGTAGGAATGGTGTCCTGGAGGGTAGCCTCTTCCTCCAAGCGCCAAGGGGGGGAGAAGCATCGGATAATGTAATTCCTGAGGGGGAGGGGGGGGGGCAATTGTAGTAGAGAATGTAAACAATGAAGGCGCGTCGTCTCGATGACGATCGCCAAGCACCCTGTAAAGAGGATCCTAGTTGATAGTGGTAACTCAGCTGACATCCTTACTTACGATGCATTTGTTAGGATGAGCTTGTCTGTTGGTTCTCTCCAAACCGTAGCGGCTCCTCTAGTTGGATTCATGGGAGACTCGGTGAGGGTCGAAGGTGAGATCTCCTTACCGGTGACGGATGGAACGCCTCCATGCCAAAGCACGGTTATCATGAAGTTCCTAGTCGTACGAGTCCCCTTGGCATACAATGCCATCCTCGGGCGACTGGGCCTCAATCTTCTGGATGCAATCATCTCCACCAAGCGACTGCTCGTGTAGTTCCCCACCAGCGATGGAATTGGCGAAATGCGAGGAGAAATCAGTCCCGTCCTGCCCTGCTACCACGCGGCTTCGGAGGCACCCGACCCCAGGGAGTTCAGCAAAGGAGGAGAGCCAGCTGAGCGGCTCCTGACTTTTCCACTTGAGGACGACTCGGCAAAGACGGTGCACATAGGCGAACTTCTCCCTTCAGAAGACCATGATCACCTTTTGACTTTCCTGCGGGCTAACTCGGACATATTCGCTTGGTCGGCATCCGACATGCCCGGCATCCCCCCGGAGGTAATCACCCATAAACTCAACATTGATCTGAAGCACCGCCCGATTCGCCAAAGGAAGAGAAGCTTCGCTTCGAGCGGCAAAAAGCCATCGATGAGGAGGTCAACAAGCTACTTGGTGCCGGTCACATCCGAGAAGCACATTACCCCAGCTGGCTAGCCAACATGGTCATGGTCCGAAAAGCAAATGGAGCTGGAGGATCTGCATCGACTTCACCGACCTCAACAAGGCATGCCCAAAAGATAGCTTCCTCCTGCCCCGGATCGATCAGCTGGTGGATTCAACTTTCGACCATGAGCTTCTCAGCTTTATGGATGCTTTCTCTGGGTATAACCAAATAAAGATGGACCCCGGCGATGAGGAGAACACCTCTTTCATGACGAGAAGGGCATTTATTGTTACAAAGTAATGCCTTTCGGCCTCAAGAACGTGGGGGCGACCTATCAAAGGTTGATGAACAAAGTCTTCCAAGATCAATTGGGCGGAACATGGAAGTTTATGTGGACGATATGCTTACGAAGAGTGCCCGTGCCTCTGACCATGTTTTCCAATTTGGAGAAACTTTCAATAACCTCCGCCGCTTTCAAGTCAAGTTGAACCCGAAGAAGTGTGTCTTCGGTGTCACGACATGCAAGTTTTTAGGCTTCCTGGTAACCCAGCAAGGGATCAAGGCGAACCCGAGAAGATTAGCGCCATCCTCAATATGAGGCTGCCGACTAGCAAGAAGGAGGTGCAGCGGCTAACAAGGAGGGTGGCGGCCCTAAGTTGTTTTCTTTCCAAATCGGCTGAAAGGTGCCTGCCCTTCTTCAAAGCCATGCGGAAGGTCAATGGGTTCGAGTGGACAGATGATTGTAAGAAGGCCTTTGAAGGATTAAAAGCATTCCTGTCCTCCCCGCCGCTCCTATCGAAGCCGAAGGATGGGGAGAGTCTTTTCCTTTATCTCGCTGCCTTCTCAGAAGCCGTCAGCTCCGTTTTGGTGCATCTCGACGCCGACGGGGCCCAGAAGCCTGTCTATTATGTAAGCAAGGTGCTCCACGATGCGAAGGTCAGGTACTCCAAGACAGAAAAGAACATCTTCGCCTTGATCATCTTCGCCCGGCATCTCCATCCGTATTTCCAGGCTCACCCCATTGTGGTGCTCTCGATCCAGCCCCTCCGAGCCATTCTGGCTCGTCGGACACCTCAGGCCGACTTGCCAAATGGGCCATCAAGCTAGGAGAGTTTGACCTCTCTTTCTAGGCAAGGCCGGCTTTGAAGTCCCAAGTCCTGGCCGACTTCCTGGTCGAGTGCACCTAGGCGGAGGAATCAACCGAGGAGATTTCCGTAAAGCAACCGGATGCCGAGCCGGGCGACAGCGGAAAATGTTGGATTCTCCATGTGGACGACACCTCAAACTCCCAAGGAAGTGGTGTTGGGCTCATCCTCATGGGCCCGGAAGGAGAAAAGGTGGAATATGCCCTTCGGTTTCTGTTCAAGGCCACAAACAACCAGGCCGAGTATGAAGCTCTGTTGGCAGGGTTGAGGCTGGCCCAGGAGTTTGAGGTAAGGCGGCTTAGAGCCTTCACCGATTCGCAACTCGTCTCCGGACAAATCAACGGGAGTACGAGGTGCGGGACCCCACCATGACCCAGTACTTGGGCAAGGTTCGGCTCTTAGTTTCTCCACTAACTTTCTTCAGCATTAGCTACATCCCTCGGAGCGAGAACGCCAAAGCTGACACCCTTTTCCGCTTGGCCACCTCCATTGACGGCATCACGAGGGACGCCTACATCGAGCAGCTGGAGAGGCCCAGCATCGAAGACAAAGAGGAAGTCCTTCCGCTCACCCAAGAGCCGACATGATGGATGCCTACATCGTTACCTCATGGACGACACTTTCCCCACCGGTCGCAAGGAAGCCAGGTTGCTCAAATGGAAAGCCTCCAAGTTCACCCTCCTAGACGGCCGTCTATATAGAAGGTCGTTCTCCTACTCCTTGCTTAGATGTGTAGGACCTGCCGACGCTGACTACATCCTCAAGAAAATCCATGAAGGCATCTGCAAAAATCACATGGGGGCAGGTCGTTAGCCTAAAAGGCCCTCCGTCAAGGCTACTTTTGGCTCACCATAAGAGACGATGCCACCAAGCTGGTTCAAAAGTGCGATGGCTGCCAGCGCCACGTGTATGTCCAACGTCAACCATCCGCCCCTTTGAGTCCGCTCTTGGCCCCATGGCCCTTCGCCCAATGGAGGATGGACATCCTTGGACCATTCCCCCTAGCCTCAGACCAACGAAGATTTCTGCTTATCGCTATCGACTACTTCACCAAATGGGTCGAAGTCAAAGCACTAGCTAAGATTACTGAGAGCAAGGTCAAGGCCTTCTTCTGGAAGTCTATTATATGCCGCTTCGGCCTGCCTCACACTCTCATCACTGATAATGGCCGATAGTTCGATAACGCCACATTCAAGACTTTCTGCACCGAACTAGGCATCTGCCACCGATTCACCTCTGTCGGCTACCCGCAGACTAACGGGGAGGCCGAGGTCATGAATCGCACCATCCTCAGGGGACTCAAAACTTGGCTGGACGGATCCAAAGGCCGGTGGGTGGAAGAACTCCTAGCGTGCTATGGGCGTACCACACGATCCCAAGGGCTTCGACAGGCGAGACCCCCTTTAGCCTCGTCTTTGGATCCGAGGTGGTCATCCCCATTGAAATTAGCCTACCGAGCCCGTGTGTGGAATCCTATAGCGAGGAAGACAACTCCGCTCTAATAAGAGCCAACCTAGACTTCATTGATGAAACATGATCGAGTGCGGCTACGGATGGCAACCTTCTGCCAACGGGCGGCCAAGTATTATAATGCCCAAGTGCATCCCAAAGTGTTCCGCCCCGAAGATCTGGTTCTCAGGAAGGCCGAGGTGTCCAAGCCCACGGAAAGGAGCAAACTATCCCCCAATTGGGAAGGTCCTTACCGCATTGCCGAGATGCTTCACCAGGGGGCATACCGGATTGAAGAGCTCAACGGGCGACCCATCCCGCTTACCTGGAATGCAGGCAACCTTCGCCGATACTATCAATAGTGTATCCCCACTCGATTGACAATAAAGGATCTACTTCAGCACTGCACTTGTTTCTTCCCTATGATCGAGGACCGGTTCTCAAAAAAGGAGCTCGCCGACATCGCGGCTAATGAGACACCACTCGGCCCGGCAAGGAAATGCCCTCGAGTCGGTTCAAGTCCTTGATAGTTCTGTAACCGGTCGAGTCGCCCCTCGGGCCGGCACACAAACCCCGAGGTAGTTCAAAAGGAGCTCGCTGGCATCGTGGCTAATGGGACACCACTCAGCCCGGCAAGGAGATGCCCCTCGAGTCGGTTCAAGCCCCTAACAGCCCCGTAACCGGCCGAGTCGCCCCTCGGGCTGGCACACAAACCTCCGGGGCGGTTTAAAAGGAGCTCGCTGGCATTGCAGCTAATGGGACACCATTTGGCCCGACAAGGAGATGCCATCGAGTCGGTTCAAGTCCCTGACAGCTCCGTAACCAATAGAGTCGACCCTCGGGCCGGCACATAAACCCTCGAGGTGGTTCAAAAGGAGCTCGCCGATATCACGGCTAATGGGACACCACTCGGTCCGGCAAGGAGATGCCCCCGAGTCGGTTCAAGTCTCTGACAGCTCCGTAACTGGCCGAGTCGTCCCTCGGGCCGGTACACAAACCCTGAGGTGGTTCAAAAGAAGCTCGCCGATATTGCGTTTAACGGGACACCACTCGGTCCGGCAAAGAGATGCTCCGAGTCGGTTCAAGTTCCTGACAGTTTCATAATCGGTCGAGTCATCCCTTGGGCTGACACACAAACCTCCGAGGTGGTTCGGAGCTTGCCGGTAACTAACGGGACACCACTCTGCCTAAGTTGGTTCAAGTCCCTAACAGCTCCGTAATCGGTCGAGTCGCCCCTTGGGCCAGCACACAAACCCCTAAGGCAGTTCAAAAGGAGCTCGCCAGCATCGTGGCTAATAGGACACCACTCGGCCCGGCAAGCCCCTAAGTCAATTTAAGTCCCTGATAGCTCCGTAACCGATCGAGTCGCCCCTCGGACCGACACACAAACCCTCTGAGGAGGTTCAAAAGGAGCTCGCCATCATCGCGGCTAATGGGACACCACTCAACCTGGTAAGGAGATGCCCCCGAGTTGGTTTAAGTCCCTGACAGCTCCGTAACTGGTCGAGTCGCCCCTCGGACTGGCACAAACCCCCGAGGTGGTTCAAAAGGAGCTCGCTGGCATCGCGGCTAATGGAACACCATTCGGCCCGGCAAGGAGATGCTCCCGAGTCGGTTCAAGTCCCTGACAGCTCCGTAACCGATCGAGTCGGCCCTCGGGCCGGCACACAAACCCTCGAGGTGGTTCGTGGATCCAGCAACCTTGTATCTATTTAAGCTGTCCCCTAAGCTCACGTGCGAGTTCCTAAGATGGTTCTAGAGGCCGTTCAGGCATTTCTAGATTCTCCTGCAGCCGGTGATAAACTATCTTGCTTACCCGGTCGGGGACCTAATGGACCACAAGCCTGACTGGCAGTGCGAGCCTTTGCAGATATGTTCGATCACTATCAAGCCTAAATCTGTGGGACTACGGCGGCATCACTGATGTACGAGAAAATTATAAAGAACGAGAAAGGCTTTGAAGAAAAGGTTCTTTTCATTGATGTCTTTTGACAGTTACAAAACCCGACCCAAGGTCGGTTACAAAACGAAAAGAAAAGTACAAGGTAAAAGGAAAGATACAAAAAAGAAAAGATACAAAGGCTTCAAGTTCAGGGCCCGCCAGGCCCTGATTCTCCCTCGGCCACCTCCTCCTCTGATTCCTCGCCGTCCAGATCCCTGGGCTGGATCATCTCAAGATCAGAGCTGTTGATGTTGAAAGCCACAGACATCTTCGCCTTGCATTGGTCAAGCCCTTCGCGTAGGCGTCGATGCTGGCCTCAATTACTTCTTGTTCAAACTCTGATGAGGCTTTAAAGTTGGCAACGACATTGTTGGCTCGGGCCTCAGCCTCTCTGGCTTGCGCCTCAGCTTCCCAGGCCTGGCTCTTGGCCTCCTCGGCACGGGCCCTGGCTTCTTGGGCTCGGGCCACTGCTTCGACCGCCGCCATCCCAGCCGTAGCAGCCCTCTCCATGGTGGCACGGGCCTCATCCATCGCCACGTCAGCCCGACCCTCCGCATGCTTCAACTGGCAGACCAGTTCTTCTATCCTCGTCCCGGCCGATTCCAACCTGGCCGAGACCAACGTCAACTTGGCTTTGGCCGCGGAGAATCGGCCATGCTCAATCTTCGCTCGGCTCTCCGCCTCCTTAAGCTTGCTGCCCAGGTCATCCTCCCGGGCCTTGGCTTCCTCCTGCTGCCGAGCAAGCTTCTCGGCCAACTCCCTGCCCTGCCCCTTGTACTTGTCGATCCTTTCCTGGGAGCGTGCAAGCAGGTTGCCCACCGCCTCGCAGAGGGCAAGGCCCCGTTGGCCATTTGCACCGAATAGTTTGTTAGCTACATGTCAATTTAAGTGCATCGAGAAAGAACCAGGGACAAAAAATTACCTGGAGCACCGACACGAAAGTCATGTCGAGGATTCAGTGATGGATTGATGTTCTATCTCTGCGTTGATTCGCGAGGACCGCGCCCTCGACAGAAGGTATACCGCCTCCCTGGCGTCTTCCATAGAGGAGAGTCTGGGCACCGGCCACTGTGGTTGCCTTGGCACCTTCTCAATCGCTCGCCAGGCCGAGGTGCGTATCGATCTCCGAGCCCTCTTCATCGTTCGCTCGCCCCGCCACGACTGGCTCCGTAGCGGCGGGGAGTTCTGTTTCGGGGTCCAGATCCACCATGACTGGTTCGGTGGTGGCTGGATTTCCCCCCTCGGCGCTATTAGGCGGGGCCGGTTGGGCCCCCTTTACAGCCTCGGCCCCGGCTGGGCCGGGGGCCACTTCTTCTGCCGACACCTCTCTAGCCGGCTCCTCCGCAGGAGTCGCTTCCGCCTAAAGCGCAGAAACTTCTGGAATTCGGGCCAGCTCGGCCTTCTTTCGTGCCCTTTTGGCTGGCCTTACTTCCTCGCTGGCCGCTTGTCTCTTCTGGTGCATGGCGGCCTCCAGCTTCTCGGCGGGAATTTTTATCGCTGCATAAAATCAAACATTAGTAAAAGTGTATAATATAGCATCGGGCCGGGGATGAAAAGGATAGTTTTTCGTGCTCACCAACCGCCGAGGCCAGTTCGGTCTCATAAAGGTTCTCCTCGGATAGTAACTCTTTATAGGTGGGGATCTCACAGGAGGTTAGGCGATGGAAAAGCTTCCCATCCTTCTCGCCTACGGCTGAATTTTGTTGGGGCTGACGTCGGGCTCTCTCCACTCGGCCCTCGCCCCCTCTACATGGGCATACAAAAACCGGGATTTCCATCCCCTGACCTTGGACGGGAGACCCAAAGGAAAGGCCCTACTCGGCCTGGCGGTGAATACCAGGCCACCTCACTATGGTGGCGGAGTTTGTAAAAGGCTCGGAATAGAGAAAGTCTAGCCTCTGAGCCCTGAAAAAAGCTAAGGATGACAAAGGCACAGACGATCCGAATTGAGTTTGGATCAGCTGCGCCGGCACTAACCTATACCTATCTAACAGGTTCAAGAAAAAGGGATCAAATGGAAGGCGCAGTCCGCACCAAAAAAACTCCTCATACAGAGCAACCCGACCGGGAAGGTGGGAGTTTACTCTGTCCTCGGGTCCTGCGCGGACAGACGGATAAAGCTAGGGACTCTATACCTATTCTGAGGTCCTCTACCTCCTCGGAGGTCATGGTGGAAGCCACCCCTGGCCCTGCCGGGTCAAGACCGGCTGCCGGAGGAGGCACCGGACGGTTGGAAGATATGGGAACTGCTCTCACCGGGCAGGTTCAAGTGGATGGTTGGTCACTCATCTCCGGCCAACCGCGAATGGTGATTCTACCCACAGGCCGGGGCACTCGGCTAGCTAAGGGGACATTGTCCTTACCGGAGGAGCAAGGAGACTCTACCATAGGTCTTTTACCCTCCCTAATGGCTTGGCGGTCCATGAGTCAAGAAGGAAAGAGCAAAAAGGGGGAACTGATCTGAAGTTTAGGAAGAAGATGAAGGTTGAAGGTCTCGGGCTGCAAGGAAACTCAGGGCTCAGAGGAAGGAAGTTGCAAAGGAAGCAATGACAGCGTAAAGGTCCTCCCCGAGCACAAGGAACGGCTTTATACCCCGGCTTCGAATCGCCTCGCCTGAGATCTCATCACATGGCCCGCGACCGCCGCGCCAAGTGTCCAACTGTCGACAATCTCGCCTGTGCCTGAGGTGCAACGCCTCGGTTCCGCCCGAGGATTGAGATCCCCGGCCAATGATGATGCACGAAGAGCGGAGAAGTAATGATGGCGCCTACCCTTTTTCCCATCCTTTGAGAGGCGTCCTCTCGGGACGCCCGATGCTGACGTCAATCCTCACTTTCCACTTGATTGCGAAAGATTTTCGAAGCAACACTGCCCTGGGAGAGCGCGCCAGCTCTCCCGCTATTAAAGGTACCCCATAACTGGCAATCATTTTCGAATTTTCATGCTCCTTTCGCCCAAGGGACAACAGGCATGTGACACTTCACGCTCAGGAGCGGGGGGGCATCTGATGTGGCTGATGAAGCCACATGGATAATCACGGTAAAATCGATCAAGTGGCACGGGCACGTCTGCCCCGACTTCTTCAAGTCAGCCGAGGTGGCCCCGACTTCTTCAAGTTGGCCCCGTGTCTGCCTCGGCTCCTCCGCGTCGGCCTCGTGCGGCCCCGGCGGCCCTATGCGGCCCCGGCCTCTCCGAATAAGCCGAGGCGGCCCCGACTTCTTCAAGTCGGCCCCGCATCTACCCCGGCTCCTCCGTGTCGGCCTCATGCAGCCCCGGTGGCCCTCTGCGGCCCCGGCCTCTCCGAATAAGCTGAGGCAGCCCCGACCTCTTTGAGTCGGCCGAGGTGGCCCCGACTTTCCTAAGTCAGCCCCATCCGTCAGGCCCACCAACTTTCTGACCTGTGCGGCCTGACACAGCCAGGCCCACCTACAGCCTGGCCACACCGTCGATGGGACCAGGCCCACTTACTAATTGGTCCCGTCGATCAATGAGACCTGGCCCATCAACCGCCATCTCCCCTTCTTCGATGGAACAAAGCCTACCGATCAGCCCAAATTCACGTAACTTCCATGTGTTCCGCAGACATTCCTCTCTCACGGAACTTCACATGGCAAATCCCCATACGAATGTCAAACAACTATAAAAGGGTAAGTCAACTCGAAGCCAAGGTATGTGAACACAAGCGCTCACCTACTCTACAATCCTAGAAAAACTCCAACTCCCGAAGCTTTTTCTACCTCTAAGGAGCTCTCTCGAGCTCCCCTTCGACTGTGACCTTGGTTGCTAACTTGGGCGTCGAAGAATCCCTACCGAAGCTCCCTTCGATCTTGGGACTTCTTGCAGATCATCCATTTTGGCAAGGACCCCATCAGCAAGCGGACACATCTTTTGGCGTCTAAGTTCAATGATCAGGCGTCATCAAGTTTTATTCATCGTATACTTCTTATCATTGGATACCTAGGAAAAGAAATTGCCGATTCCATCAATTTCTCCGGTGATGATAAATGACAATCCAGTTACAGATCAAAAAAATAGACATGCCTCAATATTTTGGTGATGTACAACTATGTAAACACCCTAAATTGATATCCCTCAAGTTTTGGTGCTTCAAAACTCTCACATGGTAACTTCTCGAAACTCAAAAGCACCCAGCTTATGATCATTTAACTAACAACCAAGTATGCATCATGAACTTGTTGCTTGGCTGCTCTCACACAACATTCCTTGAAAAAGGTTATTATATTCCTACTAAAAGTCATGTGATTCTGATGTGGTTGCAAACTAGATGTCCAACAATTTTTTTATTGCAATGATAAAAGTTTGATATCTTAGGATTCAGATTTGGCCTCCCTGAAATGTTTATCCTTTTTTTTTGGGTACAGACGAGCGATCATACTATCCTCGTGCGAGTCAGCCCAGAACTATCATAGTACAAAATCTGCATAAGAGCAGAAGGGCAGGGATCACCCTATTTCCAAATCCATGAATCTCCGTGCTGAGCCACAGCAGCCATAGTTCAGTCTGCCGCAGAATTGGCCTCTCGATAGATATGTCGGATATGGACACTGAGAAGACCCCGCAGAGCAGCCTGAATGTCACTAAGAATGGGGTTGATGGAGATCTGATCACAGCATCCTGATCTAAGCCATCGAATAACAGAAAGAGAATCCCCCTCAATAATCAGACAATGGGCATGTAGCTGCCTAACAGCATGGGAGATACCAGCCCATGCTGCATAAAGCTCAGCCATGGGGACAGAAGAATCCAGGGAACCAAAACCACCCACTGCCAGTAAGGCACCATCAGTCCCCCGAATGATAAAGCAGATCCAGCCAATCTGCCGCGAACACTTCCATCAAAGTTGACTTTTACAAACCCTGGAGGGGGAAGCTCCCAAGATATGTAAACCGAATGACGGTTCGCTGCCGAAGCAGCAGAGGAGCTCCAGAGGCCAAGGTTTGAAAAATCCGAACCATTGAGAAGGGAAGCACTTTCAGCCACCATGGATCTGACCTTCTGAATTAGTTGTGAGGGAAAATCGTCTCATTAGAAAAGATGAGCTGGTTCCGCGACAGCCAAATCTGGTAAGCAGTGATAGCCCAAAGGGCACTGCGCTGTCTAGTAGTCGTTCGGAGGGCATGAAGGAAAAGGGAGCACGAAGAACCAAAGCCATCCATACTGCAATCATAACCCATTCTCGATCAAATTCCACATAAAATGGGGCATATGAAAATGGCATGATCAATAGTCTCCTCATCCTGCCCAACAGCGGACAAACAACCTCAATGTGAAGACCCCTTCTCGACAGTAGAGAGCAAGAAGGAAGACATGCCCACATTATCTTCAATATAAATAACTGAACTCTGGGATGAACAGGGAGCCTCCATATCCACTTCGCATCCCACGAATCTCGAGGCTGGGGTCTAAAAATCCCAATAAGGTCCCTAGTGGGGGCCCTGGGCAGACATGATCTCCTCCATAACCTCATATCAGGTATATGTCCCAGAGTGAGGGGGATAGAAAGGATCCTACGAGCAAGCTCTTCCCCAAATAAGCTGGTAACCACAGAGGTATTCCAGGAAAAAAGATTCGGAATGATGAGATCTGCACCCTCATATGCTGCGGAACATCCATGCTTATAAAGGACGGCCAGCGAGAAAGGGGGAGATCCAAGATCCAATTGTCCTGAATGACATCCACCGAGGAGCCCTCCCCAATCATCCATGAAATATTGCTCCGAATAGACGGAGCATGACGATAAACCTCCTTCCAAAAGGAGTACCATTGCATAGGCTGATGGTCCAAATCCAAGGACCAGTCACCATATCTGGCTCTCATGAAAGTACTCCAGAAACCATGAGGATCAAGGAGAAACCTCGCAGCATGTCTAGCCATCAAAGCTTCTCTCCTAACAAGCAGGGACTGAATACCAAGTCCCCCTTCATTCAAAGGCATACAAATCAAATCCCATGCCTGAAGATGAATGCCATGGCAGTCTTGCGTAGAAGCCCATAAAAAGTCCCTGAACCACCGCTCTATCCGACGCAAGCAAGTGATAGGAACCGCAGCATTAGAGATAAGGTGCATAGGAAGGGACGTAAGGACAGAGCGGATAAGAGTGATCCTGGCCATCATGGATAAGCTGGAGATCTGCCAATCATCAATCCATCTCGAATGCGTCTCTCAAAAATAGCGAAATCACTAATACGGGGACGCCTACCCAAAATCGGGATACCCAAGTATGAAAGTCCATCAGCCTTAGCAGCGATGCCCAAAGCTTGGTGAATGGCTTCCCTGATGGATCTGGAGGTCTTAGGGCTGAAACAAATGGAGGACTTATCTAAGTTGACCTTTTGCCCCGAAGCACGACAGTAGCACTGGATGAGAGAAGCATAACTAGCAGCATTATGAACAGAGGCCTGACCCAAAAGAATAGTCGTCTGCAAAAAGAAGATGAGAAACAGTGGGTCCCGAAGGAGCAGCCAGAAAGGGAGCAATACGACTGTCCTGCTGAGCCTGGTGAAAAGCACGGGAAAGGTCGTCCGCAGCCAAAACAAACAGAAACAGGGATAGCGGGCATCCCTGTCTCAAACCCACTGAAGACTGGAAGAAACTAGTCTGCATCCCATTAATACTCAGAGAAAAGGAAGGCTTCTGGATACAGGCCATAATCCAGTCAATGAACAGTCATGAAACCCAAACTCAATCAGAGTACGATGCAAAAAAGTCCAGCTCAACCTATCATAGGCACGCTCCATATCAAGCTTAACTGCCATAAGAGACTGACTAGCAGAGGCTCTCTATAGATCATACATGAACTCCTGTGCAATGAGAACATTATCAAAGATACTCCGACCTCTGATGAAAGTGCCTTGTTCAGCAGAGATGAGCTGAGGGATCACCACACGTAGTCGGCAAACAAGAAGCGGGCATAGACCTTGTATAGTGTAGTACATAGGCTGATCGGCCGAAAATGATGAGGGAAAGAAGCATCATGGCGCTTCGAAACCAAAGTAACAAGAGTGTGATTCCAGTCAGTAGGAATAGATTTTGAGAGAAAAGCACTCTAAATGGCCTGAGTAACCTCCTAGCCCACAATGTCCCAATAATGATGGAAAAATAATGGCGAAAAACCATCAGGGCCCGGTGCCTTGATAGGCCCGAGGTCCCATAAAGCTGTGCGAATCTCCTCAGCCGTGATCGGTCTGGTCAAAAGGTCATTCTGCTGATCAGAGACCTTCATAGTAGGAGAAACCCTAAACACAGGAGCCCCATCACCAACCGACTCAATCCATCTAGATTGAAAAAACTAAAGTAACTGATCACGGATAACAACAGGGTCAGTCTGGATATTGCCCTCCTCATCAGCTATAATCCGGATTCTATTAGCAGCCCGACGCTTCAAAGTGGCCTGATGGAAGAACCTGGTGTTACGTCTCCTTCCCGAATCCACTGGACCCTAGACCGTTGTCTCCAGTAAATCTCCTGTTGTAGGAGGAGAGAGTGGTCAAGAGCAAGCTTGGAACGATGATAGGAGAGCTCAGAATCAGATAGAGAGCCATTTCGGTCCTCTTTTCCTTGGATAACAGTAATGTCAGCTTCAACTTGCTCAATCTGTCTCACTAAATTGCCGACCTCAAGACTATTCCATCCGATCAGGCGGCGTCTAACCAGCTCCAACCGTCTAGAGAGCCGATAAGAAGCATTACCTCTCATAGGTAAGTGCCAGACCTGGGATATAATAGCACGAGCTGAAGGGTAGGACGTCCAAAATTGCTCAAATCTGAACTGACATCGCTAATAAGAGGCAAGATCAGTAGATATCAAGATCGGACAATGATCAGACGCAATCCGGGCAAGTGAGTGACAGTGACAGAGGGAAACATCTGAGACCATTGAGCAGTTGCCAGGGCTCTATCCAGCCTTTCCTAGACACGAGCCAAACCCTGACGGTTATTACACTAGGTGAATTGGGCTCCAGAGAATCCCAAGTCCAGCAAACCAGCAGAAGAGATAAACGATCTAAACTCAGTGATATCCGCTGAATCAAAGACCCGTCTACCCCCTCTCTTCTCACTAGCAGTCACAATGCAATTAAAATCACCAGCAACAACGGATGGGATACCCTGATTGAGAGGGAGAGGATCTCAGCCCAGAGAACTCGCCTTTCCCTGAAATCAGTGCTAGCATAAATCCCCGAGAGGAGCCAAGGGTCATTGGACCCTTCCGCGACAAGAAGAGCTATTTGTTGATTACACTGGTGGAAGGCGTTCACAGATATCGATGAGTGCCGCCAAAAAGCAACAATCCCGCCAGAAAGACCTTCGGACTCCACAGCATATGAAGACCAAGTGCTAGCAGCCTGTCGCCAAAACCGGGCCAAGCTATCTCCCGATAACCGGGTTTCCGTTAAGATACATATATCAAAATTATGAATCTGCAACAATCTACCTAAAGAGGATCGAAAAGAAGGTTTTCGAGCTCCTCTTACATTCCATATGAGAATTTTCATTTACAATTGAGGAAAGGGTGATGTCCACCCTGATCTTCCAACATAACCGAATCAGAAAGGTACCCCGAAGGCAGGGTACCACCCTCAGTCGACTGCATTATACAATCCAACCTAGGATTATCAGGCCTTTGGTCAGCTACCACAGATGCAGCTCCGCATCCCGAGATCCAATAACAGGGGGTAGGAACGATAGACTGTCCCTGGATGGCCAATTTAAGGCAGGATAGAGCTGCTTCACCCTTAGAATTAACATCCTTTGACGACTGGCCACCAATCACTACATTGCTTGGCTCCTGTCCCGGGGACACCTTATCAGACCTGCTACCATCAGAGATAGAACCTCGAACAAGGATAGGGCTAGCAGATAGATTAGATTTTCCCTTGGAACCTTTAGAGATGGAAACAGTGCCTTTGCCTTTCCGATTATCCCTTGTAACGGACAACCGCAGAGGGAGGGACTCCACCGGCCTGGCACGCTTAGAAGGACCTAGATTGGCATCCGACCGGGCAAAGGGCAAACCATCCCACTTGCCCGCATCCAGAATGGCAAAAGGATTGGTGGACTTCAAACATGGGGCCACAGCAATTTGGATATCTGAACATGCTGTCTGAACATCAATGCTCTCGGCCTCTTTAGGACTGATAATAACGGCACGAGCTCCCTCAACCGGCACACCAAACTCTTGCTGGAATCATCCCCTTCTGACCCAGACCCCACATGCAAACCAACCAGAGTGAGGGCTGGAGCTGATAGCACACAGAGGTTGGACTTACCAGCCTTAGAAGGTCTCCGCCTACTCACCTTCACAGGAATCGACCAGCCGTCGGCAACGATTCCAGCTTTTGAGAACCAGCAGAGGGAGGATCGGAATTGACCTGGGAGGATCCTGGATGCCTCAACGAAGTCTTCTGCTCCGAATTCGATGGACGACGACGGCGCGAAGATGTCATCCAAGGTCCAAAACAGGGCCCCTCGAAGATTGCTCAGCCGCCGAAGCTGGAGAAGACAGAGTGCATGGGCCAGTAAGATGAATCGAACCACAGATCGGGCATATACCTTCCAGATTTTCAAATTGGAACTGCTGCCAAAAAGGAAGTCCGACACCCTGAATTCAACACCCGGCCGAGAGGATGCCGGAGATCTATACGGACGCAGGCTCTGGCGAATCCCCCCTGGAAAGCTGCCGAGTTGCAGAGTCAACGAAGAGAAACTCACCCGCCGGCTCCAAAATCTCCCTCAATACCTCTTCATCCCAAAATTCAACCGGGAGAGAGGGCAGGCGCACCCAGAGTAGGGCAAAGGCCACCGCATCAGTTGCCGGAACAAACTCCGGCCGCCACGCTTCAATAGCAACCGGCTGTCCATTGATCACCCATGGTCGGCCAAGCACCATATCCTTCGCACCATGGTCTTCAAACCAAAAACATGGCAATGATGAGCTAAGCTTAACGGCTGGATGACCCAGGAACACCCGCTCGCCGGAATTCCCTGAGGAAAGCGTCCGACGGAACCCATCTTTGGAAGGTGCGGGCCAAGATCGCCTGCTCCTTCCAGCAAAAGCTCGACTCCTCCAATTTCGCCATAGCAATACGAACAACCTCAGGAAAACGGCCTTCCAAGACTGCTACCTCAGCCGGCGATGAGGACGATGATACCAGACAAACCCAGACGCCGGGCCTCTGCTCCCAGCCTTTGGGCCAGCGGACTCCCCAATCGAAGCCATTGAAGATGTAAATCACCAGGAGACGACCCACAGAAAGCAATGACCGCTGGAAAAGCCAGACATGCCAGAGATCAAGCAGACGATTGATGGAAGCACTAATCTTAAAGCACTCGAATAACGCAGCATGAGAGCCCTTGCGGCACAAAAATTAAAGCACAAAAATTACAATTAGTTGAGCTGTTTATCCTTTGAATCGTTACCAATGTCTACAAATTCAACATAGCAAGGTAAGGACTTAAGTAATTTGAAATTTTGCAATAACAATTTCTTTTCTACAAAAGTAGTTTTGTTTTATGAGCAAGAACATTTCAACTTATGAGCTCCGAAATTTCCATATCATAATTTATTTATTGTTATATAACGGAAACATTTATAGACACCTGTCATATGTCCAACGTGGATGTTCCATCAGCAAGTCATGTGAAATTTCACAGGATTAAAGAAACAGGAAAGAGAAGATGCATCATTAAGGAAAAGCAGTAGTTTGGCAAAGAGGAAGGATTTTCCCTCACGTGCATGGCAGGTCACTGTACTAGCATGTTATGGTACCTTGATCTTGCTTAGAGTTTGGATATCACAAGAAGAATGGCAGTGTAGCTTTTTTATTTTCAATATCTGACAATGGATTATTTTTTAAAATTTTTTGAAAAGCAGCACGAGCGAAACTGATTATTAAAAGATCAAGTGTAATCAGATGTATTTTACTTAAGAAGACTAGAAACCAAAACTGGCTATATTATTATTGATTCCTGATTCTCCCATATGTGACGACAAATTGAGTTCAACACCACCATCACAGCAAAATCAATGTCCTAAGTACCGGGTCATTGCCAACATGATCTTCTGTTTCCTACTATATTTGTCAAGAAACAGTTTTTCCCAAGGGATTGGCATGTTCATCTCTTCTTGCAAGGTGAAGTTTATGCTAGTAACATGGGTTGCATCTCTTGATAACCTAAGCAACTTGGTCTATTATGCAATAGAGAAATAAGCATCTTGCATTTTTAGCAATTATCTTAATTTGCTAGATCTGAATATAAAAGTGGATCAAGAAGAGGGTAAGGAAAGGGCCAGCTGATGCTTAAGGCCAGCTGATGCTTAAGGCCAGCTATACGTCCAAGCCATATAAAAAGGGATGGCATGTAAGTACTTATGTGTATCGCAATTACCCTCTCAATTTTGCTGGCATGTCTATCTTGCTCCATGCACTTCAAAGTTTGATCTTATGAAGACCTGCATGCAAAGCTCTGATATGTCATGGAACAAATAGTGTGAACAATTTATGCAGCATCTTGAACCATATAATTGCTCAAAATAAGTTCAGGAACATCAGCAAAAGACAATAAAAAAAATAAACGAAAACAATTAAAACCTTGATACACATCAAACAGAAAGTCTAATATATAAGCATATATTGAAATATCTAAGAATATTACACCAGAAATGTGTCATCGATTTATGCAACCATCATAACTGGTTTGGTTGTGAATCTATTGGCATTGACAGGAAAATTACCATGAATGAGGAAGTGACCAAAATCAGTTTCTGTTGACAGTCCTTTACAAGAAACCACACAAGGCATGGCAGATGCCTAAGCACCATGAACAGCAGGCACTGCACTAAACAAAGACTTGTTTTGTCTACTGAGAAAACCAAAAACTTGCCGCAGATTTCCTCTAGATGGGCGAGCATTTATTGCAAACTTGCAAATAAGTACCAGACGCCTCCTCATCTCCCACTTGCTAATATTTGTCTGCATGAAGGAGTTGCCACCATCAAAAGAGCCTGAGGTAAAAAAGAAACAAAATTAGTAAAAGCTTTCTTTTATTTCTAATACAAGTTGTAATCGCTAACAAATCCAAGAATGTCTAGGAAGCACGAACAAGATCACCATCAGGTATCAACTGCAAGGCATAGATTTTTGTGAACAGATGCATTGATCTTGAAGGAAGACCAAAGAACTTCAGACGGATGACTGACTCCATAAGCAAAGAACATTGGAATGCTGGATTGATCTTGTATTGCTATGTTCCAAAGAGTATACTGATATCTCAGCATTGTTAGCTTAAAAACCTATGTATTTCAAGATTATGAATATCAAATTACAACCTGACATATCCATGTTCTAAAATGTGATGCATGAGGTTACATATGTGGATGCAGTCCTAGTGCCGGACCTCATTTGCCTATATGCAGTTATACTGCATATGAACCAAAAAGACAATCCATTAGTACTACGAAGCCATAGATGTGGTTCAATTTGCATTGTGTGGCTGCATGTCCAGCCTACTTAGCATCATGGAGTCAAATATGTGGCCCATTGTTATGTGGGTCCGCAGAGGGAGCATGTTTAGATCAACAATTAAGGTGGATGTGGGCCTCAATTATGTTAGAACTATAAGTATTCATACTAAATACTACATAATAAATACAAATCATTAGTATCATTGTAATTAATATTTATATTTTTATGCAGAGTTATCATTATTGCTACTTTTAATATACTTAATATATTTTATTTATTTCATATGGTTAAAAAATCACAATTCACAATATACAATCATTTACCCTTTTTCCAACTATTTTGGGGTTAGTTTTATGGATTCTCATTCACCAAGCATTCATATCTAGAGACATTGTTGATGTTATTTTAAGTTTTCCATATCCTTCTCCTCCATCCAAGTTAATTTGGATCTTCTTGTTCTTTTTTTATAACTTTCAACACAAATTAAAGTATCTCTATTTAGAAACTCCTCCGATTTTTATTGTATATGCATATACCATCTCAATCAATTTTGTAACACCTTGTCCTTAATTTATGCAACTCATACAGTTCTTTTAATGTATTCATTTCTTAATTTATCCTTCCATTTTTTAACATATATCCATCTCAAAATTCTTAACATTACAAACCATACTAAAGTATTCGCCTATCACATATATATACTAGATGGACCTCTCTACCTCATCCAATTAGCTCTAATTCTATAATATATATATGATCTATCTCTCCTTATTTTGTACAATAAATCCTTAATAATAAAATTGATTGCTTTGTGATATTTTCTCCATCCATAATAATCGACATTACATCTTCCTTTTCATTCTCATTAAATTTATATACCATATATTTTTATGTTTGTTCTACTAATTTTAAATCCTTATCCTTCAAAATTTTCCTCCATAATTTTAATTTAGTATTTGATCTAGTTTTTTGTTATCAATCAATATTATATCATCTACAAATAATATGGATTATGGTACATTTATCTACATAATAGATGCAGGTTTATCCATAATTAGTACAAATAGATAGACTTGTGTGGATCACTAACTTATGCATACTGTGAGTAAAAACATTTATTGTATCACAATAACTCCTAACAATTGTTAATGCTCTAAGTATATATGTCCTCAATTATTTCAATACACAATTTATAGACACCCTTCCTTTTAAAAGCCTATCAAATTGCTTTTCTTTACGCTCTATCATAAGCTTTCTTTAAATCAATAAAGCCATATGTTGACTTTCCCTTTCTTTCTATATTTCTCTATCAATTGTCTAAATTAAAAAAGCTTCCCTTATTGTTCTTTTGGGCATAAACCTAAATTGGTTATCAAAAACAATCGTCTTCCTTAATCTTTGTTCAATAACCTTTCCCATATTTTGATAGAGTGACTACTAAGTTTAATTTCCTGGTAACTATAATAGTTCCGTACATCAGCTTTATTTTTATAAAAAAGTATCAGGATGCTTCTACTCCAATCATCTAGCATTTTTCCGCTGTCATAATTTCATTAAATAAGTTGGTAAACCAATTTAATTCAATATCTCCCATAATTTTCTAAACTTCAATAAATATTTCATTTCGTCTTGTTGTCCTGCTTTTTCACATTATTTTCAAAGTTATCTCCACTTTGTTATTATGAATTGAATCTTCGCTTTTTTTTTTTTTGATCGCACTTTCTCAATAAAGAATTTTTAGTAATTTTTTTTTAAAATAATTTTTCAAAAATGCATCCATCTTCCTTTCATTATTCAAAGCTATCTCCATCATACACTAATGTCCTATTATCCTCCTTACTTTTCATACATCTAAGTTAATCAATATCTTTAGTTTTCCTTTCTCTAGCTTAGCCATTTTGTAATTTTTTTCCCTCACCTTTTGGCCCCAACCTATCATATAGATTATTATATGATAAATATTTTTACCTTAATGAATGTACTTCCACCATGCCACATACCATATATGCATTATGCAATCTCTTAATTGCCTACATATCATAGCTACCTTTTTAAACACTACAACATTTACCAATAAGGATAAAAAATTCAAACATCCAATCCTATGTGAAGTTGTGAAGAATATTAAGCTATTCCAGTTCATCCTCTGACGAAGAGTTTAACATGTGCATCAGTAATCATATGAGGCACAAGGAATGGCACTTCTTCAACTCCATAGCCAAAGGATGGTAATTTCAGCAGGAACACAATCTTATCTTCTGAGCTAGAGAGGTCTTAATGACTGCGGAGAGAGAATATCCAATAGCTAAGAATTGAAGAATATTTGTAAAATGAGGATAAAACCTACTTCTTTTCTCTCAAATTAGGATGCAAAGTAACTGGTGGTGGGCCTCTGACCATCAACATCATATCTCCATGATTTTTTCCAAGCATGATATATTGCCCTACAATTTAGATTGCATTGGACTACGACTGTGAGATTCATAATACTCAACTTTGAGTTCTAGGTTATGCTTGTTCTTACATTCTCTAGATCCTAGGGACTTGTACTGTTAATTATAATTTATACCCACCATATATGACTTAATTAGAAGGAATGTACAGGATGAGACAGTGCAGCACCTGGTAGCCACACTCTTTCAGCACCCAAGGTACCTCACAAGATTCTTTTTCAATGTGAGTTCGTTCAAAATAGTTTCTGAGAATGCCTCTCTGCATACTGTTCACACCACATGGCACGTGAATACATGTCTGCCAGATATAAAGTGAGAAATTTCTTCAATTGACAGTGTTTTGACCAGAAATTGACCCATGGGAAACAAATATATGAAACTAGCAGAGATTAGCTTGTATTAGGAATAAAGGTTACATTGCAAGTCTGCACATACAAAAGTCAAGAAATGAGATTTCCAAATTAGCTATTCCTGAAAAGGACCATTTTTATATAATCTGCAGAAAGAAAGGCTTCTCAAAAAGATGCATTGCTGTTTATTGATCCAAGATAAAGTTATTTTTTCTATTGCCTCTTCTTCTTTTGGGAGAGGGAGGAGGTGGGGGGACTACAACAAGAAGTGCCCCAAAAGATATACATGAGGTCACCCTAGGGGATGAAAACAATAAACAAATCGAGGTTCAAAAAGCCACACCAGTTGGCTCTCTCCATAGACCCCCTCGAATCATAAACAAGAGGAGGATAGAATAATCATCCAAACTGTCATCAAAAGCTGTCAAGGACCAACTCTTGTCCAGCATTGGGTCTGAATAAGAGCTTTTCTTGATTGGATCAATTTTAGATTTAATACAATTCTATGGGTTTACAATTTTGTATTCCCGGATTAATCACTGATCCCCTTCAAGATCCATAAATGACACAAGCCACGTGATTTAGAAGTAATTTAAAACATAATTGTAATTGTTCTCCTAAATATGAGAATGATTGTGGAAACGGATTTTGAAAATACAGTAATGCTATAAGATTGAAAACAAAGAACCGCATAACACAGAAAGCAAGTGCTTAGAAATTGACTATCACTTTATAAAATCTATGCATATATACTTCTGATGGAATCACATAAATATCTCAATGTCTCAACTCAACTCAACTCAACTTATCTAAGCTTTTTCCCAACTATACGGGGTCGGCTATTAACGGGGACGTCCTAGCCCTTCGCATAGTTTGATTTAGTAAATTCATATTCTAAGGGATCCGACGAGTTTTACTGATTGTCAGCTACCTAATGCAACCCTCCTCCTTTACCCGGGCTTGGGACCGGCCTTAGCAGAGTTTATATGCTTAAAAATGTAAATGCAGTTAAATGACTTGCCATAACAACTTTTACTTGAAACAACCAACTTGCCATCAGCAACAGTACAAGCTGTTTTTATGCAAGCATCCCAAAATTATAAATAAATCAACAGATTTTCCATTTCTATAAACATATCAAGATGCCATTTGATAATAATAATATATAATTACTTGAAGTACATATGAATTATGGAACATATAGATTCCAGGTATTAAACAGAAATAACTGGCATACCTCCTTCGTCAAATAGGGATGACAGAATAGCAAGGCAAACAGATATGCTAATATCTTCCCCTGCAAGCAGAATACATAATACAAGTAAGAAATCTACAGGATTCATATTCAGCTGACCAGTTCAGTATCTAATACAGTAATCACAACAACTTGTTCTTTAGACTACCATTATGACAACAAACCAGCAGTGTCTTTCCTCTACTCAAGTTTAACTTGGCAAATTCAACTGCCGATAGTAGGCTGTTCATCAAAGAAAACCGATCCTCTTTTGAAGTCTGTCAAAAATTATTTGAAGGAAATCAAGATAACCATTCACCAATCTATCAAAAGGCACATGATAGAATTAAGGTCATTTGAAAATAATGAACTTTAGTTCCATTCACTTACCATTATAGGTAGATGCAAGTAGGAATCAGCAAATGGTAGGCAAAATGATTTGAACTCACTGTCGCAGTTTAGCACACAGTCAACATCATCAAGCACATCTGGAACTGCATAACAGAGCATATAACAAATGACCAAAATAAGATAAGCCTGGTCTCCTAAAGAGAAAAAGAAAACGCAATATGTATAGCATTAATAGAAGAGGTAGAGTGAAGGTGAAGACTCTAAAAATGCTTCTTTCATGAGCTAACCAAATACGAATAATACTTTCTATGCATCATAGGTTGTTCAAAAACAAAGCTTGCATTTGGCTGCTCATAAATGAAGCTCATGATTTTCTAGGCTTCTTTGTGACTGAAGCTGAAACATTAGTTATCCAAGATTTCCCACTTTAATACACATAGAAGTGGTCCACATCATGTTCCAACCTCTATTTCTGTGATCCATCATCAAGTTCTCAATTACCTTCCTTCACTCTTCCAAACCTGCTTAGAAAGGTCCAGTCCAAGAAAGCGATCTAGAAGCACAACAATAAATACTATTCCCACAAAACCATCTGCTTTCACCTTTAAAATTTAAAGAAAAGAAAGCCCTGCAAGAGGAACCTTAACCTAAGAAGGCATCAAGAAAGCCCTGCAAGAGGAACCTTGACCTAAGAAGGCATCACAGCTGAACCCCTCACTGGCAGCCCCCATCTCACTCTTCAATCTTCATTTCCTAGATAGAGAGAACCACAAAAGGTGGTCTCCAGAGAATTAAGCCTAGTAGTAAATGCATGGTTGATAATCTCTCATGCTCCCCTAAGAAGACAAAAAAGGTCAAGATGTAAGTTTGTTCCACTACCACCACCACCCTATGTGAAAGTCAAGATAGCGAATACAATGTCCCAAAAAGAAGCACACTAAAGAGGCAGATGAAGTGAGAGAAAGACTGGGAGCTAGGTTAGTGGTTGCCAATGCTATAATTGGTGGCATTCAGGTTCTGGTTCTAGGTATACAGTCTGAGAATAAGAGAAGGGTATACGAGGGTATGGCAGTTCAATTTGAAACAAAACGTTAAGGTTCATAATCACAAAAAAAAAAAGGATGTGTTTCATTCTTGAGAACAGTTCTATCTTTCATTTTCATTTTCCTAGAAAGCAGAAAAACACTTTTGAATATACATTTGGTGATTAAAAATGGATATAGCTTTTAGAATATACAATTTCAAAACAGCCAAAAACTAAAAACAGCTTAAAAATGTTTTCACCATTTTCCATCAAAATAAATAAGAGAATAGAAAGCAAAGGCTAAAGAACTTGAAAATACAAGAGTGAACAGTATCCCCTTTTTCTTGTGTCTATCCTTTCAAAAGGCATCAATAAAATAAAAATGAAAAATAATTTTTATTCTCACTTATCAAACTCATTTTTTTAGAGATCAAAAGGTAAAAAATAAAAAATAAAACTCTGCCAAGGCCGGTCCCAAGCCCATGTAAAGGAGGAGGGTTGTGTTAGATAACTGACAGCCAGTATAAAACTCCATTAGAACCTTTAAAACATGAATCTGATAAATCAAACTATGCGAAAGGTTAGAACGTCCCCGTTAAGAGACGCGTTGCATCTGCCTCCGAATATTTCGAAAAATATGCAAGGGACGCCTCGCCTGGTGTGGTGATAAGTGAGCAAGGATTCCTGCACTATGACGAGTATGGGTAAAAAAGTTAGTCCATGATAGTTAGCTTAGAGTAGCAACATGGAATATAGGAACACCAACAAGTAAAACTATGGAGATAGTTGACACTATGATTAGGAGAAAAGTAAATATAATATGGTTATAAGAAACTAAATAGGTAAGTGAAAGATCTAGAGAAATAAAGAATACAGGATATAAATTATATTACACTAAAAAATATAAAAATAAAAATGAAGTAGAAATAATTGTAAACAAAAATTTTAAGGAATATGTTAAGGTAACTAGGAAAGGAGATCGGATTATATCACTAAAACTTATAATTGAGAATAATATAATTAACATAATTAGTGCATATGCACCACAAGTAGGATTAGACTAACAAACTAGGCATAATTTTGGAAAGACAGATGAAGTAATGCAAGAAATACCACAAGAAGAAAAGATATATTTGAAAGAAAATTTTAATGGACATGTAGATAAACAGAGGGATAGATATGAAATAGTACATGAAGGATATGGATTTGGAGATAGGAATGAAATCGGCGTGAGCTTATTAGATTTGCAGTGATGTATGATCTAACAAATAGCAAACACTTTTTCAAAAAAAATATGAACATTTAATAACATTTAAAAGTGAATCTAATAAAAGTCAAATAGATTTTTTTTAACTAAAAAGATAGATAAAATAACATGAAAAAATTGTAAATTATTCAAGAAGAAAGTTTAACTTCACAACATAGGATAATGGTAATAGACATATGGATAAAATAAAATCTAAAGTAAAATATAAAACTATTAATTCAAAAATTAAATAATAAAATTTGAAAGAAAAAAACTAAAATTATTTAAAGAAAAGTTAGTAAGAGTAATGACTATGAATATAAATAGTGACCCTAATTTAATGTGAAAAAAAGCAACTAAATGCATAAAAAACATAGCAAAAGTAGTTCTAGAAGAATTAAAAGGAGTAGAACTAGTAGGAAAGGAAACTTGGTGGTGGAACGAGGAAGTTCAAGCTGCCATCAAACTTAAAAGGACAAACTATAAAATTTGGCAAGAGGTTAAGGATGAAGAAAGTCTTAAAAAGTATAGGGATGCAAAGAAAGAAGCTAAAAAAAGCGTAAGTAATGCAAAACTTAAAGCCTGTGATGATTTATATAATAGATTAGATACAAAAGAAGGTGAAAAGACTATATAAATTGGCAAACTAAGAGAAAAAAAAAAAAGATCTTAACTATATTAAATATATTAAAAATAAAGATGAAAAAGTCTTAGTAAAGAAGAAGAGATAAAAGAACGATGAAAAAGTTATTTTAAAAAATTATTAAATAAAAATAATTTGATAAATTTAAGGGTAGAAGGATGTGATAACCTAGAGTAACAAATGAGCATAAATTTTTTCGTAAATTTAGCATGCTGAGGTTAAAAAGACTTTAAGTAAAATAAAAAATGCAAAGGCATTAGGATCAGATGCGATCCCTATTGAGGTTTGGAAAGGCTTAGAAAAATTGAAGTCATGTGGTTAATTAATTTATTTAACAGGATTGTAGCAACTAAAAGAATGCTGGATGATGAAGAAAAAATATTAATGCCCGTATACAAAAATAAAGAAGATATTCAAAACTATGCAAATTATATAAATTAAGCTAATGAGTCATATAATGAAATTATGGAAGAGAGTAAAAAAAAATCGATTAAGAGCTGAAACTTTGGTGTCAAATAATAAATTTGGATTTATGCCTGGAAGATCGACCATGGAAGCTATTTATTTATTAAGAAGATTGATGAAGAAATATAGCGAAAAAAAAACTTTCATATGGTCTTTATTGATTTAGAGAAAGCATATGATAGAGTACTTAAAAAATAATATGATAAATTTTAGAGAAAAAAAGGAGTTACCAAAAGGTACATAGAATTGATAAAAGATATGTATGATAAAGCAATAACTATTGTTAAAACAATAATAGGAGAAATTAATGAGTTTTTAATTACTGTAGGTTTACATCAAGCATCTGCCTTAAGTCCGTATTTTTCGTATTAGTTATGGATGAATTAATCAAATATATTCAAAATGATATCCATGGTGTATGTTATTTGCAGACGATATAGTGTTGACTGATGAAATTAAAGCTGAAGTAAATGCTAAGCTAGAGATTTGGAGAGAGACTTTAGAATCTAAAAGTTTTAAGATTAGTAGAACTAAAACCGAATACATAAAATATAATTTTAACGGAAGTAAAAATACAAATGAATAAACAGTAAAAATTGCAAGCCAAGAGATATCAAGGAACGAAAAATTTAGGTATTTGGGATCAATTATCCAGCAAGAAGGTGAAATAGGTAAAGATGTGAATCATAGAGTTAAAGCAGGATGGATTAAGTGGAAGAGTGCTTCAAAAATATTGTATGATCGGCGCGTCTCATTAAAATTGAAAAAAAGTTATATAAAACTGTTATTAGGCCAACTATGTTATATGAAACAGAGTGTTGGGCAATATTGAAATAACATGTGAATAAATTAAGTATAACAGAAATGTGTATGTTAAGATGGATATGTGGTAAAACTTTAAAAGATAGAATTAGAAATAAATATATCAGAGAAATGATAGGAACAACCCCAATTGAAGATAAAATGAGAGAAAATCGATTACAATGGTTTGGACATATACAAGTAGACTTTTAGATGATCCAGTTAGAAAGAGTAATCTTTTAACAATTCATGGTAAGGATAAAGATAGAGGTAGACCTAAACTAATATGGACAAAAATAATTAAAAAATATAACTATTTATAATTTAAATACCGACTTGGTCCTGAATAGAGAAGAGTGGAGGAAGCAGATTCATGTAGCCGACCCCATATAGTTAGGAAAAGGCTTAGATGAGTTGAGTTGAGAAGGTAAAAAATGAAAATTATTTTCAAAAAATAAAAAAAAAAATAAAAATGGGAAACATTTTTTAAAACCAAATGCAGCCTAATGGCTAATTTGATAACATTAGAAGCCATATTTTATTTATCTAGATTTTTCTTTTAAAGTAAACAACACATTACATAAGTAAAATGTTGAATTCTTCCTTCTATCAATAGTCTTCTAAGCCTTTGAGTATGTTTGAACCTCTGAGAATAGTTTCGTGGCTGCAGGTGTTTAAATAATTTTACTAATAAAAATGACAGTTCATAATATGGGTGAAAAAGAGCTTGATCCATCCCATACATTATAATCCCAGCCATGGAGGCTTGGCAGAAAATACATATGCCTGTATAATATTTGAGCATGGGTGAATGCAAGCACTGGTTGGGTTTTTTCTCTTGTTGGGGTATTTTGGATTGGAATGGCCTCCTTAGAAGCACGCCAGTGATGATGGTTAACATTTTTGATTACGAATAATTTGAGAAGCCCTTATTCTCTGCTCCTGCAGTATAAATTTCATGGCAACCTGATTAGTACCATAAGTTACAAAGTTGCCACTAACCATCAACATACAGCATAATGACAGATGGATTACTGTCCTACAGCTGAGCCCATTCAGTTCTGAACTACAAGTACAGATCCAACTCAAAATTCAGTCATATAAAGCCTCATCCAACCCTCCCAATAAATAAATAGAGGTGAAAAGAAGAGGGAGCAGAAAGGAGAAGTGCTCCAAAGAAAAAGAAATTAGTCAGTTTAAGGATTCATTTCTACCAAGTGATGTCAAGAGGAAATATTAAGATTACGATTCAAGCTGACCTTTTTCTTAGCATGAATTGCCTTTGTATTGTCTAGAAGCATCATATTGATTTGAGGGTTCAAGGACCTACTGGTTCAGCCAGAAACCAGAAAGTGAATGAAGGAAAGCAAGGGCAATGGTCAGTATAGGTTGGATCCCTTCCTAAAGTCAGGAATGGTGGTCCACTAGTCATGCAAGAAATGCCCCAACCCAGGAACCTGAAAAAGTTCAAACCTCTTCAAGGAAGGTTAGCATATATACAACAGTTCATTTCCAATTTTTCAGGAAGATGCCAACCATTCTCCAGGTTAACAAAGAAAGGAGTCCCCTTGGGATAAAGCCTGCCAACATGCTTTCAGTAGCAAAGGGATGAGCCCATCCAGTTCTGAACTAAAAGTACAGATCTGACTCAAACCAAGCCATAGAGAGCTTCATCCCATCCACACCGCTCCCCATCCCAAAAGAAAAAAAACCCAGAAGAAGGGAAAAAAAGAGTGAATCCATGCAGCCTCAGGGCTTATAAATCCAAAGGATATTAAACAAACTTAAAGAAATGAACATCAGAAATATGTGTATTCAAGTGCTTTCTACAAGATGAAAGAACAAATAAAAGAGTAGCATACCATGTAAGGTTGCTGCCACTGCAAGATTTGTTGAGCCAAGCCAAAAGATGGGATGCTTTTCATCAGAAGTTGCATTCACGGAGCTGATGGAAATTTTAGAGCCTGTTAAGTGGCAGGAATTACTAAATTCTCCATTGATACTGGAACCGTTGTTTGCCAAGAATTTCTGATGAGGCTTTACAGTAACTTGAGGTGAATATTCACCCCTTTGTGCCCGATAGACCCTTTCCCTTTCAACTATTTCAGCAACTCGTTGATTGCAGAGATGAGGGCCAGAATCTATGAGATCAAATGCATGCTTCCAAAATAGATTAGGTGATAGACCCCGTGCCCAGCTTTCTTCATCGTCTCCTGCTCCAGAAATGTAATGCCAGCTGAATTCTGACATGGACCTTTGCTGAATTATTCCATCTGTAGCAGATGCTGAAACCAGTATAATAGGGGTGAAATCCCAAGAATCACAGTCAGGAACTTCATTTAGCCAGATGCGAGTCTTTTGGGAAATCCACAAAGGGCGCAGAGGCTTTCTTAAGATTGATGCAAGAGAACCAATATCAGCACCACAAGATTCCAACTGTTTGGTCCATTCTTCAAGGTGTCCCTCTATAGCTGCCTTCTCAGTATCTGGGACCCAAAGTGGAAGATGCAGAGAGCTATCCCAATCATTAGAGAGGAGCCTCACATCTGCTGTTTCATTAGGTAAACAGTTTGACTCCTACAAAATAATGATGATTATCTGAAAGCATGCTTCTACATAGAATCTAACAGAATGAATTGCAAAAGATATTCACTGTAATTATTATAATTAGATAGAAGATTCTCAGAGATACATAGTTCATGTGAGCAACATCTTTTCTTCACATTTTTCCCTTTTAAGAAATCGATACCAATTTTCACTACCTTCATGGGTTGTGAGGATCAGATGATGCAATCAACTCACTTCACCCATGGAAACCCTTCAAAAAACAGGAGAATATTATAAGAATAAAAGAAAACCAATTCATGGGGACCTTTAAAATCGACAAAACTAAAAAAATTAATACAATAATTAACACTTATCATCTCAAATGCTAGAGTGGAGGCATGAAACATTAGATCTGCATGGTAATGGCATTCATAATTTCATATAAGTGACTCGGCATCATGAATCATACGTCAGATATACAATGAAATAGGTACGAAAGCATATAAAATCAACAAGCTTCTGTAAACCTTGAGGAAGTTGCTGACAATAAACTCTAAACCAATGCCAAAACAGAGCTACTTATGCTTCTGAGTGCAGTCCGTTTGCACAGCTTAAAAAATAGATATAAAAATAAACAAAAATAAATTCGAAGGAATATGAAATCAAGAATCCATTTTGTTATAATCTACACTCACCGATTCACCATCTCCTTGGCTTTCCACGGACATTCTCCGCAAATAATTCTTGACAGCTCGGTTTAACAGACACGTCCACATGGGTATTGTCTTCGACATACTATCCGGAAACCGCTTCCCCCTCCGGGTGGAATCCACTATAATACACCCTCCTCGCTGTCCTACCCATCATAAACAGTTAAATCACAAGAAAAGAAACCGATATCCTCCATCAGGCATAGAAATTTCAAGAAAAGCTGGCCCCAACTAAAAACCTCTCTTTATTCCCCCTCCGATTCCCTCTTTTGATGAAGAGCCCAAAATGCCAAAGGAAAACCATCACGACCCAATCAAAGACACAAGAACACCTGGATTTCTAAGAAATCCGACTAGAATGCAAAAAGAACCAAGAATTCCGCTATTTATTGAGTGAAAAAAAAAAAAATGCGGCGGCGGATTGGATTACCAGCGAGGTGGGCTACATGGAGGTTGAGGCGCGAGGTGCTGAAGGACCAGTTGTTGGTGTGACCATCGGTGGACTTAAAGTAGCAGGTGGCCTCGAAGCGAGGGGAATACCAGAGGCCGCAACGGAGGTTGGCTAGTAGGGGGAGGTCCGGCCAGAGCCCGGCGATCTCGGCGATGAAAATGGAATCCTCGTAGATGGAGCGGAGGGCATTGTAGAGAAGGGAGTTCTCCCTCTTCTTTATGATCCTCGTCGCCTGGTAGATGCTCAACCTCTCCAGCGCCGCCATGGCCACCGTGCCTCCCAGAAAGAAGCCCGAGAGAGCCCCGTTACGAAACGGTGAGACTTATCTTGGGGTTGTGAGCGAAAAATTATCCCTAGGCCCCTCATTGAAAACTAAATTTCTTAAAAACTCTAATTAGTGGAAGCTTACTACTGAGTCCCTGATTAGATATTAAATAAGTCTCTGATATTCCGGATAAATTCAGCGCGTCCTAGGGGCTTCGGTTTGTCCTGAGAACTATTTTTGAACCCTACTTTGGCATTCAATAATATGAAAAGTCTTTGGTGAAAGTCTTTCTGCACCGATTTTGATGTAGAAAGTGCCCCTCGAATGCATTCATTGAACACACATTCATACAGATGTACATACAAAGTATGCTATGATTCATTTCGATATAGAAACTTACATCGAATGTGCTCGTATGAGTACATATATAAGGTACACCACATCCCAATAGATCATAGCACGCATGATCAATAGCCGCATTCGATGCATACATTCATGCATCGAAAGCGATGCATAAAGCCATTCTTTCAATAATACTACATGGTGAAGTAGCCAAGTAAAGTCAACTCTTGCCTGCCTATTTTAAAATTTTGAAGAATAATTTTTATATTTTATTATCTATATAATTAAAATATTTTATATAGCTATATTAATTAAAGTTAATTGATCATTTCTTTGAATGGAAATAGATAATGGATATCTGAAAGGAGAGAGTTTTGGGACATGAATACAATGGTGTAAGAGAACTAATCAAATAGAAAACAAATGTGGCAAATGAATTTAGAAAAAAAAGGGTTGCTCTTCCATAAACAATAGCCTAGGGTACGATAAGATGGATGATCTTGTTAAATTGACTAGGATTTAACTTGAACTAGGTCCACCGGTGATGGACCTCCTCACTCCATTTTAAAGATTTCATATTTTAATCAAGCATATTGTTGGCGCCAAATCACTTTTGAGGAGCGTCAAGCGACGGAAATGCTTCGTTGGCCTTCAGAGGAATGATAGGGATCGCCTCCTTCAGCCGGAAACCTGCAAGAAAAGTCTCGGACCGGTGGTTCCGACTGAAACCCTCCGACGCTCAAGTCAGCGATCTAGAGAACATGAATTTTTTAATGAAAGAGTAGAGATTGAGTTCCCTCCCTCGTTGGGGGTCGGGCCTTTATATACCTGTTCGGGGGTCCCTCTTACCCTTCGTTGATAACAGCCGAATCACATCTTCCGTTAAGATCGGCTACAGCTGCTAAACGTGTGCCATAAGTATCGACAACGATTCATAATATTTTGGTAACCACCCGTGATCTTGGCAAAAGAGAAACGGGTTGGAAAGTGGGCCACATAGCTTGAATGTGGATGGCCGTTGTCGAAACCGATGCCAAGGCCGACGCCAAAACCGATGCCGAGATGAGAATGGGCCGTGACCGATGCGGAGGTCGAGATGGGCCGGAGCCGACGCCGAGACGGGAATGGGCCGTGACCGACACGGAGGTCGAGATGGGCCGGAACCGACGCCGAGACCGATGCCGAGACGCAAATGGGCCGTGACCGATGCGGAGGTCGAGATGGACCGGAGCCGATGCCAAGGGATTGTGTTGACACCAAATCACCGGCCTCGAGCGTCCGGTCGCCTCCTCCAGCGAGCTCCTCGCGCCTGGGAGCCTGGTCGAGGTCCCTCTTACCCTCTTTATAGGTGCTTCGAGTTTGTATTGCTTGACTAGTTGAGGCCTTGTAATGATGACCTTGATGGGTGAAGTGTCAGAGCTGATGTCTGTGAGGAATGGGGTTATACCACTTGTCAGAGCATTTAAGGTGATGGCAGCAATGGCAGAGCTTGCTTCCTTCTTTGATATGTCAGGACTGCAGGTCAAGTCCCATCAAAGTGGGTGGCTGCAACTGGTTGGTGGGTCCTGTCCCATCGGAGAGGGAAAAGCCGGAGCCGAGAAGGGCCGGCCAGGATGGCCGGGGACGACTTGGCGGGCCTGAAGATGCTGGGGCCGAGAGGGGCCGACCAAGATGGTCGAGAATGACTCGGCGGGCCTGAAGACGCCGGGACCGAGAGGGGCCGGCCAAGGATGGCCGGGGCCGATTCGGCGGGCACGGAGATGCCGGGGCCGCCTAACTTGGACACACCGGGGGCCGGCTAGGAGAGTGCCAGGCCACTTACCTTGGACACGCCGGGGCCGGCTAGGAAAGTGCTGGGGTCGACTGGGAGGTGCCGGGCCGCTTGGACAGGTGCCGGGGCCGCCTAGCTTGGACACGCCGGGGCCGGCTAGGAAAGTGCCGGGGCCGGCTGGGAGGTGCCGAGTATCGGCCATGGAGCTGTCAGCCTTGGAGCTGTCGGCCATGGAGCTGTCGGCCTTGGAGCTGTCGGTCATGGAGCTGTTGGCCATAGAGCTGTCGGCCTTGGAGCTGCCGGCCATGGAGCTGTCGACCATGGAGCTGTCGGCCTTGGAGCTGTCGGCCTTGGAGCAATTGGGTATGCGTGGCTTTATGAGGCCATAAATGTTACCATGGCCGAAGGGCCCTTTGGAGGCCAAAGGGGGGCTCCGTTAGTTTCCTTCCTCCATGATTCTCTGATGGCGTTGGATCAGCCACATCAGATGCCCCCTCGCCCCTGAGACAAAGCAGGCCCACCCCAGCAAGGTGAAAGGGGCATCACCTCCTAAGTGGCTGATCCTCACCTGACTTTGGGATCTTTATCCTTTGACATGAAGTTTGGATGTGGGTGCTCATCAACTATGAGCTGAGGAGTTCGCCTCTCCCAGCTGTGAGCTATCTTGGGGCCTCTTGGTAGCTGAAAGTAACTAGCGACATATTGCAAGTGTACAATTTAAACGAAGGTATTACCCGATTGGCCGTTGGCCGCTAATACAGGGCTGAAGCCGCTGAGGCTAAAATGAAGCCGTTGAGGCTGTGACGAAGCTGCTGAGGCAAAGTTGAGGACATTGAGAGCCGTTTGAACCCCGGAGGGTGACCTGAGAGTTGAGAGTTGTCAGGTGCCTTTTGTAACGAGCTGGCCTCGAGCTTTTTATGCTGAGCTGGGGTCGAGCTTAGAGTGCCGGCGCTTGGGTCGACCGAGGTCTTCCCTGCTGGACCCGGGCTTTTTGTGCCGACCGGGTCGGGCTTTAGCCGCCGACGGGTGTCGGGCTTTATGCCTGGCTGGTGCAGGGCTTTAGGTACCGACGGGTGTCGAGCTTCATGCCGGCTGGCCCAGGGCTTTTTGTGCCGACCGGGGTCGGGCTTTATGCCTGGCTGGCCCAGGGCTTTGTGCCGATCGGGGTGGGCTTTATGCCTGGCTGGCCCAGGGCTTTTTGTGCCAACCGGGGTCGGGCTTCATGCCTGGCTGTGCCGATGCAGAGCCGGTCTTTGGTGCCGACGCGGAGCCGGTCTTGGTTGCCGATGCAGGGCCGGTCTTTGGCGCCGACGCGGGGCGATCTTTGGTGCCGACGTGGGGCCGGTCTTGGTTGCCGACGCGGGGCCGGTCTTTGGTGCCGACGCGGGGCCGGTCTTTAGTGTTGACGCGGAGCCGATCTTTGGTGCCGACGCGAAGCCGGTCTTAGTTGCCGACGCGGAGCCGTCTTTGGTGCCGACGCGGGGCCGATCTTTGGTGCCGATGCAGGGCCGGTCTTAGTTGCCGACGTGGAGCCGGTCTTAGTTACCGATGCGGAGCCGGTCTTTGGTGCCGACGCAGAGCTGGTCTTAGTTGCCGACGCGGAGCCGATCTTGGGTGCCGATGGTACATCAGGCTTTTGAGATGCTAATGCGAGGTTGGTCTTGAATGCCGATACAGAGTCGATCTGCGTGACATTTTTAAGCATCAATGAAAGAAAAAGTCTTAAGTGCAGCATACTTAGCTCTTGAAGCACCCTTGTTTTTCTTCTGTGGGCTTGAACGCTTCCGCCCGCTGGTGGTCTGCCCCCCCAGAGAATCAAGTTGGTTGGTGAGCTGGCTTTGCTGAATCTTTAGCTCCTTAAGGAGAAATCCTACACCGCAGCCACTTTTATGGCTCTCCAGCTGCTAGAGTTGACTTTGAAACTAGGCTTGCTCGCCTTCTCTTTTCTCTCCATAGCGTTGCAGCGATCATTCTTCATGTTGTGGACATCATTTTCTTTTCCTTCTTCTCTACAGGGAGTTAATTCAGAAGGCTGATCAGGCCTTCCCACGGTGAGATCTATACTGCTGATCCTTTTGGTGATGGAATCTTTACAGGGGATGGCGAGAAGTGGTGCCACCGAAGAAAGGATCTTCAAAGTGGAGTTCGGTGCTGAGCTAGGCACTCTCTTGGGCTCCGATGAGTTCGAGACACGCTTTAGCAAGGCTTTTGGTGACTTTAACTCCATGGTATTCTAGAGATATGTCGATATATTCTGGGACATCAAGAAGCTTCTGAACATTGGACTGGAGGCTCAACTGAAGAAGAACCTCGAAGTGATTGATAACTTTGTGTATCAATTGGTTCTTCCTAATGCTATGCAAGCATCCTCTGATATAGGAGAAGAATGCCATTGAAATCAAAGAGATTAGCTGCCGCTTTCGCATGGGTTCGGGAGCCAGAGGTGTTATCGCTCGCCGATGTGAGATACGTGGATCCGCCAAACGACCGTGGCCGGGATGGTGGCCAAAGCTAGCGATGTCCGTGGGAGGAGTCGGTACGAGCATAGCTTTGAAAGACGATCGTTAAGATGCAGCAGCCATAGCACAGACTTCCATCACGTGCACACAACCTCGTGCATGCAATCCACTTCCTTCAATTATGTGAATATATTACGTGCATGTAAACCTTACCCAACCAAGGTGGAAGCAAGAGTTGGGGGGAAAAGGAGTTGAGTGAGATGGCTGGGAGACTTATCCTTGCAATTACAAAACTGGCACTCGTTTGGTCACTGCGGGAAGAGGCCGGGGGCCGCCTAGAGATTGAGGCCGCTGTGAAGTCTTGGGCCACCGTGGCTGTTGGGGAACGCGGCTGCTGTGGAGGACCTGGGGCCTCTGTGAACATCGGGGGCCGTCGTGGAGCCTCGGGCCGTCGAGAGAGAGAGAGGTTGGGAGCCGCCGTGGAGGCCGGGGGCCGCCATGGACTTGGGAGCCGCCATGGAGGAAACCGGGGCCGCCGTGATCTGGGGCCGCCGTGGGATTCTCGGGCCACCGTGGGATCTCGGGGGCCGCTATGAGGGGCTGTCGTGGGATCCAGAAGCCGCTGTGAGGGGCCGTCGTGGAGGAAGAGGCCGTCGTGGGATCCGGAGGCTGCCGTGGACTTGGGAGCCACCGTGGAGGGAACTGGGGCCGCCGTGATCTGGGGCCGCATTGGAGTCTTGGGCCTCCATGGAGCCTCGGGGCTGCTGTAGCCGTTGTGGAGGAAGAGGCCGTTTAGGAAGGCCGCCAAGGATGGCCGCCTCTGACTGATTATTGAACCTTTGATTGAGCTCCTCTGGCCGCCGGTGTTGTTCATCCAGATGCCCCTTCATCTCATGATTAGGGTCCTTCCCAGACGGCTCAGAGGATGAGTAAGGGGAGGAGTGGTTGCTCGAGCAGAAGGTAGGAGACCGTAGTCTCTTGAAAGCTTCACGGTGGTGCTTAGGTGAAGCATGATGGTGATAAGCTTCTCTATGAGAAGATTTTCTGTGGGTGAATCGCTGGTTAACTGGTGCAGCTATTATGGAAGATGTGAGAGGCTTCGGCTGCTGCTGAGTGGCCAATGGGCGTTACTTTTGCAACTCATGAACTGCTGCATTTAAGGCTTGAACTTGTTGATTGAGGATGGTCAGCTGGTTAATTAGAGCAGCTGAGGTTGGTGGTGAGGGAGGAGCATAGAGAGAGAGTGGTCCTTTGCTGCTCAGGGCTATGCGGATGCCCCCGGCATGATTAGTGAGGACCTTCGGCACGCACATCACCACCATGGCTATCTTAAGGGGACAAAGACTTATAGGTCAGGGAGATAAAGCTCTCTTTCCTTCAGCACATCCCCCTACCTGGCGCACCAATCTGTTGGCGCCAAATCACTTTTGAGGAGCATCAAGCGATGGAAATGCTTCGTTGGCCTTCAGAGGAATGATAGGGACCGCCTCCTTCAGCCGGAAACCTGCAAGAAAAGTCCCGGACCGGTGGTTCCAGTGGAGACCTTTCGACGCTCAAGTCAGCGATCTGAAGAACAGGAATTTTTTAATGAAAGAGTAGAGATTGAGTCCCCTCCCTCATTGGGGGTCGGGCCCTTTATATACCTGTTTGGGGGTCCCTCTTACCCTTCGTTGATAACAGCCGAATCACATCTTCCATTAAGATCGGCTACAGCTGCTAAACGTGTGCCATAAGTATCGGCAACGGTTCATAATATTTTGGTAACCACCCATGATCTTGGCAAAAGAGAAACGGGTTGGGAAGTGGGCCACGTAGCTTGAACGTGGATGGTCATTGCCGAAACCGATGCCAAGGCCGATGTCGAGACCGACGCCGAGATGGGAATGGGCCGTGACCGACGCAGAGGTCAAGATGGGCCGGAGCCGACGCCGAGACCGACACCGAGACGGAATGGGCCGTGACCGATGCGGAGGTCGAGATGGGCCGGAGCCGATGCCGAGGGATTGTGTTGACGCCAAATCAC
Organism: Calamus simplicifolius; assembly: GCA_900491605.1. Classification (NCBI taxonomy): domain Eukaryota; kingdom Viridiplantae; phylum Streptophyta; class Magnoliopsida; order Arecales; family Arecaceae; genus Calamus; species Calamus simplicifolius. Next base: position 1,020,563 of record UESW01004383.1, read on the forward strand.
CGGCCTCGAGCGTCCGGTCGCCTCCTCCAGCGAGCTCCTCACGCCTGGGAGCCTGGTAATGATGACCTTGATGGGTGAAGTATCAGGGCTGATGTCTGTGAGGAATGGGGTTCTACCACTTGTCAGAGCATTTAAGGTGATGGCAGCAATGGCAGAGCTTGCTTCCTTCTTTGATATGTCAGGACTGCAGGTCAAGTCCCATCAAAGTGGGTGGATGCAGCTGGTTGGTGGGTCATGTCCCATCGGAGAGGGGAAAGCCGGGGCCGAGAAGGGCCGGCCAGGATGGCCGGGGATGACTCGGCGGGCCTGAAGACGCTGGGGCCGAGAGGGGCCGGCCAGGATGGCCGGGGATGACTCGGCGGGCCTGAAGATGCCGGGGCCGAGAGGGGCCGGCCAAGGATGGCCGGGGCCGATTCGGCGGGCACGGAGATGCCGGGGCCGGCCGGGAAGTGCCGGGGCCACCTAACTTGGACACATCGGGAGCCGGCTAGGAGAGTGCCGGGCCGCTTAGCTTGGACACGCCGGGGTCGGCTAGGAAAGTGCCGGGGCCGGCTGGGAGGTGCCGGGCCGCTTGGACAGGTGCCGGGGCCACCTAGCTTGGACATGCCGGGGCCGGCTAGGAAAGTGCCGGGGCCGGCTGGGAGGTGCCGGGCCGCTTGGACAGGTGCCGGGGCCACCTAGCTTGGACATGCCGGGGCCGGCTAGGAAAGTGCCGGGGCCGGCTGGGAGGTGCCGGGTGTCGGCCTTGGAGCTGTCGGCCATGGAGCTATCGGCCTTGGAGCTATCGGCCATGGAGCTATCGGCCTTGGAGCTGTCGGTCATGGAGCTGTCGGCCTTGGAGCTGCCGGTCATGGAGCTGTCGGCCATGGAGCTATCGGCCTTCGAGCTGTCGGCCTTGGAGCAATTAGGTATGCATGGCTTTAGGAGGCCATAAATGTTACCGTGGCCGAAGGACCCTTTGGAGGCTAAAGGGGGCTCCGTCGATTTCTTTTTCACGATTCTCTGATGGCGTTGGATCAGCCGCATCACATATTATTTTTTTCTTTTAATTCATCGCTGTACCTTAAAAGAGGAATGAAAGAGTAAAAGGTACCTCAGAGTCTTCTGCTGTACTGAAACAGAAGATCCGTGGCAATTTCCGTGGTGATTTGGCGATTTTCAAAGCGATTTTCGAGACGATCTCCATGTAGCTGCGGTGCTTCCGTGCCAATAGCTATGATGATTCTGAAGCAATAGCTATGGTGTCTCCATCTAGCTGTGGCTAAATTGCTACAGTTATTTAGCGCACCCGACTCTTAAAGCACTCTGTTCCGTGCTCTGTTCCTGCTTTTAAGATCTGTGCCCGAAGCTTCTGTGACTGCGATCTCCGGCGATCCTCGTCAGCCTTCTTGATCATTCTTCACCGGAGCTTGGCTGACACTGTCCCCTCCTCTCCTTTGGTGTCAGATGGAACCAGGGAGGGTCATATGCCCTGATTAAGGCCAGGAGGTTGTCCAAATGCAAAAGCTTAGTTTTAGCTCTTCTTCTTCCCGTCTGAGGGTTTAGAGTGGTGAGTGCTTTGAGATTCGTGTTGCCAGTCTTCTCTGCTGCTGATCTACGGTGTTCTTGTCGCCGATTCTACTCTTATTGCTCTGCTAGATGGCTTCCCCTCCGGCTTCTTCTCCAGTGTTGTCCGATGGATCAAAGGTTGCTGGGATGCCGTGGCTTCGAGCCCCTGCGGCCCGATTTGAATGGATTGCACCTTCTCCATCTCCGGAGGAAGTGGTGGAGCTTGAACGGCTTTTCCCTGATGTCATTCAGATCCCTTCTTTGTCTCTGGAAGCTGAAGCTAATGTTTGGGCAAACAGGGCGGTTATTGCCCGCAGTCTCTCCCACTGGGTGCCGCATGAAGCGATTGTCCGTGAGCTTCGCCGGGCTGGAGTTTCAGGTGAGGTGGATGCGGTTGCTCTGGCTCACCGCCATTATGTGATTCGATTTTCTGATATGCAATCCAGAGATCTTGCTCTGGCGAGGCCGTGGGTGGTGAACGGGCAGCTGATTGCCGTCGCCCAGTGGCAAGCCGAGTTTGTTCCAACGGCTGATACCATTCTCTCTGCTTTACTATGGATTCATCTTCCCCTGCTCCCATTGGAATTCTGGTCGAATGAAATATTGTCTTCTATTGTGTCGGTGGCAGGAGAGTTCCAGTTCTCTGATCCAGCGACGAAGACGAAGTCTCGCGGGGGATTTGCGCGAGTCTGTGTCCGCGTTGATGTGGGCAAGCCTCTGCGGCCGGGGGTGCGCGTCTGTGGTTCTAAGGCCCCCTTCTGGCAGCAATTCTCCTACGAGACTTTGGAGGGAATCTATCTGCATTTGGCGCTCTGCATCTCGCTGGCAGTTGCTGCTTGGTGCCGGAGCAAGATCCTATTGGGGGTTTAGTCCTGATGAACACAGTGGGATCAACCTAGTTGAAGAAGTACCTTGGGCTTTCACCCATTATCAACAATTATGTATGTAGTCTTTTGATCCAAGGTTTAAGATAGGTGTAACGGTAAAGCCTTGGCTCTTGAACTTCTTGATCTGGTTCAAAACTCCAAAGTCCCCTTTATTCCTAAAGTTTTATTTTAATAAATAAATCTTTTTCTATTTTTGATTTTCTTCTTTGCTGAAATTAATTCCTCCCACGCCTCTTCGTCTTCGGAATTTATGTCTTCACCATACCCTGCCCCAGCGTCGTTAACCATGGAACCACTCCACCTAATGAAGACGGACACCCTCCGTGCACTCAGAGCTTTCACAAAGCTCCTCACAAGAAGCCTCACAAGAAAGAGAAGATAGGGCTGCCGCCCTATGATGAGAGAAGGAATTTCTGGGAGAAAAGAATCTGTTCTCAGAAGTCTCACGACGAAGAAGAGAGAAAGAGAGAGAAGATAGGGCTGCCGCCCTATTATGAGAGAAGGAATTTCTAGAAGAAAAGAATCTGTTCTCTATTCCTTCAAACCCTAGCGACTAGGATTTAAATACATCCACTCTCTATTCCTTCAAACCCTAGCGACTAGGATTTAAATACATCTACGAAGTGGGCCAGGCCCAGACTCAATAAAAACTCCCATGGACTAACCCAATCAGATTAAACTAATTCCTAAGCCCGTATACACCCGTGACTTGATTTAATCTCAACCCTTGGACTAAAACCCAGCCCAATACAAGTTAGCCCCCCTGGGCCTTGATAGCACCACACCATGCCCAACAATCTCCACCTTGGTGCTTTTAAGGCCTCAGTACATCCACCATGTTTATCAGCTGCAATCCCTAAAAAAGCTGTCCCATGAAAAAACCTTGGTCAATGTATTGCTGGGTTCTCCTTGGTATGTACCTTCACCAGCTCCACTCCACCTTCTTCCACCTGCTTTCTGTAGTTGAAGCCTTCCTCTCGAAAGTATCCTCTGGCCACTAGTCCTGCCTTGTATTGATACCTCCTTGCTCTGAAGGCCCTTTCTTGCATTGATAAACCCATTTGCAATCAATGGATTTCTTTTCTTGTGGCAGCTGGACCACCTGCCATGTGCCAGTCCTGTAGAGAGACTGCATCTTCTCTGCCATAGCCTGCATCTCCTGCCATAGCCTAAACCCACCTATCTCTGTTCTGGCTGTCCTGGCTCTCCACAGCCTCCTCATAGGTGTAAGGGTTTCCATTCGATGTCATCAAGGCATATGATACCGAATCCTCGAAGTCGTATCGAACTGGTGGTCGCACGTTTCTCCTAGGCCTGTGCAGTGCGATCCCAGTATCAGTCCCCTGCCCAGCTGCAACCTCCTAAGTCCTATGCTCAGCTGCATCCTGCTAAACTTCCTACCTTCTGACCCCTCTGCTAGTCCTCTTCACCTGAATCTCAAATCCTCCTAGTCCACTAGCAAATGGCACGACTGTGTAGGAGATCATCTGACTAGTGTTACCATATTCCTCCTCCTATAGTCCCTGCTGTGCATCTGTACCATCTCTGCTCCGAAGGATCAAGCTCTCATCGAAGGTCACATCTCTGCTGATGAAAACCTTCTTCTCCAAGGGATCCCACAACCGATACCCCTTGATTCTATGCGGGTAACCCAGGAACACCATCTTCTTAGACCTAGCGTCCAACTTACTCCGCTCCCAGCACCAACATGCACATATGCCGTGCATCCTAACACCCTCAGATGGTTCAGGCTTGCCTTCCATCCAGACCATATCTCCTCTGGAATGCCTCCATCCAACCTGGTGTGCGGTGACCGATTGATCAAGTAGCTAGCTGCACCTACTACGTCAACCCATAACATCTTTGGAAGCCCTGCCTGCATCCTCAAGCACCTTGCTTTTTCCAACAGTGTTTTGTTCATTCTCTCAGCCACCCCTTCCTGTTGAGAAGTTCCCATTACCGAGAAGTATCTTTTGATGCCCCACTCCTCACAAAATCTCTGGAACTCCCTGCTGTTGTATTTCCCACCACTGTTTAACCTCAGACACTTCATATTCCTACCCTGCTCCTTCTCCACCTCAGCCTTTCAGATTTTGATCTTGGTGAAGACTTCTGATTTCTCCTTCATGAAGTAGATCCATTACTTTCATGAGAAATCATCTATCAAGGTAAAGAAGTATCTGGCCCCATTCCTTGCAGAAACCGGGGCTGATCCCCAGACATTCATGTGTACTAACTCCAGGGGTTCTGCACTCCTAGCTGTGCTGACCAAGAACTACATACTCCTCTGCTTCCCCATCTGACATGGCTCATAGATCTCTATGACTCCACCACTCAGGTCTGGAAGTAGTCCTCTCTTGCTCAGTTCTTTCATCCCCCTGTCTCCCATGTGACCTAGGAGGTAATGCCACATCCTGTACACATCCCAAGGATCCTGTTCCACAACTGCTGCCTCAGATTTTCCTGTCACCACAGAGCCCTCCAACCTGTATAGGTTATTCTCCAGCCTTCTCCCTCTCATCACCACCATAACTCCATTGGAGATGTTCAGAACTTCACTCCTGGCATGACTGCTGAAGCTGTATCTAGTCTGCTCCAGGTACCCTAGTGACACCAGATTTTTTTGAGTTCTGGGACATGCTTACGCTGGTAAGAGTGCGCACCATGCCATCAAACATCCTCACCCTCACTGTGCCAATCCCTGCCACCTTGCAAGGGTGATCATCTCCAAGAGTCACACACCCTCATCAACCTCTGTGTAAGTACTGAACCACGACCGATTGGGAGTGTAATGATGAGAGCAGGCTGAATCCAAGGTCAACATCTCTGTACTGTTACTGTGACCATCTGATACCACCAAGAGATCATCATCCACCTCCTGTCCTGCAACTATACTCACAGACTCAAATCCTCCCTTTTCTCCCTTTTTAACTTAGGATAGTCCCTTTTAAAATGTCCTACCTCACCACACTTGTAGCACTTAGCCTTCTTGGACTGTAACCGTCCCCTAGGCCTGCTCCTGTCCTTGCCAGTGCCTCTGCTTGACCTTTCCCAACTGATAGACCCTCCTGGGGAACAGCTTCCTTGGTCATCCTCTCCATCTGCTCATTCGTCCAAAGTACCGAGATAATATCTTCATAGAACAATGTCTCCTTCCCATAGAGCAGCGTCATGACCAATGAGTCATGTGATGTGAGCAGCGAACACAATAGTAAAAGTGCCTTATCTTCCTCCTCCATCTTGACCCCGACATTCAGCAATTCATTGCTTACCTGGTCGAACACCTGGATATGGCCCAGCACATCTCCACCTTCTGACATCCGAAGGCTGTAGAGGCGCTTCTTCAACATCAACTTGTTGCACATATTCTTTCCCATGTAGAGGGTTTGCAACTTCGACCAGAGTCCCTTCGGGGTCTTCTCCTCCAGCACTGAATAAAGGACTGAATCTGCCAGACATTCCCTGATCATTGAACATGCTTTTTTCTCTAACAACATCTACTGCTTTTTTCTCCAACAACATCTACTGCTTATTTGTCATCCCATCTAGTCTTTCCTCAAAGCCAGATCTAAACCCAGTTGCATAAGAAGATCCTCTACCCGGACTTTCCACACGGAGAAACTTTCCCTTCCCATCAAACTTTTTAAAATTTATATTTATGCTATTACCCATGGCTCGATCTCAACAAAAAAAATAGCACAAAAATAAATTTTTAAAAATTAAGAAGTACCTTGATGGACTTTGTTGAAATTGTTTCAATCCTTTAAGATCCCCAAACAACTTTTTTAAGATCTCCAAACAACTTCTTGTTTCTGAACCAACCAGGCTCGTTCCTGAACCAGGCTATAAGATCTCCAAACAACTACTTCTTGTTTCTGATTCTGAACCAGGCTCTGATACCATGTTGGGAATTATGTATACAAGATATGAATCTAATTCATATAAACATTGCGGAATGTATAAAATAAAATTCCCAAATGCCCAGAATCCTTAGGAACAGATTCATTAAATCTTAAATAAAATCTAATTTTATTCATACATGAGTCCTTTATTATGTAGATGAGGATGAAGCCAGTTAATCCTTTGTCACTAGCCGTCAACGTGTCTAGCCTCTAACGGTGATACACGCGAAGAAGAAGGGATGAAGACCTCCAAGGTATGAAGATGGCACTACAGGAGAGAGAGAGGGGTGCTAGCGCCTCTTGAATCCCCTTACAGAAATACAGAAGATATTTTGAAGAAAGATCTAATCTTTTTCTTCTCTTGCTTTACCTTCCTAGTAGGAAGGAACCATATTTATAGGGTGAAAAGGAGAAGTTTCAAGGGAGAAGAAGAGACCTCTCTTCATGGCATGGTAATGTTATGGTAACTTTATTCCAAAGAAATAGAAGAAACTCCCATTTTCATGGTAACATCATGCTAACATTAATCCAAGGAAACAGAAGAAACTCACATTCTCATGGTAACGTTAATCCAAGTGTCACAATCTCAGCCTTTGAAATTAGGAGTATCTCATAACTACATGCCCCAATTTGTACATGTTCATCATCGAACTATAGAGATTCATCATGCCTCATCCCATGGGCATGATTCCATCTTTACATGGCTGAGATTGGCCATCCATACCCAAATAATCAGAGCCATCCATCACATGGATCAAGTGATATTTGTGTATCCAATTATTTGTTCATCATATGCACAAATAATTTCTCCTTAACATTCCTTCTACTATAATGGATCATATCCATTATTATTTTATCTTCTTTAAATTAGGTCTCACCCAATTATATAATTGATCATCTTATCTGAATTAAATCTAATTTAATTCTCATTTTAATTCATCCAAAATTCTCCTTAATCCGTGTGACCCATTAGGCCCTTTAACATGTTGGCAATAATCATGTCCTAATCATAGACCCTAGGAATGATTGGACAACTCTTTGTCCAAGTCAACAACATGATTATAGATCATGAGAGGCCTCTAGCAAAGCATCATAACCACCCAACTGCCAAAGGTTTTGTTGACGTGACCATCAATACCTGTCCATGAACGGTTACCGTATGATCAAATCCTTTCGTCACATATCCCAGATCAATCAGTGGTATGGAATGTGTCAACCCCGTAATTGATCTTTGTTTACTTGATCTCAGGAAAAAATTAACTCATATGAATTAGAACTTCGAAACCATTTCGAATTCCAACTCAACCTTGCAAGGATTTAACAATCAATTTAATCCATTAAGTGGCAGTGGGATATAACCCTTTCTATTAAGGGAGACGAATCCTGTCTTGATCAAACACCATCTTCATGTGCTTCATGTCCTACCCAATCGACACCATATTTGCCACCCGTGGCTCGAGCGACGTTTGGATGCCATCAAAGCATGACATTCAACACATGAGATGCAATGAAGATCTCAAGTCAAATGATCACTCACACCACCGTTATTTAGAGATCAACCATCGACACTATATAGAATATCCATATGGGATCTATTGGTGATTTAGGGGTCTAATACTAAAGATATGCAGCGAAAAATAACCTAAATCCCCATAAGGATCTATGTGTTTCAATTAAATTGATTAGGGAACGAGAATCGTACCTTATGTAAGTATATATATATATATATATATATATATATATATATATATATATATATATATATATATATATATATGAGATAGATCTTTAGGCGCTACGAAACTGCAACTCCCTCTACGGTATCCACACGAATGACCACTTCACAATGGGACTCGATGTGCTAGCACTATCTAGAACTCTTCTAGATCAGTTCAGGAATAATCTCACTAAAAGGCTCTCGTATATTTTGGTGCGCAGAGTTTCTCTGCAAATCCAATGTTGACGGCAAGCGTCGTCTATTTTGGATGAAAGCAACAACGTCTATTTATAATGAAAATATCCTATTCAAAGAAAATAATATTCTCATTAATAGGACTCTTAATCTAATTAGGATTCCTAAAAAACACATCTTCTCATTAATGGATTCCTAATCTATTAGGATTCGTATGTTAATGGGACTCTTAATCTAATTAGGATTCTTAAAAGATACATCTTCTCATTAATGGGACTCCTAATCTAATTAGGATTCCTAAAAGACATGTCTTCTCATTTAATGGGACTCCTAATCTAATTAGGATTCTTAAAAAACACATCTTCTCATTCATGGGACTCCTAATCTAATTAGGATTCTTAAAAGACACATCTTCTCATTAATGGGACTCCTAATCTGATTAGGATTCCTAAAAGACATGTCTTCTCATTAATGGGACTCCTAATCTGATTAGGATTCTTAAAAGACACAATAGTGAAGATTATTATTTATTATATTTATTAATCTTAAATACTTAAGAATAATAAATATATAAATAATTTTTGCTGGGTTTATATAAATTAAACCCATAACCCATACGCATCATTCCTTGTGTGCGACCCTGTAGGTTCACTCAATGTTGGCAGTAGGACTAAAACCCTTTCCGGCCTACAAGACATAATTGGTCTCTAGCAAGACATTATGTCTACCCAAATTGAGTGAAGATCGCCGATCCGACTTTACCTAGTAAATATCAATTATTAGTCCCTTTGTCACATGATATTTAGTGATTAAGTATGAGGCATAGATCACATCACTCATATATTTTTAATCATAAGTTTTCTTGATTCCAGAGTTTGACTGAATAAACCAAATGTTACTAATAACTTCTATCAATTCATTTGGGCATGGTCATGTACTTTTCTCAGTCTCACTCTTCAAGAGGGCCCAAAATATCTCTCTCAAATTAATGAGAGGGACAAATTCCTTCATGAACACTCATATTCCTCAACGTAGTTTATTCCATATCCAATCACAGTCTTATGATCATCTGATTAAAGATGATAAAGAGCCGTATCAAAACATAAAATTCACTATGTAGGGATCCATAGTGTCATCAGGTCAAAGGACTAAAATAACAACATAATGAAGAGAAGTATTCATAATAGAATCCATATGATACTCTCATGGTGGGTCGATCCAATACAATGTACTTTTACATGTATCTATGTGTTGACTTGATATCTCATATCCATGACCAATAAAATATGATCATCAATCAACCAACATACTAATCTTACTTTATTATCGTTCCATATAATGAATGATTAGGGATAATTTAGAATAGTATTCTTATCACCTTATAGTTTCACTATTTAAGTCACATACTTAAATGATATAAGGAAGAATAAACTATTCAAGGAAACTTTTTTATCACATTAGAAGAGCATACATAATAACATGATAAATAAAATGGTTTATTAAATAAAGATGAACCATAAATGATAGAAAATATCCTGATGGCCTAGGGCACATCACCAGCAATCTCCCACTTGCACTAGACCTAACAAGATAAAAATCTAATGCCTAATGCACTATTATGACGATCATGTTTAGACTGAGGAAGAGGCTTAGTTAATAGATCTGCGATGTTGTCATTTGTAGGTACTCTGCATATCTTAACATCTCCTCTATCGATGATCTCTCGAATGAGATGGTAACGCCTGAGTATGTGTTTGGATCGTTGGTGTGATCTAGGTTCCTTAGCCTGTACAATGGCCTAATTATTATCACAATAAAGGTCTACTGGATCTGCAATGCTAGGAACAACTCCTAAACCACCAACGAACTTCTTAATCCAAACCGCTTTATTAGCTGCATCCGATGCTGCAATATATTCAGCCTCTGTAGTAGAATCAGCAACGGTGTCTTGTTTGGAACTCTTCCAGCTGACAACACCTCCATTCAAACAAAACACATAACCAGACTGTGATCGAAAATCATCTGAATCAGTTTGGAAGCTAGCATCTGTGTAACCATTTACCACAAGCTCACCTTCCAGTCCTCCATATGTCAAGAACACATCTTTAGTTCTTCTCAAGTATTTTAGAATGTTCTTTACAGGGATCCAATGACTTTCACCTGGATCTGACTGGTACCTACTAGTAATGCTTAAAGCATAAGCGACATCTGGTCGAGTACATAACATAGCATACATGATAGATCCAATAGCTGAAGCATATGGAATTTTGCTCATGCGTTCTGTTGACCCAATTATTGATTTTGATGATTAATAAATGACATGAGTATATCCATTATGTTTTAACAAGGATTTCGGGCATTAAAAATATTTGATCAATCAAAATGTATAAAGAAACTTGTTTTCAATCAAATGCCAGAAGTATTTTTCAAAATTCAGAGCATGGAGTCGACACCTAGTTGGTCTGGAGCCGACCCCATGGCGGATCAGATGTTTTCCTGATTTTTGGCATGGTCTGGTCGACACCCAGAGTTTCAGAGCCGACTCCAACCTGAGACACTGAAAAGAGTATTCAGTTTCAGTTTTCGGAGTCGACACCAAGTTTTCGGGAGCCGACACCTAGATTTTAGAAGCCGACACTTGCAGTCTCTCGAGCCGACTCTAACCTAAGTACAGAGAGTGTGTTTTCTTGAGCATTTCTGGAGCTGACACCTTATGGAGTCCGGAGTCGACACCCGAAAGCGGCGAGTCGACACTCAACTTTTTCGGAGCCGACTCCTCAACGAACTTTTACTTTCTATTTTTGGATACTCGACTTGGAGCCGACACCTAAAAAGTTGGAGCTGACTCCAACCTGTTAGGAACAGATTTTCAAAATGTCAGAACGGCCTCCAACGGTAACATTTTCTTACCTAATTTCTAACGGCTACTTTTCTTGTGTGTAGGAGGAATGCAAGGATAGAAATAATGGCTAGTTTTTCACCTAATCATGGATTAAGGAGAATCTATAAAAAGGGAGACCATCCGTTTAAAAAAGAAGAGACGAAAAAATAGAGAGAAAATATTTGAAAAATTCAAGAAGTCTTGAGCAAGAAATCAAAGAGGAAAGAGTCAAAGTTCAAATCCATCAACTCCAGAAAGCTCAAAGAGAAATCCAAAGCATTCAAGCTCAAAATCAGAGTATTTCTCAAGTGAAGAAAAAGAGAGCAAAAGCCCTGATTTTCCCAACTTCTCATCTGCAATCCTTGTGAAGAATCTGAGCTGAGGCCTGATTCAACCCTTCAAGAGAGAAGAGGAAAAGAAGAAAAGAAGAAAAGCTCACATCAAATTCGCTTCAAACAGGCTTTTCTAATCTTTGTTTACTTATATTGCTTATTTGCTCGTTTAAGGAGCTTTGCATTGTTGTAAACTTTAAATCAATTTGGTGTTTGCTAATTCAATCAGGGAGATTGAATTAGTTGAGGTAGTTTACCTCGGGAACAAGCTAGATTAGCTTGGGTTTGGGTTTTGTGCTGGTGAGCCCAAAAAACTGGCTGGGTTCGTTGTGACCCCGTGTAAAATAACAAGTTGGAGTTGTGAGCTTGTAAAACAACTCAACTGTAATATATGGATTATAGTGTGGACCCAAGGGTTGCTTGGGAGTGGATGTAGGTGTTGGATACACCGAACCACTATAAATATCTTGTGTTTGTCGTGCTCTTGTCTCTATCTCTCTCTTACTATACTTTAAATTATTGCTTCATTCTCTAGCATACTTAATCTTTATGATATTTAGTTTTAAGTTTTAAAGTATTAAATTTTTTAAAAAAGAACCCAATTCATCCCCCCTCTTGGATTGCCATCTGGGCCAACAATTGGTATCAGAGCAAGTGCTCATTGTTTATTTGATCACACGATCAAGAGCTAAAGATCCAAATGGCAACTTAAGCTGGATCTTCATTTGCTGAAGGTCATTTTACTAATAGACCTCATTTGTTTAATGGTTCCAACTATTCATATTGGAAAGCAAGAATGAGGATATTCATTCAAGCTTCAGATTATGAATTATGGAGTGTGATAATTAATGGACTTAGCACACCCACATGCATGATTGATGGTTCTATTGTTCCTAAGCCCGAAAGGGATTGGAATGATAATGATAAGAAAATGGCTCAGCTCAATGCTAAGGCCAAGAATGTTTTATATTGTTCCTTAGATGCAAACGAATTTAATCGTATCTCTACATGTAATTCCGCAAAAGAAATATGAGATAGATTAGAGGTTACCCATGAGGGTACAAATCATGTTAAAGAATCTAAGATTAATATTCTTGTTCATAAGTATGAATTATTTAGCATGGAACAAACTGAAACTATAGCATGCATGTATACTAGATTCACCGATATTATAAATGGTTTAAAAAGTCTTGGCAAGACCTACACTAACTCTGAATTGGTTCGTAAAATTCTTAGGTCACTTCCAAGGACATGGGAAGCAAAGGTGACAATAATCCAAGAAGCCAAGGACCTCAACACTTTACCTTTGGAGGAGCTACTTGGATTACTAATGACCTATGAGTTAACCATGAAGCAGCACATAGAGGAAGAAGTTAAAAAGAAGAAGACTATAGCTCTTAAGGCTGCAAAAATTGAGGAAAGCAGTAGTGAGAATAAAGATGATGATGAGACATCTCTTCTTGCTAGAAAGTTCAAGAAATTCATGAGAAGAAGGAAACCCTTTCATAAAAGGAAATCGGGAATTAAGATGGAAGGCGAAAAAGAAAAAGAAAAGGATAAGGACAAAGATAAATAGAAAGACCCCCTAATTTGCTATAAGTGTAAGAAACCATGGCACTTTAGATATAATTGTCCTCAACTAAAAAATGACCTACAAGAAGAAGAAAAAGGCATACATTGCAACATGGAGCGACAGCGATGAATCCTCTTCCGAGGAGGAACAAAAGGAAGTTACAAACATCTGTCTTGTGGCAACAGAGGATGATGAGGTAAGTACTGAAGCTAATGACTTTACTTTTGAAGAATTGTTTGAAGCATTCAATGAACTAGTTGATGATTTTAAAGCCTTGAAAAAGAAAAATAAATCATTGAAAAATGATAATCTAAATCTTGTCAAAGAAAAAGATAATCTTACTCATGAAGTTGAAAAATTAAAATCAAGAAATGAAGTCTTGATTGAAGAAAAAGGATCAATTTCCAATGAAAATGATAGATTAAAGAAGGAAGTTGATAAATACAAAAATATAGTTGATAAATTTACATATAGTTCTAAAAAACTTAATTTATTATTGAGTAATCAAAGAGCAATATTTGATAAGGCTGGATTAGGTTATAGGCCTAATATAAAATAAAAGTATGTCAAAAACTTCTTTAGAAAAGAACAAGATAAAAATGAAGTCTCATGTCATTGTTATAACAAAAAGGGACACAAAGCCTTTGAATGTAATTTTAAGAAAATTAACAAGAATTTAAGCAGTAAAGGAAGGAAAATATGGGTTCCAAAAGGAACAATCTTTATTGCTACTAATCATAAAGGACCCAAGAAAGCTTGGGTACCTAAACAGAAAATTTGATCACTTTGCAGGAGTGTCTTGCGGCCAACAGATCAAAACGAAAATGGTATCTTGATAGCGGCTGCTCAAGATACATGATGGGTGACAAGGATCAATTCATCACCCTTGAAGATAAAAGAGGAGGAGTTGTCACTTTTGGAGATAATGGTAAATGCCAGATTATGGGATTTGGTAAAATTCAGATAACTCCCTCTACTTTCATTGAGAATGTTCTGTATGTAGATGGTTTAAAGCATAACTTAATCAGTATTAGCCAATTGTGTGATAAAGGTTTCAAAGTTTCATTTGAAGCTTCTATCTGCACTGTTTCTAATCCCATTGACAATAGCATTATATTTGTTGGTTATAGAAATGATAATGTATACTTAATTGATTTAAACAATTGTCTACTAGTAATCATTGCTTAGTAGCTAATAATGCTAATGTAAATGAGATTGGATGGTTATGGTATCATAGATTAGGTCATGCAAGCACACACCTAATTTTAAAATTAATCAGAATGGACTTAGTTAAATGACTTTAGAAGTTAGATTTTGAAAACAACATAATTTGTGATGCATGTCAATTTGAAAAACAAACTAGAAACTCTTTCAAATCTAAAAATATTGTTTCTACTTCTAGGCCATTAGAACTACTTCACATGGACCTTTTTGGACTTACTAGAACAACAAGTCTAGGAGGAAAGAAATATGGCCTTGTGATAATAGATGATTATTCTAGATTCACTTGGGTACTATTTTTGACTCACAAGGATGAGACTTTCTCAATATTTCTGAAATTCTTCAAGAAAGTTACTAATGAGAAAAACAATACCATAGTGTCTCTTAGAAGTGATCATGGTACAGAATTTGAAAATCACTTGTTTGAAAATTTCTTCACTGAACAGGGCATTCATCATAATTTTTCAGCACCTAGAATACCACAACAAAATAAAGTTGTAGAAAGAAAAAATAGGACTTTAGAAGACATGGCCCGTACCATGCTATGTGAAAGCCAACTCCCAAAGTACTTCTAGGTGGAAGCTATAAACATGGCATGTTACATCCTTAATAGAGTCCTAATTAGGCTAATACTTAAGAAGACACCTTATGAATTATGGCATGATAGAAAATCAAAAATAGGTTATTTTTATGTATTTGGTTGTAAATGTTTTATTCATAATAATGGAAAAGATAATCTTGAAAAATTTGATGCAAAATCTGATGAAGGCTTATTCTTAGGATATTCAACAACTAGCAAAGCTTATAGAGTATTTAACAAGAAAACCTTAATTGTAGAAGAATCTATTCATGTAGTCTTTGATGAATCTTTAGCATTAAGTTCAGAAAAGATTGATGATGAGGAAGATACAAACATATTAGAAAGAGACATTAAAAAATTAAATATAGATGTATCTTCAGGTCATGAACAAGAAGCTAAAGATGATGATTCATCTAGGATTGATGTTATTAATACTAATTATAATGAGGTAGATCTTCCTAGAGATTGGAGATATGCTTATGGTCATCCAAAGGAATTGATTATAGGTGATCCATCTCAAGGTGTAAGAACTAGATCATCTATGAGAAATATCAATAATCATCTTGCATTTGTATCTCAAATTGAACCTAAAACCATTGAGAAGCTGAAAAAGATAGTAATTGGATGCTAGCTATGCAAGAAGAATTAAATAATTTACTAGGAATAATGTATGGTCCTTAGTTGATAGACCTAAAGATCATTCAGTCATAGGATCTAAATGGGTATTTAGAAATAAATTGGATTAAAATGGCATAGTAATTAGAAATAAAGCTAGATTAGTTGCAAAAGGATATAATCAAGAAGAAGGAATTGATTTTGATGAAACTTTTGCACCTGTAGCTAGATTAGAAGCAATTAGATTACTACTTGCATTTGCATGTCATATGAACATAAATTTATTTCAAATGGATGTTAAAAGTGTATTTTTAAATGGTTTTATAAATGAGGAAGTTTTGTGGAACAACCACCTGGTTTTGAAGATCATAAATTTCAAATCATGTTTTTAAATTGCACAAAGCACTATATGGTTTAAAACAAGCACCTAGAGCTTGGTATGATAGGTTAAGCAAATTTCTGATTGAAAATGATTTCACTAGAGGAAATGTAGACAAAACCTTATTTTTGAAAAGAAAAGACAAAGCTTTATTAGTAGTACAAATATATGTAGATGATATTGTATTCAGTGCTACTAACAATTCTTGTGTCAAGAGTTTGCTAAGTTAATGCAGGGTGAATTTGAAATGAGCATGATGGGAGAACTCAACTTCTTTCTAGGACTTCAAATCAAGCAAAGCAAAGAAGAGATTTTCATTAACCAAACAAAGTATACAAAGGAAATTCTCAAGAAGTTTGGAATGGAATCAATCAAACCCCTTGGAACACCTATGAGTCCTTCATGCAAATTAGAAAGATGAAGATGGTAAGAAAGTAGATCAAAAATACTATAGAGGTATGATCGGATCTCTACTCTACTTAACTAAAGTAGACCTGATATCATGTTTGTTGTTTGTCTATGTGCTAGATTTCAATCAGAACCTAAAGAATCTCACTTAATTGCTATGAAAAGAATCTTAAGATATCTAAGTGGAACTAAAAATGTAGGATTATGGTATTCTAGAGACTCAACACTAAACTTAATTGCATATTCTGACTCTAACTATGCTGGATGTAAACTAGATAGAAAAAGTACTAGCGGTGCATGTCAGTTCTTAGGAAGTAACTTAATCTCTTGGTTTAGCAAAAAGCAAAATTCGGTTGCATTATCTACTGCTGAAGCAGAATATGTTGCAGCTGGAAGTTGCTGTGCTCAAACCCTTTGGATTAAGCAACAACTTGAAGATTATGGCATAACACTTGATAAAACTCCTATTAGATGTGATAATACAAGTGCGATCAATTTAACTAAGAATCCAATCCAACATTCAAGAACTAAACACATTGAAATTAGATATCACTTCATTAGAGAACATGTAGCTAATGGTGAAATTTGTCTTGACTATGTTAGTACTGAAGAACAATTAGCTGACATATTTACAAAACCGTTGAGTGAAGAAAGATTCTGTTATCTTAGAGGTGAATTAGGAATTTGTGATCCTTTGGAATGATTTTAAAACTCTTAAGGAGATTTATCTATATTTCTATCAATTTCTTGAGATTTCTCTCATGATTTTAAGGACAATTTATCAAGACATTTGAGTAATTTGATTCATAATATTCCAAAGATTTTATCAAAATTTATTGAGTTTATTTTCAACAAGTTTCGGATGTCTGAAACTCTGTTATTTTTTTCTCTGAAACTGTCTGTGGAGTCGACACCTCAAATTTATGGAGTCGACACCTTGTCCGTGTCGCTCTCTGTCTAAGACCTTGGAGCCGACACCCGATTAAACGGAGCCGACTCCAGTTCGAGCGCTAACCGTGTTAGCGACTTGGAGTCGACACTCGACTTTGCGGAAGTCGACACTTGGTAGCCCCAAATTGACTTTATTAGGGCAGAGTTGACACCTTCTCATTTGCATTCGTTTCAAAAATCTATCCAAAACCTCTCCAAACCTCCCAAAGCCTAAAATCCCTCAAATCAACCTTTCCCTAAGATTTCTATGGCACCTAAGCGTAGAGGATCGATCCTTGGTGCTCCCGTAACCACCCGGAAGCGTACGGCTCGGCATCCTATTCGTGAGCCGTCTCTAAGCGATGATTCCTCTTCAACCCATTCGGATAACCCTAGCCACTCCTCTCTTTAGATAGATACTCTTGCGGGGCGTGTGATTACCATGAGAAGGAAAGTGGATTTTGATTTCTTTGAGACCGAGAGCTTTTCTATTGGAAGATAGATTAAGGAGCTCGGTTGGGACAAGGTATGCTCTTAGGATGTTCCCACTTATCCAGCCCTAGTTAAGGAATTCTACTTTAATTTATCAAGGGGAGATGGTGGGATAATCAGTTTTGTAAGAGGGAAGAGAGTTCATCTTACATTTCAAAGTTTAGAAAATCTTTTGAGCATCCCTGTCACTGGGCTTGTAGCTGATATTCATAGTGAGAGATCTGATGCCTTGTCAAGGATGTTAGGAAAAGAAGTTACTGAATTTGAAGAAGTAAGGGCTAATCAGTTGCCCTTGGAGCTTAGATTATTACACAACATCTGTAGTAGGATCTTATTCCCCAGACTGGTTGTTTTGAGTATGTCTCAGAATGAGACATTGTGGTTATGGATAGTGTCTTGACGGGTCAGCCTATTAATCTTGCTGGGATGATGATTTGGTATATGGATGAGGCCGGGGGCAAAAGGAGATCTTCCTTGCCTTATGGGATGATTTTAACTATGGTTTTCAGAAGTCAAGGCATTGTGATTTCTGACATTGAGCCATCAAAGAACCTCAGACACACAGATCATTATAGCTTGGCTACTGTGCACAGGATGGGGTTCGTTAAAGTGAATGGTCAATAGGAGAGAAAAGATCATCTGGATGAGAGAGCCATTGAGATTAGGACTTCTGCACCATCTGAGGTTGGTCCATCAGTGAGGCTTCCTTCACCAGAGCCTAGCAGATCTTCACCTCCTCCAACTCCTGCTCCAGTTCCTGTACCGCCACCTATGTCATCTAGTGGATTTTCAGATATTCAGTTAAAGCAACTCAAAAGTTTATTTGCTGCTCACAAAGAAGAAATGAAAACTGAGATTGATAACAGTTTGATGAACTTAAGAGAATTGTATTACTCCTTGGATGATAGAATTGGTAAGATTGAATCCACCCTTGGAGCCTCCGCAGAATCTTTAAGGAATGATCTCAAGAATATTTTTGAAGAACTTAAAGATATTGGTGGAGATTCAGAGACTTACTCCAAATGCAATGCTGAGCTTCAGGACAAGATTATGACTGCATGTGCATATGTTGACAGAAGACTAAAAGAATTTGTTAGAACTCAGAGTGAAGGGATGGAAAAATTATAGAAGAATTGCAAAGACTTCTTAGAACTCATTTTTGATTATGTTGTAATGAAGTTCTTTTGATGTTATTAAAAGATGATGTTTAGTTTAATATGTTTTGATATTTTGATGATGTAATGAAGTTTAATGAAGTTAGATATAATGAAGTTCTTTTTGAAATGTAATGTTTACTTTTTATTAAATGTAATGTTGTGAATGAACTACTTGAATTTTACAATTTGATTATTCTTTGAGAAAGATTAATTTGAACTTAAATCTTTTCTAAAACCTTTTTGTTGATTACAAAAAAGGGGGAGAGAAGATTGTATATGCAAGCTTAAGTAATGGGTATCAAGGAAGCTTAAGGAATTGGTATTAAATAATTTTGATAAAATAAGTTTAATTGGCATCAAGCATCAAATGTAATTTGATATGATCATATAAGTTTAATAGTAAAGGAAGAATAGATATTAATTTGAGTATCATAGGGGGAGCTACCTCATTTAGGGGGAGCTTATCTAGAAGGGATAATATTTAAGAAATTTGATTTGAAAACTTATTATTTAAATCATGCATATACTTAATGTTTTTATAATCATCAAAAAGGGGGATTGTTGATCCAATTATTGATTTTGATGATTAATAATGACATGAGTATATCCATTATTTTAACAAGGGTTTCAGGCATTAAAAATATTTGATCAATCAAAATGTATAAAGAACCTTGTTTTCAATCAAATGCCAGAAGTATTTTTCAAAATTCAAAGCCTGGAGTCAACACCTAGTTGGTCTGGAGCCGACCCCATGGCGGATCAGATGTTTTCCTAATTTTTGGCATGGTCTGGAGTCGACACCCAGAGTTTCGGAGCTGACTCCAACCTAAGACACCGAAAAGAGTATTCTGTTTCAGTTTCTGGAGTCGATACCAAGTTTTCGGGAGCCAATACCTAGATTTCAGAAGCCAACACTTACAGTCTCTGGAGCCGACTCTAACCTGAGTATAGAGAGTATGTTTTCTTGAGCATTTCTGGAGCCGACACCTTATGGAGTCCGGAGTCGACACCCAAAAGCGGCGAGTCGACACTCAACTTTTTCGGAGCCGACTCCACAACGAACTTTTACTTTCTATTTTTGGATACTCGACTTGGAGCCGACACCTGAAAAGTTGGAGCCGACTCCAACATGTCAGGAACAAATTTTCAAAATGTCAGAACGGCCTCCAACGGTAACATTTTCTTACCTAATCTCTAATGGCTACTTTTCTTGTGTGTAGGAGGAATCCAAGGACAGAAATAACGGCTAGTTTTTCACCTAATCATGGATTAAGGAGAATCTATAAAAGGGAGACCGTTCGTTTAAAAAAGAAGAGACGAAAAAATAGAGAGAAAATATATTGAAAAATCCGAGAAGTCTTGAGCAAAAATCAAAGAGGAAAGAGTCAAAGTTCAAATCCATCAACTCCAGAAAGCTTAAAGAGAAATTCAAAGTATTCAAGCTCAAAATCGAAGTATTTCTCAAGTGAAGAAAAAGAGAGCAAAAGACCTGATTTTCCCAACTTCTCATCTGCAATCCTTGTGAAGAATCTGAGCTGAGGCCTGATTCAACCCTTCAAGAGAGAAGAGAAAAAGAAAAAAAGAAGAAAAGCTCACATCAAATTCGTTTCAAACAGGCTTTTCTAATCTTTGTTTACTTATATTGCTTATTTGCTCGTTTAAGGAGCTTTGCATTGTTGTAAACATTAAATCAATTTGGTGTTTGCTAATTCAATCAGGGGGATTGAATTAGTTGAGGTAGTTTACCTCGGGAACAAGCTAGATTAGCTTGGGTTTGGGTTTTGTGCTGGTGAGCCCGAAAAACTGGCTGGGTTCGTTATGACCCCGTGTAAAACAACAAGTTGGAGTTGTGAGCTTGTAAAATAACTCAACTGTAATCAGTGGATTATAGTGTGGACTCAAGGGTTGCTTGAGAGTGGACGTAGGTGTTGGATACACCGAACCACTATAAATATCTTATGTTTGTCGTGCTCTTGTCTCTATCTCTCTCTTACTATTTTTTAAATTATTGCTTCATTCTCTAGCATACTTAATCTTTGTGATATTTGGTTTTAAGTTTTAAAGTGTTAATTTTTTTTTAAAAGAACCCAATTAAGCCCCCTCCTCTTGGGTTGCCATCTGGGCCAACAGTTCCTGTTCTTCCTTTGAAACAGGACATTGAGTCTTACTCAATTTAATTCCATGTGACATTGGTAAGAATCCTCTCTTGGAATTTTCCATGCTATACCTTTTTAGCACCTTGTCAATGTATGTACTCTGACTTAGGCTATTGGTTCTTCTAGATCTATCTCTATAGATCTTAATCCCTAAGATATAGGCAGCTTCACCTAAGTCCTTCATTGAGAAACAATTTCCTAACCATGTCTTGACATTCTGCAAAGTAGGAATATCGTTTCCAATGAGTAATATGTCGTCTACATAGAGTACTAAGAAAACTATTGCACTCCCACTAACCTTCTTGTATACACAAGGTTCATCTTCATTCTTAATGAAATCAAACTTTTTGATTGCTTCATCAAAACGAAGATTCCAACTCCGAGATGCTTGCTTTAATCCATAAATGGATTTTTGAAGTTTACATACCTTATGCGAATCTTTTGGATTAACAAAACCTTTGGGTTGTGTCATATACACATCCTCGAGTAGATTTCCATTTAGAAACACTGTCTTGACATCCATTTGTAGGGATGGCAATTTTTTCCGTTTAGCCGTTTACCCAGCCGGTACCGTTCTTAACGGGTCAGGGAATCCCCTGTCTAAACGGCTTAACGGATAACAGGGATTTTTCGTTAATGGCTAAACGGGTAAACGGCCCGGAGACGGTATTCTTTGCCCCATCCCCGTTTACCCATCCTTGTCTCCGTTAACTTTAATATAATATATTTAAAATTTAAATAAATAAATAAATAAATATATATATATATATATTAAAAATTAAAAATAAATAAAAATATATAATATTGACTCTTGCTCTTCTTTCTTTCACGTAGCCGATCTAAAGTTCTAAACCAAAACCAGACGAGAACCTAACTCTATTAGTCCATCGTCTATCTTCGTCAATCGCTGCCCCATCGACGCCCTCCAACACATTTTCTTTCTCTGCTACACGCTCATCTTTTTTCTTTATTTTTAAAGAAAAATCTCTTCATTCTTTGCTTTGAAATTTGAATGTATTTTTTTTACGGTTGTTGCGTTGGAAATCTTCATTTTTCTGATTTTCCTCCTTATTAGTTATTTTCTCTCACTTTTCGTTCTCTTCTTCCTTATCATAGAAGAATCTCATTTTTCATTTTCTTCTTCCAAAAGAATCTCTTATATATATATCAATATTATTATTTGGTTATTCTCGATTAGTCTCCATCTTATCCTAAAAAATTTATTTTTTTATTTTTAATAAATTATAAATTTAATAAAATAATTTTATTTTTTTATGTAAATAGAAAAATGGATACCCAGTGGGTACTCATTTACCCGGTTGGGTATCTCCGTCCCTGCCCGTTAACTATAACGGCTTAACGGGGTGAAGAACGGGGATGTTTTTCCTAACGGGGACGGGGACCGGTATGGACCGCCCCGGACCATCCCCGGGCTGTTGCCATCCCTGGACCATTTGCCATATTTCGTAGTCATAATACGCAGCTATGGCAAGAAGAATTCTAATAGATTTAAGCATGACTACATGTGAGAAAGTTTCATCATAGTCTATACCATGTGTTTGCTTGAAACCTTTTGCAACCAGTCGTGCTTTATAGGTATGCACATTGCCATTCATGTCGGTTTTCTTCTTAAAAAACCCATTTACACCCAATATATTTAATACCATTAGGTGGATCAATCAAAGTCCATACTTGATTATCATACATGGATTGCATTTCTGACTTCATGGCTATAAGCCATTTCTCAGAGTCAGGGCCTTTCATAGCTTCTTAGTAGCATGTAGGCTCATTTTGATCTATGAGCATCACATCATGATTGTCAGTAATGAGAAATCCATATCTCTCAGGCTTATGATGAATTCTACCAGTTCTACGTGGCCCTTGTGTTAGTGGTTCAGGTTCAGCAACTACTTGTGAGTTGGATTGAACATCCATCATCGGTTCCATGTAAATTTGTGGTTCTCGAACTTCTTTGAGTTGAATTTTACTCCTGTTAGTTCTTTTGGAAATAAATTCTCTTTCCAAAAAGTAACCATTACGAGCAACAAACACTTTGTTCTCTAATGGGTAGTAAAAATAGTATCCTTTTATTTTTTTAGGATATCCCACAAATATGTACTTATCTGATTTGGGTGCTAATTTGTCAAACAATTGACGTTTGACATAAGTGTCACAACCCCATATCTTTAAAAAAGACAAACTAGGAGGTTTTCCAGTCCACAACTCATATGGTGTCTTTTGAATCGATTTTGATGGAACTCTTTTCAATATGAACGCAGCAGTTTCCAGGGCATATCCCCAGAAGGACATTGGAAGATCTATTTGACACATCATTGATCGAACCATATCCAATAAAGTTCGATTTCTCCTTTCAGAAATACCATTCCATTGTGGTGTTCCTGGAGGAGTCAATTGTGAAATTATCCCACAATCTTTAAGATGGTCAAAAAACTCTTGACTTAAATATTCACCACCTCGATCTGATCGAAGTATCTTAATATTTTTACCAAGCTGATTTTGTACTTCATTTTTGAATATTTTGAACATTTCAAAAGATTTGGATTTATGTTTCATTAGGTATACATATCCATACCTGCTGAAATCATCAATAAAAGTGATGAAATACAAATAATCTCCTCTGGCCGATGAACTTAATGGTCCACATACATCGGTATGTATAAGGGCCAATAAATATGTGGCTCTTTCACCTTGTCCTCTGAAAGGAGCCTTAGTCATCTAACCCATCAAACAAGATTCGCATGATTCATATGATTCAAAATCAAATGAATGTAAAAGCCCATTTAGATGAAGCTTTGATATGCGCTTCTCATTTATATGGCCTAAGCGACAATGCCAAAGATAGGTAGGATTTAAATCATTAGATTTAAACCTTTTAGTATTAATGTTATAAACATACTTGTAATTTGTTTCATCAAAGTTTAGAACATAGAGCCCATTTAATAATTGAGCAAAACCATAATAAATGTCTCTATGATAAATGGACATAGAATTATTCTTAATAATAAATTTAAAACCATCTTTGTCTAAATTTGAAACTGAAATATTGTTACTGCTCATAGCAGGCACATAGTAACAATTACTTAAAGTCAAAACAAGTCCACTAGGTAAAGGTAATTCATAACATCTTATAGATAATGCAGCAACTCTTGCTCCATTTGCAACTCGTAGGTCTACTTCACCTTGAGCCAATTTTCTACTTTGTCTGAGACCTTGCACATTTACATAAATATGAGATCCACATCCGGTATCTAATACCCATGATGTAGAAGTAGATAAATTGACTTGTATAACATAAATACATGAGGTTGTGGCTTCATTAGCCTTCCTCTTTTTCAGATCCTCCAAATACAGTTTGCAATTTCTTTTCCAATGACCTGGTTTATTGCAGAAAAAGCAAACTCCTTCCTTGGGCTGTTTCGGCTTAGGCTGGGGCTTAGGCCTTTTAGCTTTGGTCTCACCTTTTGCTTTGCCTTTGCCTTTGTCCTTGCCACTCCTCTTTTTGCCCTTTCCTGTTTGAACCATCAAAACATTATTAGTCGCCTTAATGTTTTGTTCAGCATTCTTGAGCATCCCAAGCAACTCCATTATAGACTTATCCATTTGGTGCATATTGTAATTCATCATAAATTGGTCATAGCTGGGAGGTAAGGAGGCAAGGATCATATCTGTAGCCAACTCCCTGCTAAGTGGAACACCAAGTTTTTCAAGTCTATCAATGTAACTCTTCATCTTGAGCACATGAGTACTCACAGAGCTACCTGGAGTCATTTTGCATCCATTCAATGCCTTAGTGACTGCAAACCTCTCTTGTCTTGCTTGCTCTTGGAACATTTCCTTGAGGTGTACAATCATATTGTATGCTTCCATGTCCTCCATTTGCTTCTGAAGCTCGGAGTCCATGCTAGCAAGTATAAGGCAAGTCACATCCAAAGAGTCGTCTTTATGCTTATTGTAAGCATTTCTTTCATCTCTTGGAGCATCAGCAGTAGGTTCATCAGGGATTGGAGTGTCTATGACATACAACTTCCTTTCTTGCTTAAGAACAATTCTTATGTTACGATGCCAGTCAAGGAAGTTTGTGCCATTCAATTTTTCTTTTTCGAGAACCGATCGCAAAGTAAGATTAGATGTGTTATTTGATGTCATGATCTACATACAAGGAGTTACAGAGTTAATATCTTTATTTAAGCCATTTCAATTATTCTCACTATTTTATCAAATTAACAACCCTCTAATGTTAATTCGGAAACTTTTCAACTTTCGATATTTCTTAGTGAGTTAAGATCCATATTTACTAAACTTTAAGTCAGCTTTGGCATGACACTTAAAGTCTAGTTATTTAGGTAGGAAACTTCTTTCCAATTTCATCATATGTAACTCTTGCTATGAGATTGACATCACATGTCCCGGCATACTAATCCCATTAATGCCATAGGCCCAAAACCATTTTGATGGCCTATTTAAGTCTAACCATTTTGACGTGAGGATAGCACTTTTATCCACCCTACCTAACTAAGATGGTCTAATGCACCCTGCTTTGGCAGAACCTACATTTAGACGTTCAAAGCCTTGATAGGTGTCGAACTATGGGAGGTATTTTTACGACTTAATATTAATAGAGGGATTTTATTGTTAAGTATATCATGTCTATTCTATGAGACAGACTTTGGTCTGTGCACGCATCACATACATCATCTATATAGCATCTAATACATGTATATATAAAACATAAATGTGTCATAGCATGTCCCATGAACTAAGTAAATCATCATTACGATGTCATAGCATAACTATATGCTCGGTCTTCCTTTGATGACATGAACCTCTTGCTTGGAACATCATCACTATGATCTCCTTTTGAATGATCTCCTTTTATTGACATGAATGACCTCTAAATTTTATATTAAAAGAAAATCTACATTCTATGCTAGTGAAATAAATAGATTACATCAAGATAACAACACACAGGCCGATAAAATAATTACAATAAAATTGTCGACACATAGGCCGATGTAATCAACAAAACCATAATAAACCTGCCAATCACATGAGTCTAAAGGGCCATGCTATGCACCATGCATAATACATAAAACACAAGTAACATAAAATTTTTCATGTTAACCAAATCATATTTGACACCCTATGAGCAACGGAGGTTCCCCTAGCCGGTTAGCGGGCAGGGGTCAAGGGGAAAGCGTCCCTTGCAGGGTTTCAGGGGCAGCGGCCCGGATAGAAAAATCTATTTTCAAATCTCTAGTGAGAAAATTCTTTAAAACTGTCCAAGAAAATGTTTTTCTTGTACAATTTCAATACTATCAGAATTAGGGTTTAAGATCGTGTCATACATGCAAATTAGGGGTTCTTTGTTAAAACCCAACTATCAATCTAATTGATAACCCCACCTTGACTGAGTCATTCACATCTCATGTACAATAATCTTGTTTAACAATATGCATCACACATCCATATAATCAGATAAAATCAATTTAATTGAATCCACAAACCTGCTCTGATACCACTGTTGGTGATTTAGGGGTCTAATACTAAAGATATGCAGCAGAAAAATAACCTAAATCCCCATAAGGATCCATGTGTTTCAATTAAATTAATTAGGGAACGAGAATTGTACCTTATGTGAGTAATATATATATATATATATAAATGAGACAGATCTTTAGGCACTGCGAAACCACAACTCCTTCTACGGTATCCACATGAATGACCACTTCACAATGGGACTCGATGTGCTAGCACTCTTTAGAAATCTTCTATATTAGTTCAGGAATAATCTCACTAAAAGGCTCTCGTATATTTTGGTGCACAGAGTTTCTCTGCAAATCCAATGTTGACGGCAAGCGTCGTCTATTTTGGATAAGAGCAACAACGTCTATTTATAATAAAAATATCCTATTCAAAGAAAAGAATATTCTCATTAATAAGACTCTTAATCTAATTAGGATTCCTAAAAGACACATCTTCTCATTAATGGGATTCCTAATCTATTTAGGATTCCTAAAAGACACGTCTTCTCATTAATGGGACTCCTAATCTAATTAGGATTCTTAAAAGACACATCTTCTAATTAATGGGACTCCTAATCTAATTAGGATTCCTAAAAGACACTTCGACTCCTAATCTAATTAGGATTCTTAAAAGACACATCTTCTCATTAATGGAACTCCTAATCTAATTAGGATTCTTAAAAGACACGTCTTCTCATTAATGGGACTCCTAATCTGATTAGGATTCCTAAAAGACACGTCTTCTCATTAATGGGACTCCTAATTTGATTAGGATTCCTAAAAGACACAATAGTAAAAATTATTATTTATTATATTTATTAATCTTAAATACTTAAGAATAATAAATATATAAATAATTTTCACTAGATTTATATAAATTAAACTCATAGCCCATACACGTCATTCCTTGTGTGCGACCTTGTAGGTTCACTCAATGTTGGCAGTAGGACTAAAACCCTTTCCGGCCCACAAGACATAATTGGTCTCTAGCAAGACATTATGTCTACCCAAATTGAGTGAAGATCATCGATCCAACTTTACCTAGTAAATGTCAATTATCTAATCCCTTTGTCACACGATATTTAGTGATTAAGTATGAGGCATAGATCACATCACTCATAGATTGTTTAATCACAAGTTTTCTTGATTCCAGAGTTTGACTGAATAAACCAAATGTTACTGATAACTTCTATCAATTCATTTGGGCATGACCATGTACTTTTCTCAGTCTCACTCTTCAAGAGAGCCTAAAATATATCTTTCAAATTAATGAGAGGGACAAATTCCTTCATGAACACTCATATCCCTCAATGTAGTTTATTCCATATCCAATTACAGTCTTATGATCATCTGGTTAAAGATGATGATGAAGAGCCGTATCAAAATATGAAATTCACTATATAGGGATCCATAGTGTCATCGGGTCAAAGGACTAAAATAACAACATCATGAAGAGAAGTATTCATAACAGAATCCATATGATACTCTCATGGTGGATCGATCCAATACAATGTACTTTTACATGTATCTATGTGTTGACTTGATATCTCATATCCATGACCAGTAAAACGTGATCATCAATCAACCAACATACTAATCTTACTTCATTATCATTCCATATAATGAATGATTAGGGATAATTTAGAATAGTATTCTTATCACCTTATAGTTTCACTATTTAAGTCACATACTTAAATGATATAAGGAAGAATAAACTATTCAAGGAAACCTTTTTATCATATTAGAAGAGCATAAATAATAACATGATAAATAAAATAGTTTATTAAATAAAGATAAAACCATAAATGACAGCAAATATCCTGATGGCCTAGGGCACATCACCAGCAGGATTTCTGTACGGGTCATCCAATGCATCGTTACAATAACGAGCATCCACACACCTATCTAAGTATCTTCATACTTTAGCTTGTGAAATCAGCTGCTCACCCCAAGGGTGAGGATATGCAATGTGTGCTAGTCTCACGGTGTTCGATTGTGTCCTGTTCCATCTACACATTGACTAAGGAAGTTTAAAGAATCGAACCATAACGTGCAATTTGGATCTCACAATTTGTAATCTCTATTACAAATTTTATATGCACAGTTCACATTCTTTTGGACTTTATCTCCCAGACATATATATCAAATATATTATAAAAGATATCTGGATAGATAAAGAAACCATTTTATTTGATTTGTATTCATAGAATGTATATAGCATCCAATCCGATTGGATCTAGGGCATACACTAACAATCTTCCACTTGCACTAGAGCCAATCACCCATGTATCCAATACCAAGTGACTCAGCATGATTATCATGCTTCTGCTGCGGCAGGGCTTTAGTAAGCGGATCAGCTACATTATCCTTAGTGGGACTCATTCTCTTTTTACATCATTTCTACCAATAATCCCTCTAATTACATGGTATCTCCTGAGTACATGTTTGGACATCTGATGAGAACTTAGCTCCTTATCTTGCGCAATAGTTCCATTATTGTCACAATACAAGTGTATTGGACCAGCAATGCTTGGAACCACACCAAGTTTAGTGATGAACTTTTTGATCCAAACCGCTTCATTGGCTACATCTAATGCTGCAATGTACTCAGACTTGGTTGTCGAGTCGATAGTCGTTTCCTGCTTGGAACTCTTCCTACTGACTGCACCACTATTGAGTGTAAAGACATAGCCTGATTAAGATTTATAATCATGTTTATCAGACTGGAAACTAGAATCCGTATAACCCTGAACTATGAGTTTGGGTCCTCCATAAACCAAGAACATATCCTTAGTCCTTCGTAAGTACTTAAGGATATTCTTGATGACCATCCAATGTTTCTCACCAGGGTTTGCCTGGTATCTACTAGTGATACTCAATGTATAAGAAACATTAGGTCTCGTACATAGCATCGCATACATGATGGATCGATTACTGAGGCATATGGAATCCTATTCATGTGCTCTCTCTCCATTTGGGTCTTAGGACTCATGTCCTTGGAGGGATGTATCCCATGCGATACCGGAAAGAATCCCTTCTTGGATTCCTCCATGCTAAACCATTTTAGCACTTTATCTATGTACGTTGATTGGGACAATCCAAGCAACCTCCTAAATCTATCTCTATAGATCTTAATACCCAGTATGTAGGCTGCTTCTCCCAAATCTTTCATGGAGAACTTGCTAGACAACCATTCCTTCACTTCTTGCAGCAAGGATACATTTTTCCTATCAATAATATGTCATCTACATATAATATTAGGAAAACAATAACACTCCCACTAACCTTTCTGTACACACATGGATCATCCTTATTTTTAATAAAATCAAACTTTTTGATTGTTTCATCAAAACAGATGTTCCAACTTCTAGAGGCTTGCTTAAGTCCATAAATGGACCTTTGCAGCTTACATACCTTTTGAGAATCAATGGACTCAAAACCCTCAGGTTGTGTCATATACACATCCTCCACTAAATCACCATTTAGGAAGGCGGTCTTGACATCCATTTGACATATCACATAATCGTAATAGGCTGCAATCGCAAGCAAAATCCTTATGGACTTAAGCATGGCTACGGGCAAAAAGGTTTCATCAAAGTCAACACCTTGCCTTTGCTTGTAACCTTTTGCAACTAGCCTCGCCTTGTAGGTAAACATATTACCATCCATGTCTGTCTTCTTCTTGAAGACCCATTTGCACCCAATGGGTTTTATTCCTTTAGGTGGATCAACCAAAGTCCATACTTGGTTGTCGTACATAGAGTCCATTTCAGACTTCATGGCTTCAAGCCATCTCTTGGAGTTAATGTCACATATTGCTTCCTCGTAGTTAGTAGGCTCATCATCTTCTATAAGAAATCCATATCTCTCAGGAATATGATGTGTTCTACTAGACCTACATAGCTGATATGTACTTCGAGCTACCTGTGGCTCCACCATTTCTAATAGAGGCTCACATAAATGTTGCCTGAATGTGAGTTAAGTCTCCTGCTCAACTCCCACTGCATTTGACATTTGCTCCATGTCATCTAATCGGTCTGTGTCAATTTGTAGTTCTTGAGTTTCACTAATCTCAATATTTCTTCCACTGTCGTTTCTTAGAAAAATCTCATTCTCTAGGAATATGGCATGCCTTGAGACAAAAACCTTTTGCTTGAGTGGATGGTAAAAGTAGTATCCTTTTGTTTCTTTAGGATATCTCACAAAATTACACCTGTCGGATCTAGCTCCTAGCTTGTCTGACTCATTTCGCTTTACATAAGCGTAGCAACCGCAAATCCTTAGATGACTAAGGGTTGGTTTCTTTCCACACCATATCCCATAGGGAGTGGAACTGACCGACTTAGATGGAACTTGGTTTAGAGTGTATTCGGCTGTGTGTAGGGCATAACCCCAAAACATTTTTGGAAGATTTGCAAGGCTCATCATTGATCGCACCATATCTAATAATGTGTGATTTCTCCTTTCTGATACACCATTATGCTGTGGTGTATCAGGAGTCCACTGAGAGAGAATTCCATTCTCTTTCAAATATTCTAAGAACTCATGGCTTAAGTATTCCCTACCTCGATCTGATCAAAGTATCTTAATACTTTTGCCACTTTGTTTTTCTAGATCGGGTATGAATTCTTTGAACTTTTCAAAGGCTTCAAATTTGTGCTTCATCAGATATACATAACCATACATGCTATGGTCATCTATAAATGTGATGAAATAAGAAAAACCTCCTATTGCTTGAATATTAAAGGACCACATACATCCGAATATACTAGTCCTAAACATTTAGTTGCTCACTCACCCCTTTTAGTAAAGGATGACTTAGTCATTTTTCCACGTAAGCATAACTCACATTCCTCAAACGATTCCCAATCGAATGAGCCCAAGTAGCCATCTTTATGTAACTTGGTTAAACGTGTTTCATTTACATGGCCTAAACGGCAGTGCCATAGGAATGAGTTCTTAGAATTATTTGATTTTAATTTCTTAGTTTCTATATTGAGAATAGGGCATTGTAAATTCAAAACATAAATCCCGTGAATATTTCAGCAGAACCAAAGAACATTTCATTTTAAAAAATTAAATTCCTTTATTTTCAATTGCAAATGTATATCCATCATTTACAAGACATGAAACGGAAATAATGTTCTTTGTTATGTTTGGAACATAGTAACAATTATTAAGCTCCATTACAAGCCCAGTGGGCAAAGACAAAGAACAAGATCCTATAGCTAAAGCAGCAACCTTTGCTCCATTTCCCATGCGCAGGATCACTTCATCTTTTTCCAGCTTTCTACTGCTTCTTATCATCTGCATATTAATACAAATATGAGATCCACAATCGGTATCCAATACCCAAGTGGAATAAGAAGTAACAGAAAATATCTCAATCATAAATATACCTAATGTAGAAGCATCTGTATGTTTCTTTTCTTTCAGGCTAGCCAGATAAGCCTTGCAGTTTCGCTTCCAGTGCCCTTCCTTGCCACAGAAGTGACATTTCCCCTTGGCTACTTTGTTTTTCTTAATGCCCTTATTTGGTTTAGTCGCCTTGGCCTTTTGGACCTTATTCTTCTTTGGCCGCTTCTTACGAGCGCCAGAAGACTCCACGACCATAACCTGCCCCTTTTCTTTCTTAATGTTGGGCTCGGCATTTGTTAGCATATTCGCGAGCTCAGGTAGAGATGTCTCTAGCTTGTTCATGTTAAAATTAAGAACAAATTACGAATAGCTGGGAGATAATGACTGTAGAACCAAGTCAATACTTAGTTCATCATCCATCACAAAACCCAATCGTGCCAACTTCTCAATTAGATTGATCATTTTTAGTACGTGGGCACCCACTGATGAATCTTCAGTCATTTTACACTGAAACAACTCTTTAGAAGTTTGAAACCTCTCATATCGAGACTGTACACCAAACAACTCTTGCAAGTATATCAAAATCTCCTGAGTATTCATATGCTCATGCTGTTTCTGAAGATCAGGTGACATCGAGGCCAACATCAAACATGTGGCCATGTCTTCAGCATTTTTATACCAGTTGTATGCCACATGAACCTCAGTCGGAGCATCCGCTGGTGGGACCTCTGGTGCAACCTTATCTAGGACAAAAAGAATTTTCTTAGATCAAAGAACGATCCTTACATTCCTTAGCCAATCAGGGAAGTTGAGTCCAGTCAATTTGTTGGATTCTAAAATATTCCTAAGGTTGATGTTTACACTCATGGTTTCTCTGATAACCTACATAAAATTAGAACGAGTCAATTATTATGAATGCTAATCACCAACTTAATATGGTAATTCTAGATTTTTAATTAAGTTAGTTTCTCCCACTATTTTATCAAGGTTAATAGCTCTCTCTATTAATCTTGAGAAATTGGCATTCAATTTCCTTAGTGGGCTAGGATCCTCATTTGAATTACCTTAACCTTGGCTTTGGCACAACAAATCTCGGTAAGCCAAATTTGGTAGATTATCATCAATCACATCTAATGTGACTCCTAGATCATTTAGGGGATATTGCCTTGTCAATCACATCCATATGTGATCACCCTAAAGTTTGCCTCTAGATTAGACTGATCTTGACTTTGGCCAATTATGCCAGCTAATCTAGTTAAGTCAACCCATTGTTCTACAATCAACTCCTCATAAGTACACTCGACCTCGGCTCTGGCACGACAAATCTCATGACCTAATGATTTTGTATCATGTGAACAATGGAAGGCTTATGACTTAATATTCGTGAAGGAATTTAGCACATATAAGTCCCATCTACATCTATAATATTTGTACTATGCTAGGTTATATATCCTATACGTAGATTTTAGATTAATCTCAATTAACCTTGATTTCATAAGATCCAATCTATGATTGGAACTCCTAATCAAATTAGGATCTTGATCACTATCTAATTTAGGAACCCTAATTATGTGACCAAATCAATTGCTACCATCCTGATCAACCTTAATTGATTTAATCAATTAAGAGCTTTCCTTAACAATGGCCAGATCAGCTGATCAATGGGATCCTATTTAGCATACCCTTCGATCCCATTGAATGGGTTTTCCCAGGCAGCGAACGGAGCAATTAAAAACCATGATCAAACCTTTCTAGACACCAATGTAGTTAAGCCCAATTGATTAGATCAATTATGAAATCATAGGATCAAACAATGACATAGTTAAGTCTAAGTTTCCTAAATCTTTATCATCTATTACATTTTATGATAACTTTAGATAGTGATCTAGCTAGGGTATTATGATAAGAATTCTTAATTTAAATTTTAAAATTTTCTTATCATTTATTACATGTTATGATATGTCGGTTTCACATCCCATGTAAATCCTAATGTCTCTAACAAACCCTAATCATATTCTTGTCATGATAAGATTTTAGATTCAAAATATAAGATTTTAAATTCCATATGATTACTTTTAATCACAATCTTATCTTGATCCAAATATCCAAACTAAGTTTTCAATGTTCATTATCATAAGAATATCAAATCTTAATCATATCAATAATCATATTAAAATTAAATCCTAAACATGATTTCAAGGATTTCAGCATATAGTATCTATCATGCATAAATAATAATTGCTATTTTAACATGACACATATATGATTAAATCTAAATGAATTATTGTTTATTATCATATGATAAATCTTTATCTCTGATATCATATATCAAAGTATTCTATTTTAACATGATAATGAACATGCATAAATCTAATCAAATAATAAATATTTTATTATATTTTAGATTTATTATCAATATATGAAAACTATTCAGGATTTTAAGCATAATAAAAACTCATATTATCAATCATATTGACTCAAGTATCCTATCAGATTAATGAATCTGTAGCCTAAGGGGGCTCTGATACCACTGTTGGGGATTATGTATACAAGATATGAATCTAATTCATATAAACATTGCGGAATGTATAAAATAAAATTCCTAAATGCCCAAAGATCCTTAGGAACATATTCATTAAATCTCAAATAAAATCTAATTTTATTCATACCTGAGTCCTTTATCGATGTAGATGAGGATGAAGTCGGTTAATCCTTTGCCACTAGCCGTCCACGTGTCCGACCTCTAACGGTGATCCACGCGAAGAAGAAGGGATGAAGACCTTCAAGATATGAAGATGACACTACAGGAGAGAGAGAGGGGTGCTAGCGCCTCTTGAATCCCCTTACAGAAATATAGAAGATATTTTGAAGAAAGATCTAATCTTTTTCTTCTCTTGCTCTACCTTCCTATTTATAGGGTGAAAAGGAGATGTTCCAAGGGAGAAGAAGAGACCTCTGTTCATGGCATGGTAACGTTATGGTAACTTTATTCCAAAGAAACAAAAGAAATTCTCATTTTCATGGTAACATCATGGTAACATTAATCCAAGGAACGAAAGAAACTCCCATTCTCATGGTAACATTAATCCAAGTGTCACAATCTCAGCCTTTGAAATTAGGAGTATCTCATAACTACATGCCCCAATTTGTACGTATTCATCATCGAACCATAGAGATTCATCATGCCTCATTCCATGGGCATGATTCCATCTTTACATGGCTAAGATTGGCCATCCATACCCGAATAATCAGAGCCATCCATCACATTGATCAAGTAATATTTGGGTATCCAATTATTTGTTCATCATATGCATAAATAATTTCTCCTTAACATTCCTTCTACTATAATGGATCATATCCATTATTATTTTATCTTCTTTAAATTAGGTCTCACCCAATTATATAATTGATCATCTTATCTGAATTAAATCTAATTTAATTCTCATTTTAATTCATCCAAAATTTTCCTTAATGCATGTGACCCATTAGGCCCTTTAACATGTTGGCAATAATCATGTCCTAATCATAGACCCTAGGAATGATTGGATAACTCTTTGTCCAAGTCAACAACATGATTATAGATCATGAGAGGCCTCTAGCAAAGCATCATGACCATCTAACTGCCAAAGGTTTTATTGACGTGACCATCAACACCTGTCCATGAACGATTACCGTATGATCAAATCCTTTCGTTACATATCCCAGATCAATCAGTAGTATGGAATGTGTCAACTCTGTAATTGATCTTTGTTTACTTGATCTCAGAAAAAATTGACTCATATGAATTAGAACTTCGAAACCATTTCGAATTCTAACTCAACCTTGCAAGAATTTAACAATCAATTTAATCCATCAAGTGGCCATGGGATATAACCCTTTCTATCAAGGGAGACGAATCCTATCTTGATCAAACACCATCTTCATGTGCTTCATATCTTTCCCAATCGATACCATATTTGCCATCCGTGGCTCGAGCGACGTTTGGATGCCGTCAAAGCATAACATTCAACACATGAGATGCAATGAAGATCTCAAGTCAAAGGATCACTCACACCACCATCATTTAGAGATCAACTATCGACACTATATAGAATATCCATATGGGATCCCCGTATGAGTCATCCAATGCATCGTTACAATAATGAGCATCCACACACATATCCAAGTATCTTCATACTTCAGCTTGTAAAATCAGCTGTTCATCCCAAGGGTGAGGATATGCAATGTGTGCTAGTCTCACGGTGTTCGATGGTGTCTAGTCCCATCTATACATCGACTAGAAAAGTTTAAAGAATCGAACCATAACGTGCAATTTAGATCTCACAATTTGTAATCTCTATTATAAATTTCATATGCATGGTTCACATTCTTTTGGACTTTATCTCGCAGACATATATATCAAATATATTATAAAAGATATCTGGATAGATAAAGAAACCATTTTATTTGATTTGTATTCATAGAATGTATATAGCATCCAATCCGATTAGTTCTAGGGCATACACTAACAACCACTTGTTGGGGGTTTAGTCCTGATGCACAACAGTGGGATCAACCTCGCTGGAGAAGTACCATAGACTTTCACCCATTGTCAACAATTAGGTGTGTAGTCTTTTGATCCAAGATTCAAGATTGGTGTAGCGGTAAAGCCTTGGCTCTTGAACTTCTTGATCCTGGTTCAAAACTCCAAAGCCCCCTTTACCGTGCCCTAGTGTCTTTAACCGTGGAACCACTCCACCTGATGAGGACGGACGCCCTCCATGCACTCAGAGCTTTCACAAAGCTCCTCACACAGGAAGGAAGAAGAGAGAAAGAGAGAGAAGATAGGGCTGCCACCCTGTGATGAGAGAAGAAATTTCTGGGAGAAAAGAATATGTTCTCTATTCCTTTAAACCCTAGTGACTAGAGTTTAAATACATCCACGAAGTGGGCAAGGCCCAGCCTCAATAAAAACTCCCATGGACTAACCCAATGAGATTAAACTAATTCCCAAGCCCGTGTACACCCGTGACTTGATTTAATCTCAACCTTTGGACTAAAACCCAGTCTAATACAAGTTAGCCCCTCTGGGCCTTGATAGCACCACACCAGGCCCAACAGATCCCTCCCTGGATGGCAATCATTTCGGTCCTTGGATGGCAGCGGTCCGTCGGAGAAGGCCCCCTCTGCAGCAGCCGTTGGATCCCAGGTTTATGGGTTGAGGGGATGGGTTGAATCCTTCAGATGTTACTGACCGCTGGTGGACTCTGATCTTCCTGGGAGAAATCCCTCCTTCTCCTACACTCACGAATTCCTCCACCTGTCGTTGACAGAAGCACCCAAGCCTTCCTGTCTTCCGTGATGAGGACCTTCACGTCTTGCTGAGTGTGGTGACAAATCACCCGATCCTCACCTCCAAGACTCCACGCACGAGGCCGGCCACGAAATCACGTAGTCAAGCACTGGATCAAAACGTAAAGAGAAGATAAAGGAGAAAGATAAGAAGGAGAAGATAGGGCTGCCGCCCTGCGATGAGAGAAAGGATTGGGAGAAAAGAATCTGTTCCCTATTCCTTCAAACCCTAGAAATTAGAGTTTAAATACATCCACGAAGTGGGCTAGGCCCAGACTCAATAAAAACTCCCATGGACTAACCCAATGAGATTAAACTAATCCCCAAGCCCGTGTACACCCGTGACTTGATTTAATCTCATCCCTTGGACTAAAACCCAGTCCAATACAAATTAGCCCCCCTGGGCCTTGATAGCACCACACCAGGCCCAACAGATCCCTCCCTGGATGGCAATCGTTTCAGTCCTTGGATGGCGGCGGTCCGTCGGAGAAGGCCCCCTCTGCAACAGCCGTTGGATCCCAGGTTTATGGGTCGGGGGGATGGGTTGCATCCTTCAGGTGTTGCTTAAGGCTGGCAGCTTCCCAAAAAGGTGGCCCGCCGGCAAGGGAGTAGGCACTATCCTGATGGTCGGGCAGCCTCTTCTTCGCAATTCACGGTGTCTGGGAGCAAGGGAGGGAAAGACCCCGTGCCATGCCGGCTCAGTGAGGCTGTGCCGTTTCCTAACTCTAAGGCCTCTGTGGACTCAGTTATGGTTCAGATGTATGATACCAATCAGATTGAGTTAGCTGATGTGAATCCTTTCACTGCCCTGACTGCTACTATGGAGACTGTGGTCCTAGAGTTTTGGGTGGGCACCACTCCGACTCCTTCAAAGCGGGCCCATCCGGTTGAGCCTACTTCGCAGCGAGTGGCTTCCATGGCCTCTAAAGCTAAAGGCAAGGCCGCTGCTAAAGGCAAGGAGCCTGAGTCCTTCATTTTTTCAGCTTCTTCTGACTTAGTTCGGAGGTCAACTGCTCAGACTTGCCGTGGAACCAAGAAATACCGTAGTACGGCTAAGCCTTTTCTAGGGTCTGCATCAGGGGTTCCCCAATTGGGGTTGTTGGGGGGAATTACCCATGAATCTGCAGTCGCTCAGCTTAAGCAGGCCATTCTAAAATGTGATACGGGAGAGGCGATGGACTCTGGCCAATTAGAGGCATGCCGTGGGATGGATCTGGGAGTGGGTTCCCCTCCAGCCAGCTTTCACTCTATTGAGGAGATGCCAGGGGACACGGACTGTGTCCTCCCTACTCAAGCATAAGAATGAAAATCCTAATTTGGAATGTGCGAGGTGCTTTGAAACCCTCGTTTCGCTCCACTTTTGGGAGATTAGTGCAAATGCATAATCTTGACATTTGTGTTCTTCTGGAAACGCGTCTATCTGGAGTTAGTTTGGTGCAGTTTCGGAAAATGGTGTCTAGGTCCTAGGCTTCTTATGCTGTTGAGTCCGTCGGTGTCTCTGGTGGCATTATGGTGCTGTGGAGGAATGATAGGATTTGGGTGGATGCCTTCTATTGCTATGGTCAACAAGTTGCTGCTGTCATCTCTGAGGGGACTTCCGTTCCCTGGCTTCTATCTGGTGTCTATGCCAGTACTGATTTTTGGGAATGTAGGGTTCTCTGGGATGAGATTCAGTCTTTGCTTGTTCAGGGATTTCCCTCCCTTATTGCAGGTGATTTCAATTGCATAGTGGGGGCTCATGAAAAGAAAAGGGGAAGACAATCTGTGGGTACAGCGGCCAGAGAGGAGTTTAGATCTTTTATTACTTCTACTGGTCTTTTGGATCTTGGGTTTCAGGGTTCCCAATTTACTTGGTGCAACAATCGGCAAGGTTCTGCTAGAGTGTGGGAAAGGCTGGATAGGGCTTTGGCTACTTCTTCTTGGTTTCAGATCTATCCTTCTGCCACTGTCATCCACTTATCCCGCATAGCTTCCGATCACTGTCCTCTTCTTTTAGCTACTGATACGGGCCTTCAACGGAGTCAGCTTTTCAGATTCGAGAAGTTTTGGACTTCTTATTCCACTGCTAGGGTTATTATTGGTGAGGTCTAGCGCTGCCTATCAGAGGAAGTGCTATCTATAGGCTTTTGAGGCGTTTAGCTCTTGCTAGACGCAGGCTGTCTAGTTGGAATCATTGGGAGGTGGGGGATATTGTGAGGCAGGTTGAGAATATTGAATCTATTATTACTATGTTTCAGGATAAAGAGGACCAGAAGGGAGCCCTTAATGAGGCTGATCTGTCTTCCGTCCATTCTAGTTTGTTGCTTCACCATTCCCTTCTTCGGCAATAGGAGATTTTATGGAAGCAAAGGTCCCGAATTTAGTGGATCATGGAAGGGGATTCTAATACCATATTCTTTCATTAGGCCACTATTAAGCGCCATGCGATGAACCGCATCAGGCGATTATCGGATGATGAGGGCCATTTTCAGGAGGATGACCAGGCTATTAGGGATCAGATTTTTCATTTCTTTCAATCGAGATGGACTGAGACTACTGGTGATGGGCTCCCTATTTGCCCTGTTCCGATCCCTAATAGAGTTTCTACCACGGAGAATGATATCCTTATTAGACCCTTTTCGGTGGAGGATATTCGGTTGGCGTTATGGGATCTTGGTGCGGACAAGGCCTCGGGGCCTGATGGGTTTCTACCTTTATTCTTCCGTCACTATTGGGGCATCCTGGGGTAGGAGGTTGTGTAGGCCATCCAGTTGATCTTTCAGTTGAAAGCTATTCCCACTGAGTGGAACCGACCTTTGTTACTCGGGTTCCGAAATGGTCGGATCCATCCTCTCCCCAGCACTTTCGGTCTATCATTCTTTGCATAACATTATATAAGATTTGTGCGCACCTCTTGGTTTTTCGGATGCAGCTTGTGATCCCTCACCTTATTTCTCCGAAACAAGGTGCTTTTCTTAGAGGATGCAGCATTACTGATAATGCCCTGCTTGCCCAAGAATTCATGCATGATCTTCATCATGCTCCTGCTCGTCACTGTCTTATGGCTGTTAAGTTGGACATGGAGAGAGAGCCTATGATCGTCTGAGCTGGGCTTTCCTTTGCTGCACCCTTCAGGAGTTTGGATTTGTGGATCTCTTCATTGACTGGATTATGGCCTATGTTTACCGTCCATCCTTTTTTATCCTTATTAATAGGAGCAAGACTGATTACTTTCACTTGGAGGTTGGGCTGCGACAAGGATGTCCTCTTTCACCATTCCTATTCATTCTTTCGGCGGATGCTCTATCGAGGTCTCTTTATCAGGCTCAGCAGGATTCTTGTCTCATTCCCTATAGTGCGGGGCCCGAGGGACCCGCATTGTCTCATTTGTTATTTGCCGACGA
Organism: Calamus simplicifolius; assembly: GCA_900491605.1. NCBI lineage: Eukaryota > Viridiplantae > Streptophyta > Magnoliopsida > Arecales > Arecaceae > Calamus > Calamus simplicifolius. Next base: position 1,061,151 of record UESW01004383.1, read on the forward strand.
TTGCATCCTCCTGGGCAGGGCTTCTATAAGCAATGCTTCCATATTTGCCTCTTTACTTCACTCTTACTGCAGAGCCTCTGGTCAGAAGATTAATCTGAGTAAATCCTTGATATGCTTCAACCCTCTAACGTCGCCTAGCTTAAGGTAGGCTATCTCGCATATCCTGGGTATTACATTCATAGCTGACCGGCTGACCTATCTGGGGATCCCTATTGCCGGGAGAAGGCCTTGGAGTTCTGATTTTAGTGATATGGAGAGGCATGTCCGTGCTCGGTTGGACGGCTGGCAAGTTATTGGGCTCTCAATGATGGTGAGGATTACCCTCTTACGTTCTGTGCTCTCGTCTCTTCCTCTCTATCTGTTATCTAATGCAGCTATTCCTTTGACTTGTTTGAGAAAGATTGAGAGATATTTCAGGGACTTTCTTTGGGCTTCCAGGAAGGACGATCATGGTACTCACCTTGTGGCCTGGGATATTGTTTTTTACCTATCTCAGAGGGGGGTTTGGGGATCCAGTCCCTTACTGTCAGGAAGGAGGCTTTGATTGCTAGGCATGCTACGCGGTTTATGCTTGAACCGCATTCTATGTGGAGCTCCTTCATGCATGTTAAGTATGAAGATTGGATTTCTTCTGATGAGCCTCAGTCTTCCCGCGGGCATTTATTCTTTTGGAAAGAGGTTTGTCGGCACGCTCCGTACATCCTAGGTAGTATTTCATGGATGATAGGTGATGGAGTCTCTGTGGATGCTGTTTATGATGCGTGGATTACTGATCTTCTCCTGTCTTGGTGGCCTACCTTTGTAAGCAATGCTATCCCCAGTGGTATGACTGTTTCTGACCTAATCGTCAAGGAGCACTCTGTTTGGCACACCCCGTTGTTGTCTACTCTCTTTGGGGATGACCTCTATCGGCATATTCTGTCCATTCCTCTCATTCATCATCATACCCCTGGCTTCAGAGTTTGGAGGAAATCATGTTTGGCTCGGGCTCCTATGAGGGACCTCCTGAGAATTTATAGGCTATAGGCCCAGCAACAGTTGGATGTGACTTGGATCTGGCATCTCCCTACCCATCCAAGGGTTTGGCTTTTTGTGTGAAAGCTGGCCAGGGACTGCCTCCCCACTTGTGCTCTTCTTTCTAGGCATGGGCTAGGCATCCAGCCCACTTGCCCTTTATGTGGTATGGAGGAGGAGATGGTTGACCATGCTATATTCACTTGCTTTATGTCCAGACAGATATGGCAGAGTTCTAGCGGTCTGCCCTGGGATACTGATTCTTCTATTATTCGAATCTCTTTTTTGGGTTTGATCAGGCAGGATATGGAGAGACGATTCCATCAGAGGGTTACGAGGAGAGCTTACATTGCTTACCAGATCTGGCTATCTCGTAACCAGTTGGTATTTACTGAGGAATCGGCTCCTTCTCACAGGATTGTCAGGACTGCTTTATCCTTAGCTGCAGAATACATGTCCCATCACTCTTTTCTTGATTTTAATAGCCTTGGACTCTGGAGCTCCCATGCTGCCCAGGCAGCGCACCGTCAGACGGTCTTTATCTCCTGAGAGCCCCCTCCCTAAGGTTTGTCAAAATCAATTTTGATGGGAGGGTTAGGGGGAGATCTGCTAGCTCTGCTTTTATTATACGTGGGCCGAATGGTGAGTTGCTGGCTGCTGGGGGGTTTAGTTTGCTTGATTCATCTGTGCCCCTGGTAGAGCTGGTTACTGCTTGGGTAGGTATCTCCTGTGCTATCCATGTCCTGGACGCCCGTAGTCTTATCATCGAGGGTGATTCCATTACTGTTATCCAATGGCTCCGTCAAGACTCCGGTGTCTATGTGCCATCCAACCCTTTGATTATTGACATTCATGCCAGTCTTCAGGGTGCTCATTGTGCCCTCATTCGGCAACTCTGCGGCCGACTGGATCGCCGCCAGGGTTGCTGACCATTCTGGTTACTGGAACTAGAATCAGGGTAATACTTGTTTGTTTATTTTATCCCAAATTTTGTACTCTGATATATCGGGCTTGACTCATCCTAAATTGGTGTGATCACCTGGCTGTAAAAAAAAAGCACCTCACTTACTTATTTCATTCATTTTCAGCTAAACATCCAATGGAATGGCCACTTTTTTTGAAAGATAGCAACATCTTTAAAAGTTAATGAATAATTTTTTACTTCATAAATCTATTTTCTCTGCTCAATCAAAAATAGATTACTTGGTTATTTAAGATAATAAATTTATTCTGGAGCAAAGAAGAGGAGTCATGCATGAATCTACTTTTTTATATTAATTTATTTCACTCCCAAAGTGAGCCTTAAGAAAAAAATTGATTATTGTATTTATAATATTTTTGAAACAATTGTAATTCATAATCTTTATGGCCCTGTTTGGATAGCCTATTCCCGGTTGGAATAGGCTCTTATACCCGTTTATTCCCCCAAACACTGGTATTTATTCCAGTGGGCCCCATCTCCAATTTTATTTCGGGCAGCCTTGCTATCCTCCGGTTCCTATTCCTGGGGACCCCGTGGAATAGGAATCCGAGCGGCCGATCGTATCCCCAGGGTATGTTTGGAATTTTAAAAAAATGGGCCTTCAGAGCATCGAGGACTTGGCATTTCTCACCTATCATTTCTCACCTACCCTCTTCTGCCCGAGGGTTTCATTCTTCTGCTCTTTTCCTCGCCGAAAACCTAGCATCGAAGGTAGGGTTTCATGTTTACTCTTCTGCGGGTCTCCAGGCTGCCTATCATCGGTGATTTCTGGGATTTGTTGTCTCTGCTGTAGATCGAGTACTTGGCATCGGAGATTGAGGGTTGTAGGAGCATCGATAGAGGTATTTACTTCCGATTTCATGCCATCTTTTCAAGGAAGAGGAAATTTCTCTATTTCGGGTATTATCGCTAAAGATTCAAAGATTTCAGGTCATAGGTAAGTCCCTAACCTTTTGTCCGATTAATATTACAAGTTTTCCCAATTTTTCTCTTAAATCAGTCAAGTTTCTCTCTTCATTTCTTTAATCTGTTCACAGATTTAGTAGTTTCAAAACAAGTAGTGTTTGTTTCCACACATCAGTTTTGTCAATCAATTATTACACTTTATTTTTGTCCTGTTGTTTGTGTCCAAGAAAGGCTACGGCCACCATCTTCTTCCTCTATAAAAGGGTTTCAGAGGTAATCAAAGTAACTGGAACTGTTGACTGCTCTTTGACTTTAATCTTCTTCCTTTGAATCTTTTTAGAAGCCTCCGGACTTTTCCAACACTATATCTATGGCCCGGCTTCGATCTTTCTGTAGCAATTCCTCAGACACTTAAAGTAAGCATTGTCTCTTCTTTCTCTTTTGTTATTATCTGTTATCCTGATTTCCTTGCAATTAACTGAGTGCTCTTGTAATTTGATTTGGTGGAAGTGCCATTCGTTTGTAACCTGGAGTTTCTAGTTCATTTGTGATGGGGCTTTTTCAAAAAATCAAGATGTAATATTTAGCAAAATTAAATCTTTTGTTATGTTGAGGATTAATGGGTTCAATCCTCCACATATATGATTACTTATTTATTTTCTTATAAAACCTAAAAAAGTATTAAGTCATAAACAAACACGATAGTACTAGAACTGAGTGGATAAGGTGAGAATGTCAAAGTTCTTTCCTAATTATGCAGTTATGGCTGGGCAAGGGAACTTTCAAGGAAATGATAATATTAAATTAAGATATTAGGAGTGCATGCAAGGATGTCAGTTTTATCCTGACTTTCCTCGAAAACAAGATAAGTTGTGTCCTCTAGCTGCATCAGTGAAGACACAACATGCCATTCTATTTGCTAAACTATAATTCACAGTGTAAAAAATTAGTTAATTTGAATCAGTACATAGTAAAGTAAAATAAAATTTTAAAGCTTGCTAAGAAACGTAAGGTAGTTTCGATGATGAAAAAAATGGTTGACAAAGTCAAGAGCTCTAATTGGTTGATTAAGAGTCACATCTTCTTCGGAGTACCCCCATAACTTTTTGGTCTTGTTGATTCCCTCTTTACCAAGTATTAAAAATTAAACAACAAAAGCAGGGGAGTTATTGAGGTACCACTCAAACTAGAGCTGATACTAGTGGAAATTGATGCAAGAACCATAAATTTTCATGATTTTACTAGGGAAGATTTTAAAATATAATTATTTAAAAGTATATGACATGTAGTTGCTTCAAAAAACAAAAATTGTGTGTGATAATATCTTTATTTTTTATTTCTTATTTACAACTACTGAGCATAGATACTTTCATATGCGCATGTTGATTAATTTGTATATCCATATGAGTGGGGACCCTGTACTCATGCAGGTTCCTGAAACAGTTAACTCTTATTTTACTGGTCCCTCTAACATGAAGGCATACAGATTATATAAATCTCTATGTTTTATGCCATCACTAATACTGTCATGACAAAACAAGGATTACGACTTCTTCAATAATACTTTCATCTTGTGATGGTTTATTTCTTTGATAAGTACACATAATTTAAATTTTCATTGCTACACTTCATTCTAAATCTTGTCATGCAGTTCATGTATCATAGATTAATGTTTAACTCTTTAATAAATGAAAGGTCCTTTAAATTACTGCATGTCGATTCATATTACATTAATATGTGCCATGTCTACTTATTCCGTTGCGAGTCATACTGTCAAATGACCATCCACTCTGGCCCTGTACATTAGCCATGCCTAAATCAAAAAAAGCCAGTGAATCAACAAAAGCAAGAGAAGGATCAAGTCGTCCAAGAGCACCTAATTGGATAGATGCTCTTGATATGATCATGCTAGGCTTGATGAGGCAAGAGAACGACGAAGGTAACTGTCACAACGGTACCTTCTCCCAGGATACTTGGAGGAAGATGACCACTTTGTTCAACGAAAGGACTAACCTATCCTTTAGTTTTAGAAACCTGAAAAATTGTTTGAAGGTTTTGAAGAAGACCTTCAACTTGTACTATAACCTAGCTAATCGATCAGGTTGGGGCTGGGATCCTGCTCTAAATCTTCCCACGTGTGGCGATGAGCATATGTGGGAGGAGGTCATCTCGGTGAGTAGATGGTTTTTGTTGACAAATCATAGTTTGAATGCTACTGATAACATTATAATACTAAATTTATCAAATTACACTTCAGGTTAACAAGGACTATGCTCGGATTAAGGGTAAGTCATTTCCTGCTTACGACGACATAGATATTCTTTTTTCAAGGCATACAGCTACCGGTAGATAGGGGGATACATCTGCTATTCCGGAGGGCGTATTCGACAATGATACATTGGACGACGAGATGGATCGAATCAACTTGGAGGACATAGAATTTAGGAACCATCACAAAAACATGGTGGAGTGTCATGTTCATCAGCCGGTCCATTCGATCACCGATTCGATGATGTATCCCCATCGAGCCCGATTACTTTTGCCTCGACCCTACCCACAGACTGTTCTGCAGGAGGAGGTTTGTCAACTAGCAGTGGAAAGAGAAAAAAGTCATCCTTCATAACTCTACAGCACGTAAGAACAGGTCCACAACTGATGCAGCTGATGTCTTACAAGAATTGGTGGATCAAGGTCAAAGAAGACTGAAATTGCTAATGAGATGCTCAGGAGAGATCAGTTTGCTCAACCCACAGTGTACTCTATTGACGAATGTATGCGGAAGTTAGAGAGTCTCCCTGGGATTACACCTGAATGTATTCTTGCTATAGGGGACAGTTTGAAAATTGAGATTAATAGGTGGTTCCTAATGCATTATGAAGGTCCACTACTTGAAGCTTGGCTTAAAAGACAAATGGCTAATTTCTACCGTGTACCACCTTCAGTGGCAGCCCATCTGGAAGTTATGCTCCTGTGCCTAATATCTTCATGCCTCCAATGCATGGTATCCATCAAGGTGGCCCACCTATTTTCATGCCTCCTCCCATGCATGCTGCCTCTCCAGGTGGACATAGTCCATTCATGCAGCCACTATTCAGACCAAGCAGTGACGATAGCATCTCCCATGGTCAACCCATTCTCCAGTTGGCAGTGCCGAAAAAACCCTCTGTACCACATCTGCATCTTCGACTCAGCAAAGTGAATTTGGTTATTTTCATCGTTGGCCATAACATATACCAATATTGATGTAGATATGAAATTTTATATCTCGCTATAGTTGTTTTAACATATGTCAAACCTTCTATTAGAGTTTAATTTTAACTTAGATGAATGCTGAAATGTTGATGTAAATACGGACATGTTTGTTAGATATATCTATGCATGTTAGTATAGTGTATGGCTTTTAATATTTCTTTCAATTTATAGAGATGCATATGGTTGTCTCATGAACTACTCTCTTTTTGTAATAGATGGATACCTTCCATGATCTTGTGGCATTTTTAATAGATAAGGACAACTATTGGCAGGATGTCATAACTATGCTGATAAGTAATGGCATCATTGATTTATCAAATTATAACATTATTTCAAAGAGGCCATGCCGAACGTGACCATTCTCGGGTCATGAACTCATAACAGATATTTTGAGTGGACATCCAGATAGAGGTTATGATCACTTTAGGATGACAAACACTATGTTCTTCAAGCTAGAAGAATTGCTTCTCTCGCGTGGGTTGGTTAGTAGCACCCGCAATGTTATGGTAAAGGAGCAACTTGCGATCTTCCTGTACGGCATAGGTCATGGTGTGACCAATAGAGTGATGGCTGAAACTTTTCAGCACTCTGGGGAGACAATATCCCGACACTTTAATACTATACTTAAAGCAATTTGTTTACTTAAGCAAGATTTTATCGCTCAACCCGGTCAGGATACCGGTGTGCATCCACGGATCCGTGAGAACAATCATTTTAATCCTTTCTTCATGGTACGTATGGACACAATAGATGCAAGTCTTTCATTTATGATTATATTATGACCGCGTCCTTGATGGTAATTTTTTTTCATAGCATGCTATTGGGGCCATCGATGGTACGCATATACTGCTTTAGTCAAGAAAAGCAAACAACCACGCTTTCGTAATCGAAAGGGCACCATTTCCCAAAATGTCATGGCTGCAGTTTCGATTTGATCACTCCTTCCTTTTCGTTTGTACTGGATGGGAGGGATCCGCAGCCGACATGAGAGTCCTACGTTGGTGCATTGAGTCAGGTGGCTCATCGTACTGAAGGTATTTAATTAATTCATAATGCATGTGACCAATTAATTTATTGAAGTTTTTAGTGGATGACGTAAGGCGTCCTTCTCGTTTACAGGAAAATTTTATCTTGTTGACTCGGGATATGCCAATACGGACAAGTTCCTTGCCCCATATCGGGGTAATAGGTACCACCTAAGTACTTTTAAGAATCCAAGGGCACGACGATATAACAATTGTCGAGACTTATACAATCATCGATATGCTCAGCCCAAAATTGCGTAGAGAAGGCCTTCGGAATTCTTAAGAAGCGATATAAGATTCTTAGAGGTCCTGTCCCATTTCCCTTCAAGGTTCAGAAATGTATTGTTATGGCTTGCTGCATCATTCATAACTTCATTCGACGAACCCAAGGAAATGACAAATACTTCAATATGTCAATTGAACCCATGCCTTTCGATCGAGATGAGGATGATGTTGATCTTATCTTATTATAGGGGATGACGAATCCCGAAGAGGTGATGAACTTCGCAATTCCATAGCTAATAGGCTATGGGATGCCCGTAACACGCGAAGTAAGTCAAACATGCATCTTGTCCATGAACATATTTCTCTTATTTTAAAAGAATGTATGTTTACCTGATTTGACCTTATCAATAGGGCAGGGTATTATGTAATTTGAGTTTCATATTGATTTCCCTGTAATGCAGGAAATCAAGCTGCTTGATCTTGAGGTTCAGTCATGTCTTCTTCAAGTTATTATGTAGTTTTCGTGGGCCGTAGACGAGGGATCTATGAATCCTGGCCTGAGTGTCAGCGTCAGGTAACTGGGTTTAAGCATGCCTTGTACAAGAAGTTTAAATGTAGACAAGAGGCAATTCATGCATTTCAGAATTATCAACATCCACCTGATATGGAATATCAGATAGGAAAGGGGAGGTACATATGGTCAGGAATAATGGTGGATCTTTAAAAACCTTTATATTTGTTTTCGTATCCTTTCTTGTAGGCTTTTTGCTTGGGTGTCAGTGTTGCAAGTTTTCGTTAATGCTTTGAGATGTTCAGATGTACTGTATCTTGTTACTGTCCTTGTAGCATGACTTGTAACGCTTCCTCTTAGCTTAGAGGTTGTATTTTGATAACTATTTCCTGCTTTCGAAATTACTTCTATGTTTCGTCACTAATCATCTCTTTGTATCATCATTTTGGGATAATATCTGGCAGACCTGCAAATGTTTGATGTAACATTATATGATATTGCTGTAATGACTACTATTTCGATGCAGTCGAAATTTAACCTTGCGCTCTTTTTGGTGGTTGCAGTGGCAATGATATCGAAGTGTCGGCTGTGATGTCATGACTTGGAGGGCATTTCTAAATGCAACCGTTATGAAGCATCACAGCTCGGTGCTCTATCAAAGGTGAGGGCCATGATGTTAGGCATACGCATAGCATTTTTGAATTGGATGCATGGAGAATGTGACCGTCAGGAAATAACTGCTGATAATGCCTTCCTGAGCCAACTCTATCGATGTTCCTATATCTGCCAATTGGATTACGTTGGTAGGTAGCCTGAACAATGATGAAATTGGATTTAGAATTAATCATTCATTAACGAGTCGGCAGCTATGTCGTATTATAGAAAATTTAATTTTTGAATATTTGGTTTTTTTGGTAATTGATCTATTTATTGTAAAATGAACTTGAAATTTTTCAGGGAACTGCTTCCATGATGAACTCCTTCTCACTATTTCATCACAGATGATAATTTATGATTTTTAGTTGGACAATAGGGCAGCATACCCTGTGCTGTCATTATAATCTGATTTTTGAATTTAATTTATGTCCTAAATCGCCTATGGTTTGAAAGCTGCCTGTTATGGATGATTAATTTGGAATAATGGCTATTTCTCGTAGTCATCTGATGACAGCTATTTCCAATGGTCTGAGTTCAGGATTTTGATGAAAATTAATGATTCCGTGGGATGAAATTGAGTTTGTATTTGCTAACAATGAAGGCGAGCATTCAATCCTTTTTGGTAATTGATCCAACTCCCTCTATCTTAGTACATGCATATGATGGCTTTGCGTATCTAACACTGTTAATGCTTTAGCACAGCTGTGTCTCTAAGATACTTATTCGTTGGGTGTATTATTCTAATGTTGATAGAAACCTGGTTCTAGTATATGTTCCAATGCATCGCTGTTTTTCAACTGTATTACCCTTTTATTGTGTCTAATTGTGTAGCTAGGTCATTTTGGTACCATGAAATGCTTAGAAACCTTGATCTGTTGCTTAACTTTCTTTTGTTGTCTTAGTCTTTTGAAAAAGTCAGTGTTGGCTCAGAATCGAGTAAAGAGTGAGTGACTCTGTGGAGGCTGATCAGGACAAGGTTTTTCAATTTATGCCATTCCTTTGAATCATTGCCCTTTTGATCTAACTTCTTGCCAAAATACCGAAAGGGCAATGTGTCCTAACATGATTAAGTATTCATTGCTTGAACAAACTGTTAACCAGCTCTTTCATTCTAGGTGGTGTTGTAGAATATGGTCAGATTTGGAATTCAAAAGGACATCTGAACTCCTAAGTTTAGCTTTCAAACGAACTTTATTTGAATATGGAAGGATTGGTTTGATAATGATATTTCTGGGATTAGTATGCTCATTTATATATATGTAATATTGATAACAAGAGAGATGAGAGAGAAGTAGGTGGGGAGGTAGGCTCCTGGCATCTGCCTTGTACGCCTACTGGTTTTCAACCCTCCTTCTCTGTCACTCTCTCTCTCTCTAATACACCCCCACTCACCCACATCCAAACCTATTTCCCTTTCCTCTTTATCCGTATTTATTTGATGGAGCTGCAGGGTCTGATATCTCAGAGTTACCAGAGAGGCCATCAGAGCCATTATGTTCGGTAAAGTTTTTTTTTATTTTTTTAAGTTGCAAATTTCAAATACTTTGCAGTTCTATGAGAAGACTGGAAATGAAAATTTTGTGGAAGTTGCAGCAAATTTCATCATCCAACGACATTGTTTCACCAAATTAAGATCTAGTAAGTGTTTCTGATATTTGTACGATAAATGACATTGCTTTACATCTTGTGTTATCCTAAACTAAACGGATTGTCCATTTTATCTCAAGACTGCCAGTAAATGTTTCAGCAAGATTACTTCTTCTTGCAGTCCCAATCTTTTTCTCTAGTATTTAAGAATGTTACCACCTTAATTTCTCTTTCTTATTCAACTTGCAAATATGGTGTTTTTTGCCATACAACCACCCAGACAGAAATTGGACGTCATTTGTATTTTAATTATTATGAACATGGCTCTCTGGATGTAAAATGTTACTGAATTCCTGGGTTTATCTATATACATTTTAATAGTACTCATTTGGATGGGTGTCTTATGCAGTAATAACTCCAACATTGGCATCTGCTTTAGGACAAGCTATTATGCCTTCACCAGCAACTAATTTGCCTTTTGGAGTATTAAATCCAGCTGACAGCCTTTTCCAGAATCTAAATCTGCAATCAGCCCAAGCATCAGTAAGACAAGGAAATATGATTAGCTAGCATGATGGTGTTGCTTTTGATGAATAGTTTTATTTCTAGATGCAATGGGGGTCATTCTGTCACTATCTTAAGTGGAAGCATTAATCTTTTATAATTATTATAGAACAATAACATCTTCATTATAATTATCAACAAATCTATTTCCCTAACAAAGAGGGAAGGACTGAGATATGCTGGTGGGTTGTCATTTGAAGCAACTTACACTTAGTTGACTAATGTTGCTATATCACCTGCTGCAGATGACATTGACTCCAACATTGAGAACTCCCTGGCAGCAACTGCACCGGCAAAGACTCAACTTGCAAAAGCATCCAAAACACAAAAGTCCAATTCATCTCTGGTATGTTTATAATAAACTTAAAATTGATCATTTGGTATACTCTAGACCCTTCTTTTGACCCGGTTCTGTTGATTTGTGCAGACATGCTTGCTCTTGGTAATTTTTGGGGTCAAGCATAGTCAACGGTTCTGGGGGGGGGGGATTTTGAGAGATTATGTATGCTCTCAGGTAATGTGGTAATGTTGGCCAAGAGGGGGGTGATGATAATGTTGACATCTCGTTGATATTATATATATATATAATGCAGTGGTTTTTGGTGATGTAAAATTATTTCTGTGCGTTTGTCTTGCGGTTCGTTTCGTATCATGTGGATAGTCAAAGGCGAGGGACCTTAATGTATCTGGATGAGGAACTGACTATTGACCGTTTAGTGATAAATATATATCAATAAAATTGATATTCTTTGATTATCCTTTTGTTGCTATCTGAAAGAGCTCCGAGTGCAAGATGGTTGCCGGCACTCTTCATGAAGCTTCCGTTGTACACCACTGTTACTGTAGCCAGATTTTCATGGTCATGCTTGTACCTATTCATTGAATAGTCGTTGTGTTCCTAATGTGCCTATTTGCTGGCGTCATGTAGTGCTAATACTAGTCAATCGTTCTTCGAACCAACCAGTGGGTTATTTCTCAGCTGTCTAATTTTGTTTGTGAATTTTTTTCGGTGCCTGATCATTTCTGTTATTGTTGAGGGCAATTGAATGATTAACTCTGAAATATGATGATAAATGGATCAATTTGAATGTGATCCACCTGTTAGTTGGATTAGAAATCTTATATGCTTATTTCGATGATATCTACTGAATTATTTGCAGGCCATTATGTTATTATATGTTCACTTTGTTAAGCAATCGTGACTATCCGACAATGATAATTCAGTCTTGAGCTTTTGTGGTTGGTATCGTTGCTTTTACCACGTTCTTTTGCATTGTCTGAGTTATGGGTCATTCCAATTAATTGTTTCGCACTGGGCCTACCTCACCTGGCAAAGAGGTCTCAACTTGCAGGTTGACGGAAAATTGGAGGACCAAAGAAGAAAGGCACGGGCAGAGAGGTCTCAACTTGCTTGTCTCTGACACAAATATTGTGATTATTTCTATGGATTACAGACATTTTACTTGTTCATCCTTGGATCATTTTTGACATGGGTATAATTTTTCAAGACACACAAGCTACGAGGAGTTTCATTTTCATCCATTTATTTGTGTAATTTTTTATTTGCTTGGTGAAGATTCTACAAGTATTCAACCGTACTATAAGATGACCAATTGTAAATTTTTTTAACTTTTACATGTTTGGTTCTTGGAATTTGAGTTATATGTAAATTATATCAGAGTTATAAAGCTTCAGAGTTATTAAGCTTTTTGATTACCTGATGAATCTCCAGACTTGTTGATCTACAAAACTAGATTTGAAAATAAACTCAATTGAGTTCGTTTGAAATTTTGTGGTTAATCTCAACATCCACATTTGAAACAAAACAAGTTTATTTATTAGAGTAAACCGGTCAAGTTTCACTTAGTTACAGTAGCAAATAGTTCTTTTTAAGCAACATAATTTATCACATTGTACATTGAGCTTGAAACCCCATCGTTCTTTAAAAACGTGCCAGGTACACAATTACTTTATTAAAAAAATTGAAACTCTACTATAATTACTAAGATCAGTATCTATATTGGCCACTATTTTTACATTTATTAGTAATGTAATTTTAGTTTAAAATATTTTATTCTAGATTAATTTAAAATTTAATAAATAAATATGTCAGTTTTTAACAAAATAAGTAATTTTAAACTATAGATTAGAAAAGGGTCAAACATTTTTTTTCGTAAGATAAATAATTTGATTAAAAATTATATTAATATAGAACTCTCATAAATAGTATCCTTCTTAAACATACTTAAACAATATTTAAAAGCTATGGATGATTTCAAAATAAAGCATAATAGAAAATAAATTAGTAAGTATCTCCACATATATTATTTTATTAATATCAAATAATTTAATAAGTTTGTTCGTATTTTATTTTATTAATAAAAACATATTTATTAAATTATTTACTAATTAAAATTAATTTATTCAAGTAATGACATTAAAACTTAATTTGCTAAACCATTTTTATTCAAGGGGTATTTTGAAATTTCATTAAGATTCTTCCTTTATTCCTTATGGAATACATGCTTATTTCCATGTCATCCAAACACCATTTGGAATAACACTGCATTAATTGCACTGGAATAACATGGAATACTAAATTTTCATCCAAACATAAATATGGAATAACAAGTGGAATAAGCTATTTCGGGAGAATTCGTATTCCTATTCTTGGAATAACTTTTGACATCCAAATGTAGCCTATAGGACATTGATCAAGACAATGGACTCTCAATTCAATGATAGGTACGATAAAGATGATATATATACCCAACCCTCTTATTTATTCAGTAGGTTTCCAAAGTTGAATGAACTTTGTTTGTTTCCTCTTAGTTGGTCCATGACCATTAACAATGCATAACACCATGCCTACTTCAATGGCAATTTTGGATATAGGCTATTATAGCTACCCCACGTTCACAATGATTATCATTATGATATCTTACGTGGTAGCCATCGTGATCATTTGTTAGCGGCAATTCTATAATGAGTCATCATACAATTCATATAAGTTTGTATAAATATTTTATGATAAATTATTGTATTAATCCATATACATGATATATGCCAAAAGAAACTTTTAATTTATATAACCTTTTTATTATACTCTCTTTTTTTAATATTCAAAATATTTCATAATAGTAAAAACAATATCCGCAAAAGATTAGCTTGCTGTCAGCCAAGCTAAAAGTTTAGCATCGTCACTTATCAGATAAGAAGAGATAGTTATATATTTGATTGTTATACCAAAGACCCTTCTTTCATAGTTAAAACCTCATTTAAAGATAAACTGAAGTTTAACAATCGAAACGAATAAAATCTCAAGGGATATGATTTTTTTACATATAACATAGCGAATGGGCTATGATTTTGTTGTATTGAATTATACCAACTTGTATGTTGGAACTATATTAATACCCAATTTAAGGATGATAGATTAAGCTTCATGAATCCAAAGAATTTCTAGAGACATGATCTTTTCCACCTCTAACGTGAAGAATTCATAATCATAGTTTCTTATATTGAATTTATATCAATTTGCATGTCAGCTTCAAACCTCACTCTTTAATGCATGATCTTTTTATCCTTCAAATTGGATACATAGCTTTTCTTTTTCTAAAAAAATAAGATTTTTCATTTTTTAAAAAAACATATTATCATTTCATTTTTAAAAAAATTATAAATACTTTTCATTTGCCAAAATAAACAATTTAAAATTTATTTTGAAATCATAAATCCCACACCATCAAAATTTAAAATATGATATCAACCCAAGTGAAGATAATAATAATGAAAAGCTTTCATATATAAGGTTTATGATTAGAACACAACCATCCATCCACGACGATAAGGTTTATGATATTAAGATGGCAACTTTGATTAAACCATACGCCGTTCATTTGCTTGTGAGACCTTGTCGTCTCTATTGCAAGGGTGGTTGGGTGCTTGAATGGGGGGCAAATAAAAGCGCCAACCGGAGCAAAGGCTTGGACTATTCGTTGCTTTTGATCCGCAGCCTTCCGTTGCCTCTGAAGCCGAAGTCCAAAACCCCGAGGAAGCCACCCGCACGGAAGAGGCGAACATAATCCAATGGCCGGAGCCGAAGCTTTGTTCCTGGAAACCCTAATCCCGCAGCAGAAGACCGTTGGGGGGGTTCTCTTCCCCGCGGTCCTCTCCCCGAAGCTGGCCGTCGAGCTCGACCTTCGCCAGTTCACGGAGGCGGTGAAGGGCGGCAAGCCCCGGCTGGAGGCGCTCCTCCGGTCGAGCGGGGCTCTCCTCCTGCGTGGTTACCCGGTCCAGACCGCCGTCGACTTCGATCGGGCCGTGGAAGCCTTCGGCTACGAGGAGCTGCCCTACGTCGGCGGGGCCGCCCCCCGGACCAACGTCGTCGGCCGGGTCTTCACCGCCAACGAGTCCCCTCCCGACCAGCCCATCCCCTTCCACCATGAGATGGCCCAGGTTTACCTCCTCTAATCCCCATCGATTGCTTTCATCCATGTAATTGGTGGTTAGTACCATATATTCATCATGGAACAGTTAGTTCATTCCATTAGGTTCCGGAGTTTCCATCGAAATTGTTCTTCTTTTGTGAGGAGGAGCCAAGAAGGGGCGGGGAGACACCAGTAGTGTTGAGCCACCATGTTTATGAAAGGATGAAAGAGAGATATCCAGATTTTGTGGAAAAATTGGAGAAGCATGGTTTAATATACACGAGAATTTTAGGGCAGGGAGATGACCCTTCTTCTCCGATCGGCCGTGGATGGCAGTCGACGTTCTTGACCAAGGACAAAAGCATAGCTGAGGAGAGGTTCGTCCTTGTCGCCATCTATTTCTATGGCTTAGATATATGATAGTTTCGGCAGTTCATTTAGACTATCGTGGATGATTATTTTTATGGTTTAATCTACCTGTCTAGGCACCTGTTTGATTTAATAGCTCTCTCTCTCTCTCTCTCTCTCTCTCTCACACACACACACACACACACACACACACACACGCACGCACACAAATATTCGGTGTTGAATATTGTTCAATAACTTAGTCATGTTTCTCACAAAAAAATAATTTAGTTGCATCTATCACTTGCATGTTGTGTGGTTTTGGAGAAAAGAACAATAGTGGCACATATTTATTAGTGATTTTGGAATCAACTGTTGTTTAAAGGCCTAGAATTGCATAAACTTAGTCATAAATTTATGGTGGCTCATGAACTGGTGGTATATGTGCATGCAAAGGTAGTCTAGAATTTGCAGCAAGAAAAGTGTGTTTCTGAATCTAAATAAAGTGCATGTGCACATTAATCGAGTAAATAAGACCACTTCTAGTTATATGCATAAGTTGCAACTCATTAATATAATCATGATAGAACCAAGAAAACTAAAATGATACCATGTTTACCTCTTTGCATATTGAATTGTTCTTTGAATTAAGCCATGCCTTGCCTTTGGTCTCATGAATTCGATTCTTTTGGCTTGCAAAGAAGTTAGGGGAGAAAAAATTGGATATTGATTTAACCCAAGATTATATATTGCAATTTGGGCATGCCCGTCTAAGCATAAGTTCAGTTCAGTAAGATATTAAGGCTTCTTGTAACACATAGGAGTACCAATCACTAGTTGCTACCTACCAATACAACAGCACGAGATAAAGAGTAACAATTTTATCTTCATTAGTTCATTCCTGCTTGGTAATACATAGGTCCTAGGAGAAGTAATCCGGCATGTCCCATTCAATCATGTGTGCTAACTTTATGTAAATGCATTGCACAACTTGTTCCATAGCCAGTCCGAGTGCTGACCCTACGACAAAAAGTAGGGTTAAACTCCAACCATGTTGAAATTTGAGACACTAACAAAATCTCTGTTTTGTGAACATATATTGAATTCAACTGATTTGTTTTTCAGATTATTTCCAGAAAATGATTATGCTTCTGTTACTCTCAAATATGAAGGCATATATGCATTATGTTAGCAAAACCAGGGAAGCTTTATGCCATCAGCTCATATTTGCTCTGAATCTAATTGGCTCCAATCAAGAGTTCAAAGTCAACAAAAATCTGAAATCCAAAGAATTTTGTTGATGTGGTGTTGGAAATTGTCTTCAGAACTTTTTCCACATGCATCATGCGCCTTCTACTGGATCACAGATCTGTTTGCCTTCTATCTCATTTTAATCCTTGATCGGTCATGCCAATTATTGAGTTCCTTCATATGCATTCTGTAACTGTATTATATGTTCTCCACTGTAATTTGCTTAACTGAGATTGGCATTTGAACTTGATACTGTAGTTTCCAAATGTACTAGGGCTGCTCGATTGGGCATGAAGTTGGAATGGATGGAGGATGGTGTAAAAACAATAATGGGTCCAATACCAGCTATCAAACTTGATGAAACTAGAGGGCGAAAAATATGGTTCAATAGCATGGTGGCTGCTTATACTGGTTGGAAGGATGCTCGCAATGATCCTGTCAAAGCAGTTACTTTTGGAGATGGGACACTCCTGCCTGCTGATATTATATATGAATGTTTAAAAATCCTTGAAGAGGAATCTGTTGCCATACCTTGGAAGAAGGGAGACATCCTTCTGTTGGATAACTTTGCTGTTTTGCACTCACGACGATCATTTGATCCTCCTCGGCGCATTCTTGCTTCCCTCTGTAAATAGAGGCATGCTCTCTTCTTCCCTAAATTTTTCTTTCCATCTCTACTTGATTTTTATTGACAATTAGGAAAATATTACAGTTGCAAATTTGTTTATACAAATGAAAACCACTTATTTCAGATATTATATGCACTCGAGTAGGCACTACCATCACAATAAGCAAAGGCTTTATGGTAATTTGTTTAGACTCTTTTGGACTATTCAAATAGCCCTAGTCCTGATGTCTCAAAAACTTTCTTGTCTCAAAAACTTTAATTCTTTGATTTTTACCTAGGTCCATTACCTTTTTATAGATGCCTATTGACTATCAGAATTAGGGTTGAAGAAACCTTGCCATGTGTTTTGCCAATATAACAGAAGACTTGATCATTTGAAAAGTTCCATGTTTGTTTAGTTCATGCATATGGTCTCCCATCATCCAATCATACCAGCAATCATATACCAGTCATTTGATGACGCGTCCAATAGTGGATAAGTATAAACCAGTAAATATAATAAGATCAGATAATTAATAATGTCACCCTTAGGCACTGTTTGAAAAGGGGAATAAGAGGGGATATCCCCCAGATATTCCCTCTTATCCCCAAAAGCTATAGTTGCAGGGGTTATCTCTGAAAAAGGTTAACCAGAGGGGATAACCCATGTTTAACCATGAGTTATCCCCTGAAGTTATTCCCCAGGGACCCCAAGAATAGCTGGATATCCCTTCAGCTATCCCCTCTATCCCCTGAGGGCATAGTTGGCATTATTAAAAAAATCTTCTTAACCCTAGATCTCATTCTTTTGCCTCCCGATCGATCGGCCGCCGCCCCTGCTCACGTCTTTATTCTTTTGCATCTCGTTCGAGCGGCTGTCGTCCCTGCTCCCGTCTTCCGATCTCGCTCCCGTCTTCCGATCCCCACTCCCGTCTTCATTCTTTTGCCTTCCGTTCGAGCGGCCGTCGCCCCTGTTCCCGTCTTCTGATCTCTGCTCCCGTCTTTCGATCTCCGCTTCCATCTTCATTCTTTTGCCTCCCGTTCGAGCGGCCGTCGCTCCTGCTCTCGTCTTCTGATCTTTGCTCCCGTCTTCCGATATCTGCTCCTCTGCTCCTAAACTCCTGGACGCTGAACCCTGGATTTTCGATCTCTGCTCCCCTCTTTCGATCTCTGCTTCCATCTCTCGTAGCTTGTCTCAGGTAAGTTTTTTCCTTATTTTTCTTCTTTTAATGCTTATATATGTCTCAGGTAAAGGGTTCCTTGAAATTTTGTTCGCTTGAGGCATTTTGCTTTTGCTATCGCTATTCTGCCAATGTGTTGGCTTGAGGCATTTTGTTGTTGCTGTTGCTATTCGGCAATGATGATAGGGACTTATTATTTTTTGCTATGCTCAATGTGTGTGTTGTGAAATCACAACTTGGAGGGCATTTCTAAATGCAACCGTTATGAACCATATGTTTGACATCCTATCTGAGCCAAGGGCCATGATGTTAGGCATTTTCTTACTATTTCCTGACTCGGATGCCTTTCTCAGCCAACTAAATCTGTCCCTTTTAATCTGACTTTTGTTTCTCTTCATGGTTTTGCTGTTCATTCTGATTTGTGAAGAGCTTAAATACCGTTGAAAATGTGAAGGTCAACCTATTCAACATGATTTTCTTAGACTGGTAAGGCATATTCTTTTCCGTTTTGCTGTCACCGCATGATTGTTGGATGGTTTACTGTCAATAAAAGAGATGCTGTCTTGCTAGTTCTATTGACATTTGCAACTGTCTTGTGACTATGTTCTTTGTAATTGAGTCTTGTGGAAAATAGGACCCGGTACTATTTTAGTTGATATCTGAGCCAACTCAATCTGTCCCTATAATGTGTTTAGTTGATATCTATTTTGCTACAGAAGATGTTATTTGTTAGTTACAGTGGCACAAGCAAAAGGATTATGCTACTAAGTCTGGAATTTATAGTTTTCTTTTCTGACTTGTCTTGAATTCTGAAGTTTCACTCTGACGGCTAATGTTGTTCAGAGGCTCATTGGAGATGAC
Organism: Calamus simplicifolius; assembly: GCA_900491605.1. Classification (NCBI taxonomy): domain Eukaryota; kingdom Viridiplantae; phylum Streptophyta; class Magnoliopsida; order Arecales; family Arecaceae; genus Calamus; species Calamus simplicifolius. Next base: position 1,080,552 of record UESW01004383.1, read on the forward strand.
TGGTCAGGCATTAGAGTGTACTTGCTGTGGAGAAAGCCAATTTTTATGCTGCTGAAATTGCGGTTCAGATTGGATTGATGACAATAGTCCTGTAATGTTATGACTGAAGTACATATTAAACATTCTGTATATCACTATTTTGATGTAAGTTTTACGTTAAACAAAAAAAGGGAACGTTCTTGATGGCTAAAAGGTGTTGCTCATTTGCTGTCGTTTCATGTACATAAGATAAGAGGGTGGACCATCACCAGGAACCACAGATTGCCAGTTGATAAAGCAAATTTCATTTGCTATCGTTTCATGTATTTGGGCAAAGTTCTAATGGAAAACAAGTTATCACATATATTTCCTTCTCTTTCAGTTCTATTATGTGCTTATAATTTTCTCTATTTTGGCAAGTGATGGATGAAAAATTATATGGTGATTTGCCAATCATATAAAGTTAGTTTGAAGTTATATCTACTTCAGAAACCACAACAAATGAAATTTGCGTTGGCCATCAGACATCCATTGGCCATGGGTTTTGATTTTGAGGTACAAGATAAGATTGGAGCCATAAGCACACTCTTCAGCCGTATCGTAGATTGCACTAGCAAATCAATCAACTGCGGGAATATAAACTATATGGATATGGAAAACACTTTGTACACCGTTCCCGGTGCAGCAACGCTTACGTGGGCTGCACCGCGTCTTCCGATTGGTCCACGTGGCTCCGACGTGGATGACCTGACGGACGGTATGGCTGTGCTTGACGTAACGTTCTGAACGTGACGGCCATTTAAAGCTGTTCGCTTTTTTTTAAAAATTTTCATGCGGACGAAAATGCCCTTTCCCTCCTTCATGGCGCCATTTTACGTTTTATGTCATCTGTGCAAGAAGAACTCTGTTTCTTCCCTGGTAGAAAGAAAATACTTCAGCTTCGAAGCTGGAAAACCTGGATACTGCAGTCTGTATAAAAAAACTTCTGGAGGAAATCTCATCCGTAGCACAAAGTAAAAACTCTTTCTTCCCACTTCTTTATTACATCAATAGTTTTTTTCTGGTTAGAGTTAGTTAATGTGTTTAATGCGCGGGTAACTACCTTAGAACGAAATAGTTATGACACTCTCAGAGTCATAACTGTTTTGTAAGCAACTCTTTTAATGCGGCCCTTTCCCTCCATCCTAGCGCCAATTTATGTTGGATTTCATCTCTGCAAGATGAACTCTTTCTTCCCCTCCCTCGCTCTGAGAGTCTGGATGCTAAGGAATCAGTTGAGCACGAACCTACGCCCTCGCTTTGAAAGTCTGGTCGACAGGAAATATTTCAGCTTAGGGGTTGAAAAACCTGGCTACAGGAGTCTAGTGGAGGCTTCAAATATAAAAGTTTATCCAATGAGATTTTCCTTGCCAAAACCTCACGTAGACGTTCGCTTCTCTCTCTGAATTCGGCCAGGTCTGTAAGATGGGCCTCAGCTGCCTTCGTTTTCTCTTCGTCAATTGCTTTTAATAGGCTCAGAGAGAGAAGCGAACGTCGACGTGAGGTGTTGCCAGGAAAAAACTCATTGGATAAACTTTTATATTTGAAGACTCCAGTAGACTCCTGTCGACCGGACTTTCAGACGAGGGCGTAGGTTCGTGCTCAACTGAATTTCATCTGTGCAAGAATAACTCTCTTTCTTTCCCCCCCCTCGCTCTGAGAGTCCGGATGGTAAGGAATCCCAGCGACACCCTAGTTCGAAATCTCACGACACCCTAGTTAAAATCTCACGACACCCTAGCTCTAACGAGACGACACCCGTGCTTTGAAGAGACCGCGGAGATAATCCCAGCGACACCCTAGATCGAATTCGACCGTAAATACTTCGCGACACACCAGTTGAAATCCCACGACACCCTAGCTTTAGGGCGACGACACCCGTCTTATAAATGTGCACATAGAGAGAACCCGGCGACACCCTAATTGAATTCGGCAGAATATCAATCGCGACACCCCAGTTGAAATCTCACGACACCCTAGCTCTAACGAGACGACACCCGTGCTTTGAAGAGACCACGGAGATAATCCCAGCGACACCCTAGTTCGAATTCGACCGTAAATACATCGCGACACCCCAGTTGAAATCCCACGACACCCTAGCTTAGGGCGACGACACCCGTCTTATAAATGTGCACATAGAGAGAACCCGGCGACACCCTAATTGAATTCGGCAGAAAATCAATCGCGACACCCCGGTTGATATCTCACGACACCCTAGCTCTAACGAGACGACACCCGTGCTTTAAAGAGACCACGGAGATAATCCCAGCGACACCCTAGTTCGAATTCGGCCGTAAATACATCGCGACACCCCAGTTGAAATCCCACGACACCCTAGCTTAGGGCGACGACACCCGTCTTATACATGTGCACATAGAGAGAACCCGGCGACACCCTAATTGAATTCGGCAGAAAATCAATCGCGACACCCTGGTTGATATCTCACAACACCCTAGCTCTAACGAGACGACACCCGTGCTTTAAAGAGACCACGGAGATAATCCCAGCGACACCCTAGTTCGAATTCGGCCGTAAATACATCGCGACACCCCAGTTGAAATCCCACGACACCCTAGCTTAGGGCGACGACACCCGTCTTATAAATGTGCACATAGAGAGAACTCGGCGACACCCTAATTGAATTCGGCAGAAAATCAATCGCGACACCCCGGTTGATATCTCACGACACCCTAGCTCTAACGAGACAACACCCGTGCTTTAAAGAGACCACGGAGATAATCCCAGCGATACCCTAGTTTGAATTCGGCCGTAAATACTTCGCGACACCCCAGTTGAAATCCCACGACACCCTAGCTTTAGGGCGACGACACCCGTCTTATAAATGTGCACATAGAGAGAACCCGGCGACACCCTAATTGAATTCGGCAGAAAATCAATCGCGACACCCCGGTTGATATCTCACGACACCCTAGCTCTAACGAGACGACACCCGTGCTTTAAAGAGACCACGGAGATAATCCCAGCGACACCCTAGTTCGAATTCGGCCGTAAATACTTCGCGACACCCCAGTTGAAATCCCACGACACCCTAGCTTTAGGGCGACGACACCCGTCTTATAAATGTGCACATAGAGAGAACCCGGCGTCACCCTAATTGAATTCGGCAGAAAATCAATCGCGACACCCGGTTGAATCTCACGACACCCTAGCTCTAACGAGACGACACCCGTGCTTGAACAAGGCGGGAATTTGACGTCACGTAGTACTAATTCGACGACACCCTAGTACTGAGCCATGCCATATTTCCGAGAAAAGTTGTAAACGTGGGCAGTTCCTATGGGTTTGCGGGTCATTGATGTGATCGTGGCGATCCGGGTGTCCTTTCGTATTTCTCTTAGGTCGGCATAAACCCTAGAAAAACCTCAATCGTCTGTTGCTCGAGAAGCCATCCTTTTGCTCAAGAAGCCATCCTTCGTCTCTTGCTCGAGAAGCCACTGGTCTCCTTTTCCCTCCTAAACTTGTTCCATAGTTCATTCTTCCGAATACTTCATTCATGGAGATGAGTGCTTTCGTTTGTGCACGAAGACCGCGAACAAAGAAGAAGCAGACGAGAAAATGGCGGAACAATGCAAGGACATGGTTCTTCGTTCGAATGAGGATGCGGCTCCTTCAGGTATGTTTATCACTATATTAAATATTATGACATTCTCTCTTAAAATTTCATGACATGTATGTCTTCTGTCTTACCCCCTGTTTCAGTTGACAATAAAATTGTTCCAGTCCCCCCAGTGAAGGCTTCCCAGCTGTTTAAGAATAGCTGCAGGCCGGCAGTACGTTCAGAAGGTTTGGAGGATGGGGTTCTCTAGACGGCATACAAAACTGATTCGAAGGACCCCATTTGGTGCCTTCGTCGACATGCAGACGTTCACAGTCGACGGGCGACTGCTAGCAGACATCATAAGATGTCACAATGGAGGCGACGAGTTCATGTTTTGCGGAAAGCCAGTTCTATTCAGTGCCGACGAAGTCGCACTCATTCTGGGACTTCCAGCTCATGGGAAGAAGATCGACACGTCCAGCCAAATGTTCAACGGAAGGTTGTTCAGACGGTTTGGCCAGGGTTTAGATCTTCGCCAAGAAGGTTTGGAGAAGTTGATATTTCAACTCCGATCATCTAAAGTACAGGAGGATGTCGAGGACACC
>UESW01004383.1:1085976-1277364 GCA_900491605.1 Calamus simplicifolius
TCATGGGAAGAAGATCGACACGTCCAGCCAAATGTTCAACGGAAGGTTGTTCAGACGGTTTGGCCAGGGTTTAGATCTTCGCCAATCAGGTTTGGAGAAGTTGATATTTCAACTCCGACCATCTAAAGTAGGAGGATGTCGAGGACACCGTCCGACTTTGGATCGCATACATGTTGGCCATGTTTTTGGCTCCAAAGTCTAATCAGAGATGTCCACGGTATCTCATCCAGCACTTGGATGACTTAAGTCAACTGAGTAGCATCGACTGGGCTTCGGCACTGAAGGAATTGATTGTTCTGGCTCTCCCAGAAATAGCTGCTTGCTTGCGTTCCGAGGAGCCGGTGCACTCAAAGAATGCAAAAAAGTTAGGAGGCAGCCTACCTTGTTCGGATGCTCGGCAGCACTGGTGGTAAGGATTATTGAGACAAATTATTAGTGTTGAGACAAATTTTTTTTTTTCGTAATATTACTTTATTTAATATCCAAAAAAATATCATGTTCAGGCGTGGTTCCTCGAGCATACATCAATGCGAGAGCCAGCATACCCTGATAAACGGCCCCGGCTGTTGAAGTGGTATGACCACCAAATGAAGAACCAATCGGTTCGGGTTGCCGACTTGCAGCCTCAGGACTTGGTAATCTAGTCATTGCTCCATTGCTCTGACCATTTTTTCAACTTAATGCGTCAATATGTTCAGTTAATATTAATTTGTTATCATCTTGTGTTGCAGATGGAGGGAGCTATTGAACCATTGCCAGAAGAGCGATGGCTTCTCCCTCAGCAGATAAAACCGTCCCCCCTCAACAAACAGATACCTGCGCCCCTCAACCAATGGATAGCTGCGCAGGATGCGCCGAGTTGAGGAATGAATTGGAGTGTGTTAAGGATCAACTCGAAGATGTCAGGCACAGGCTGTCCATTGCTGAGAGCCTCCTCAATTCACTTCTCAGAAAGGAAAGTTATGCAATAACCGAGGAGGACAAGGGGGACGAGAAAACAGAGAAGGTGCATTCCTTGGAGTTGGTCCTCCGCGAGCCTGGTAACGTAAATAGTGAGGAGAAGAAGATGGAGGAGGACCATTCATCCGAGTTTCCAATTGAGACAGGGAATGCAAAATCAGAGGAGAACATATTGGAGGGGGATTCATTGGCTGATAAAACAGAGCAGGGGAATGAAAATAAAGAAGAGTCCATATCCGATAATAAACTTGGCACCCCAAAGGATGACAATATGGACTTAGAAATAATTGGAGTGCCGTCGCTTGTTAGGAGGATTAAAAAACAGCCGAGGAAGCGTAAGGCATCCACGGTCGTCGGCGAATGTTATGAGACAACCCGACCTAAAAAGTCGGTGAAGACAGTGGGCATGTCAAAGCCCAACACAACGGTCGAAGATGACCAAATAATTATTCAAAATTTTTTGAGCGAGCGACAACAACCGACGAGATCGTCTACACAAATATGTTTAATGGAGTTGTAACAAGAAAAAATCTTCAAGATCTCATTAACAATGAGATGATAATAGATGATGTAAGTATATCAAGGAACATGTTCAAGTTGTTGATTTTAGAATTATATTAATCGTTTTACATTCCATTGGCAGATAATTGATTGCGGCCAGGAGTTTCTGATGCGCAACTGGGCAGAGCATCCTGACCGATATCATAAGTGCATAATTGCATCAGTATTCGTATCTGCTCTATGTCTGACTTCCTCATCACCTGCTCATGAACTTGCTGGATCATCTGGGGCTGCGATATTTGACAATGTATCGGATGAAGATAAGGCCCAATTCCGGTTTCTTTCACCATTGTAAACTCTGATAACTCGCACTGGCATTTGGTTGCTGTCGACATGGAAAGGAAGGTGTTCATGCACCTAAATTCAATGAAACGCAACCCGAAGTACAAGGCCAATGCAAGGAAATGGCATACAATTCTAGGCCACATATTCCATATCTACTGCGATAAGAAGGAAGTGATGGAGTGGCCGATGGAAGATATTTCGGATTGCCCAAGCCAACCGAGCGGATCGCTGGATTGCGGCCTGTACTGTCTGAGATACATGGAATGTCTTGCTCGACGGGACAATCCTGATATGAAGCTGGATTTCATGGATGAGGAAGTCAGAGATTACCGGCGACACTTAGCTGCGACGATATTGAGAGAGGGCCTGAACAAAAAGATTAGCGACATTGTCGAAAAATGTTCTTAATTTTTGTATTCGTCTTTGAATGAAAATTGTATGTAATTTATTCATATTAACACTGATTAATATTTAATGCAAATGTTAAAAATTTTATCATTGCGAGCAGGAGTGTCCTCGATGTATTCATATGTTTGCCTTCGTATGTTTCCGCCTTTCTGGTGTAGCCGCGCAAGAGCTAGGGTGTCGTTTGACAAGAACTAGGGTGTTGTTTGCCATGAGCTGGGGTGTCGTCGCTCTTAAATTGTCGGGTCGGGTCCTGGAATGTGTCGTATGTTTCCGCCTTTCGGGTGTCGCCGCGCAAGACTAGGGTGTCGTTTGCCATGAGCTAGGGTGTCGTCGCGCTAAAATCTTCGATGTCGTTTCGTGAGCACTGGGTTGTCTCGTATGCTTCCGCCTTTCGGGTGTCGCCGCGCAAGACTAGGATGTCATTTTCCATGAGCTAGGGTGTCGTCGCGCTAATTTCTTCGATGTCGTTTCGCGAGCACTGGGATGTCTCGTATGCTTCCGCCTTTCGGGTGTCGCCGCGCAAGACTAGGGTGTCGTTTGCCATGAGCTAGGGTGTCGTCGCGCTAAAATCTTCGGTGTCGTTTCGCGAGCACTGGGATGTCTCGTATGCTTTCCGCCTTTCGGGTCTCGCCGCACAAGAATAGGGTGTCGTTTGCCATGAGCTAGGGTGTCATCGCGCTAATTTCTTCGGAGTCGTTCGCGAGAACTGGGATGTCGTATGCTTCCGCCTTTCGGGTGTCGCCGCGCAAGACTAGGGTGTCGTTTTCCATGAGCTAGGGTGTCGTCGCGCTAAAATCTTCGATGTCGTTTCGCGAGCACAGGGTTGTCTCGTATGCTTCCGCCTTTCGGGTGTCGCCGCGCAAGACTAGGGTGTCGTTTGCCATGAGCTAAGGTGTCGTCGCGCTAAAATCTTCAGTGTCGTTTCGCGAGCACTGGGTTGTCTCGTATGCTTCCGCCTTTGGGTGTCGCCGCGGAAGACTAGGGTGTCGTTTGCCATGAGCTAGGGTGTCGTCGCGCTAAAATCTTTGATGTCGTTTCGCGAGCACTGGGTTGTCTCATATGCTTCCGCCTTTCGGGTGTCGCCGCGCAAGACTAGGATGTCATTTTCCATGAGCTAGGGTGTCGTCGCGCTAATTTCTTCGATGTCGTTTCGCGAGCACTGGGATGTCTCGTATGCTTCCGCCTTTCGGGTGTCGCCGCGCAAGACTAGGGTGTCGTTTTCCATGAGCTAGGGTGTCGTCGCGCTAAAATCTTCGGTGTCATTTCGCGAGCACTGGGATGTCTCGTATGTTCCGCCTTTCGGGTGTCGCCGCGCAAGACTAGGATGTCGTTTTCCATGAGCTAGGGTGTCGTCGCGCTAATTTCTTCGATGTCGTTTCGCGAGCACTGGGATGTCTCGTATGCTTCCGCCTTTCGGGTGTCGACGCGCAAGACTAGGGTATCGTTAGCCATGAGCTAGGGTGTCGTCGCGCTAATTTCTTCGGAGTCGTTCGCGAGAACTGGGATGTCTCGTATGTTTCCGCCTTTCGGGTGTGCCGCGCAAGACTAGGGTGTCGTTTGCCATGAGCTCGGGTGTCGTCGCGCTAATTTCGGAGTCGTTCGCGAGAACTGGGATGTCTCGTATGCTTCCGCCTTTCGGGTGTCGCCGCGCAAGACTAGGGTGTCGTTTGCCATGAGCTAGGGTGTCGTCGCGCTAAAATCTTCGGTGTCGTTTCGCGAGCACTGGGATGTCTCGTATGCTTCCGCCTTTCGGGTGTCGCCGCGCAAGACTAGGGTGTCGTTTGCCATGAGCTAGGGTGTCGTCGCGCTAAAATCTTCGATGTCGTTTCGCGAGCACTGGGTTGTCTCGTATGCTTCCGCCTTTCGGGTGTCGCCGCGCAAGACTAGGATGTCGTTTTCCATGAGCTAGGGTGTCGTCGCGCTAATTTCTTCGATGTCGTTTCGCGAGCACTGGGATGTCTCGTATGCTTCCGCCTTTCGGGTGTCGCCGCGCAAGACTAGGGTGTCGTTTGCCTTGAGCTAGGGTGTCGTCGCGCTAATTTCTTCGGAGTCGTTCGTGAGAACTGGGATGTCTCGTATGTTTCCGCCTTTCGGGTGTTGCCGCGCAAGACTAGGGTGTCGTTTGCCATGAGCTCGGGTGTCGTCGCGCTAATTTCTTCGGAGTCGTTCGCGAGAACTGGATGTCTCGTATGCTTCCACCTTTCGGGTGTCGCCGCGCAAGACTAGGGTGTTGTTTGCCATGAGCTAGGGTATCGTCGCGCTTAATCTTTGGTGTCGTTTGCGAGCACTGGGATGTCTCGTATGCTTCCGCCTTTCGGGTGTCGCCGCGTAAGACTAGGGTGTCGTTTGCCATGAGCTAGGGTGTCGTCGCGCTAAAATCTTCGATGTCGTTTCGCGAGCACTGGGTTGTCTCGTATGCTTCCGCCTTTTGGGTGTCGCCGCGCAAGACTAGGATCGTTTTCCATGAGCTAGGGTGTCGTCGCACTAATTTCTTCGATGTCGTTTCGCGAGCACTGGGATGTCTCGTATGCTTCCGCCTTTCGGGTGTCGCCGCGCAAGACTAGGGTGTTGTTGCCATGAGCTAGGGTGTCGTCATGCTAAAATCTCATTTACGACCAAGCAACCATAATTCAAAAGTTACGACACCCGTGTTTTATATATGATCTTGTGTAAGTTGACTCAATACATAAGCATCAAATTCATCCATTAAAGTTTCTGACGGCGGAACAATTCTCTCCAGGTCCTCTTCAGTATTAATAGACTGCAAACAAGTCTGCCTGCTACTTGAAGCAGCTCTTTCCTTGGCCTGATTTTTCCTTGATCTTTTTGCCTTCTTCTCGACTGCACTCTTTAATCTGTTCTCTCTCGGGCGACCTTTCGTCCTAATTTGTTCAGGATCTTGAATTACAAGCTCTGAACGTGGTTTAGCTGCGCAGTTGGCATCCACGGCAGTTTTGAATAGAGGCGTTAGACCATCCATCACTACATTAAATGCATCTTCAGACATGGAGGCTATCTCTGCGAGCTTCGTCATCCGATGAGACAGCAAACTATATCTACAATCATTAACATAATATTAACGATAACAAATATTAAGACATTTCAATTAAAAATTGTCACTGCGTACCGTGAGTTTCGTGTGCTTTTATCATAACCCTCAGTATTGCAGTCGAATTCGTCGAATTGGTATTTCATGTCCTTGCACCATCTCTTCAAGAAGTATTTATCTGGTAAACGAAATACGTCATTTTGATGAAGAACCAACAGGCATGCCTACACAGGTACCCCTTGAACTGAAAGGATCGGCACTGGCATTGGACATCCTCAATATTTCTATCGTATGACACGATATAATCTTTGATCATCTCCTTGCCAATTCCATCGACTTCAATCCTTTCATACGACTTGACGGAATATACACGTGTTGCCAGCTTCGTTGATCAATTTTGTATTTGATGCAGCCATTTCAAGGATCTCATTCTGGAATTTTTTGAAAATGCTCCGTGTATACCTTCCTGCAGCTTGTCTCTCAAAAGGTGATGATGTCTTTAGGAAAGCTATCGTTTGCAAAGTCCTATTATCTTCCTCATTTTTGGCCTCGTATCTTTTTCCAAGGCATCTTCGTACTTACTTATGAACTCCGTTAGTGTTGTCTTCGAATTTATAAACCCATCGAAGAAGTGATTAATGCCCTCGCTCCTTTGTGAAGATGACATCCCTGTTAAAAATTTTGTCAACCAAAAATAAAAAAAAAGCGTTTAACTGGAACATGAACCAAAGCCAATGACATACAAACCTGCGAAGAATGTATCCTTGAGGTAAACTGGGACCCATTTTTCCCGACATTCGTACAGAACATTGAACCAATCTATAGACTTGCATTCTTTATATTTCTCCATAACATGTGCCCACCTTTCCTCGAATGAATTTATGGTCAATGAATCATATATTGCCTCATCGAAATCAACCATAAACTTGGGATTTTCCGTGCAAATGTGGCCAATCTTTTCCGGTATCTTCTTCAATATATGCCAAAGAAAAATCGATGTCGTGTGTTAGGAAAAACTTCTTTGACAGCAGCCTCGATTGCCTTATCTTGATCAGTAATCATGGCAATAGGTGCTTGACCACCATTTGCATCCAGCCAAGTCTTAAAAACCCATTTATATGTCTCAACTCTCATCAGACAACAATGCGCATCCAAGCAAGGTTGACTGTCCATGATGGTTCACCCCAACAAATGGACAAAAAGGCATTTGATATCTGTTTGTCAAGTAAGTTGAGTCAAAGCTTAGAACATCACCGAAGTATGTGCATGCCAATCTTGACCTTGGATGAATCCAGAAGACAGACCTCAGATGACCATTATCATTGAGGTCTAAGGAGTAGAAGAAATTGGGATTTTTGAGTTGCATTTCGGCGAAATGAATTACCATCGACTGAGCATCTCCTTCTTTCAGCTTAGACTGACGTTCGCGACAAATGAAGTTACGAGCATCCTTCTCGGTGAAATCCAATTGTCCTCTGCCCCCTTTTCTCCTTGCTATGGCAGAGTATATCTGAGTCGTCGGAACATTCACGGCATGTAAATTGCTGATCTCTGCCTTCTCTGGTGTGCTGATCCTCCTATGCGACCGTAGATAACCAGCTGATGTTATGGACAGCCCATGGTTATGTTCTAGAGAAACCTCATCCAATATCCACTTACCACTTGTAGCATTCAGTCTTGCTTTTATGGATGCCATACAACCAACTTTCCCAGTATCCCTATGATTCATACTCTTCTCTGATTTTCTGGATTTTCCTTGCCTCCAACACGCCAGGTGCTTGAAGCAAAGTTGTTTTTTGTTGTTGGCCCTGCTACACACTGTTGTGATTCCAAAGCCAACTCGTTTCGCGTATCCATTGTAGAACGTATATACATCATCGGCTGAATTGAATTCCATCCCAGTTTGAGGAACTACAATATCATCCACTGCATTTGGAGCGACGGGTGAAGCTGCACGATCGGGAGTGTTATCTTCTTCTTTCCGATCTACAATTTCAGCATCAACTGTGAAAATATAGGCACGCATTCATGAACAATGCATTTCAACAGCAACTCCTACGTGACACCCCAGTTGAAATCTAATGACACCCTAGCTCCAATGCTACGACACCCGTGGCTTAGAACTGACCGCGCGGAGAATCCCTCCGACACCACAGGAGATTTGGATTTCGGCCGAAACTCCTTCGAGACACCCACGTTGAAAGCTCACGACACCCTAGCTTTAAGGCGACGACACCCGTGCTTAGAACTGACCGCGGGACAATCCCCGTGACACCCTAGGAGAATTGGTTTTCGGCCGAAACTCCTTAGAGACACCACTGTTGAAAGCTCACGACACCCCTAGCTTAATGCGACGACACCCGTGCTTAGAACTGACCACGGCGAGAAGGCCCGCGACAACCAAGTTACTAAAATTTAATTTTATTTATCAAAAAAAAAATACATTAGCCCTCACTGGGGCTTCTCTCCTTCGGTCGCTGCGTCGGCGATCTGGCGCTGGAGGGACGCTACTTTCCCCTCCAGGTGGCTGATGGCCCGACGCAGGACCTCTATCTCTTTTGTGGAAACGGCCTGGTATTCCTCGGCGCCTTGCTGAGTCGCTCGTTGATTGCGAGCGACTCAGCATAAACCTCCGCGTCGATGGTGACGGTTGCGCGGCGGCTGCCATGGCTGCCAGTAGATCTCACTCGCCTCTGGAAGCCATCTCAGTGGTCAGTTCAAGCTGGAAAGGTGATTAACGATGGCATTCCCCCATCCATATTTAAGGTACTCCTGGCGGGTGTTTCGATTGCCACGCGCCACCATCTCAGTGTTGTTCACAGGAATCGAATCGGTGCGCCACCACGCCCCTCCCTCCACGTTGAGTTTCGAGGGATGGGGAACAGAACAGTTTCGGGAAGCAAACAGTCGTAAGTTTAACGTCGTCCCAAGAGAAAATTCACGACACCCAAGGATGATTTGGATTTCGGCCGAAACTCCTTCGCGACACCCCACTTGAAAGCTCACGACACCCTAGCATCAATGCTTCGACACCCGTGCTTAGAACTGAACACGGAGAGAATCCCCGCGACATCCCAGGGATGAGTTGGATTTCGGCCGAAACTCCTTCGCGACACCCCTGTTGAAAGCTCACGACACCCTAGCTTTAAGGAGACGACACCCGTGCTTCGAACTGATCACGGAGAGAACCCCCGCGACACCCCTTGTCGAATTCGCCGAAACTCCTTCGTGACACCCCAGTTGTAAACTCACGACACCCTAGCTTTAAGGCGACGACACCCGTGAAAAGGTGAACCACGTTAATCACCTTTTCAGGGGTGTCGTCCCCTTAAAGCTAGGGTGTCGTGAGTTTTCAACTGGGGTGTCACGAAGGAGTTTCGGCCGAATTCGACAAGGGGTGTCGCGGGGGTTCTCTCCGTGATCAGTTCGAAGCACGGGTGTCGTCGCCTTAAAGCTAGGGTGTCGTGAGCTTTCAAGTGGGTGTCGCGAAGGAGTTTCGGCCGAAATCCAAATCATCCTTGGGTGTCGTGAATTTTCTCTTGGGACGACGTTAAACTTACGACGGTTTGCTTCCCGAAACTCTATTCTGTTCCCCATCCCTCGAAACTCAACGTGGAGGGCGGGGCGTGGTGGCGCACCGATTCGATTCCTGTGAACAACGACTGAGATGGTGGCGCGTGGCAATCGAAACACCCGCCAGGAGTACCTTAAATATGGATGGGGGAATGCCATCGTTAATCACCTTTCCAGCTTGAACTGACCACTGAGATGGCTTCCAGAGGCGAGCTGAGATCTACTGGCAGCCATGGCAGCCGCCGCGCAACCGTCACCATCGATGCGGAGGTTTATGCTGAGTCGCTCGCAATCAACGAGCGACTCAGCAAGGCGGCCGAGCAATACCTGGCCGTTTCCACAAAAGAGATAGACGTCCTGCGTCGGGCCATCAGCCACCTGGAGGGGAAAGTAGCATCCCTCCAGCGCCAGATCGCCGACGCAGCGACCGAAGGAGAGAAGCCCCAGTGAGGGCTAATGTATTTTTTTTTTTGATAAATAAAATTAAATTTTAGTAACTTGGTTGTCGCGGGCCTTTTCGCCGTGGTCAGTTCTAAGCACGGGTGTCGTCAGATGAGAGGTTGGTGTCGTCAATTTTCAACTAGGGTGTCGCGAACGACGACAGCATCGACTCAGGCTGTTAACGACACCCCAGTTCTCATCTTACGACACCCTAGCTTTTAGGAGACGACACCGATGGCGTGACTGTTAAAGGGGGGTGTTCTCCATACGGGGTGTCGCGGGCCTGCTCTCCAGCGTCGTTTATAAGCACGACACACCCTTTATAGCATTTAAAGACACCGCATGGAACAAGCTACGACACTCCGGAAAGCAACATACGAAGATCGCAAAGGTTATAAGCATGGATGTCGTAGCGTTGTAACTACGGTGTCGCGAGGCTTTTCTCCAGCTTTCATTTGGAGCACGGTGTCCTAGGCCTGTAACTACGGTGTCTTAACAGTATATCAGGGGTTTCGTGAGGTATAACATACTTGTTAAAAGAGTATGACATTCGTGCTTACAAAACAGTTATGACTCTCAGAGTGTCATAACTATTTCGTTCTAAGGTAGTTACCCGCGCATTAAACGCATTAACTAACTTTAACCAGAAAAAAACTGTTGATGTAATAAAGAAGTGGGAAGAAAGAGTTTTTACTTTGTGCTGCGGATGACATTTCCTCCAGAAGTTTTTTTACACAGACTGCAGTATCCAGGTTTTCCAGCTTCGAAGCTGAAGTATTTTCTTTCTACCGGGGAAGAAACAGAGTTCTTCTTGCACAGATGACATAAACGTAAAATGGCGCCATGAAGGAGGAAAAGGGCATTTTTGTCCGCATAAAATTTTAAAAAAAAGCGAACAGCTTTAAATGGCCGTCACGTTCAGAACGTTACGTCAAAGCACAGCCATACCGCCCGTCAGGTCATCCACGTCGGAGTCACGTGGACCAATCGGAAGACGCGGTGCAGCCCACGTAAGCGTTGCTGCACCGAGGACGATGTATAAAGTGTTTTCCTATGGATATACTGATTGCAAAGCTCTTGCTCAGACTCGAGAATATAAAAAATGAGCCTAACTCACAATACCATGACACCTTTCACCTTAGCAAGTTATGCTGACTTCATTCTGCTTTTCTTTACAGAGATCACATCAAGGGAAAACGGAACTAAGCTCGAGTCAATCAAGCTAAAATAACACATTTCAATGGTATCCCTCCAGCAGCAAAAAGATAATACATTCAAAATCAAACCATATCAAAATCTAGTACACCATGTGTAACTGTTTGAGCTTTTTCAAGATGGCCATCTCATGTCAAGCAACAACAAGGCGCAGAAAGATAGCTTGAACGCTTCCCCTGACGAGTCATTACTTCCGATGAACAAGATAGGATGCCCATACATCATTTGCAGGCAGTGGTGGCTGAACCCAGTGCCCAGGTATCCGACTGCACCAAATTTTTCACCAAAAAATAGCTATTGGTAAGAGAACAAAGGGACTCGATCGCACCGGCCCATCATCATTACGGTGGCCTGGGGGTTGGTCCCGGGCGAGACGAAGAAGGTGGCGTCGTCCACCACCCGGAGGAAACCAATCCCCATCACTCGGTACTCTCCGTCCACCACCTTCCACACGACGCACCCCCATGGTAGTGCCATATTATAATGATTCGAACCTATGGGCCCGTTTTGTTATAAAAAAGCAAGGTGGACAAGGTTCACACCAACTTGAGCCACCACAGCCCAAAAAGGGATCCAATTGGTGCCTTGTCCTTCTTGTTTAACCAGTTATAAACCACTCAATCAATTCCTAATTTCTCAATGTGGGACTATTGGGAGGACATCACAATCTACCCTCTTATAGAGGCGACGTCCTCGTCACCAGGAGCAATTGATCACAATCACCAGGCAGGCAGGATTCTAAAGGTGGCCCCTACGGTTCAAGAGGTCCATCCCCCATGGATGTAGCACTTTGCCCTGTGTGGCACTTAGCTCCTGCACTTCCGACTGGTGCATGGCTCTGATACCATATTGTAACGACTCGGGCCCACGGGCCCGTTTTGTTATAAGAAAGCAAGACGGACAAGGTCCACACCAACTTGGGCCACCACAGCCCAAAAAGGGATCCAATTGGTGCTTTGTCCTTCTTGCTTCCTAATTTCTCAATGTGGGACTATTGAAAGGGGCATCACACATATCATGGCCACCGTCCGGCGGCAGAATTCCGCCACCGCGGCATCGTCGGCCCGGTTGGCCGACAGTGTGGGTCCCCGAGCATCCGCACCCTAGCGATGCAGCGCGCAAGGTCCTTCGGGCTGGAGAAGTAGTTGAAGCGGACGAGGAGGTTGTCTAGCACGTCGAGGGAGTCGAGGCGGAGGGAACTGACGGAGGAGGGGTCGGGGACCTTCTCCATCAGTGTGGCGACAGTGACGTAGAGCGGGGAGGCCGGGTCGTGGAGGAAGATGGAGTGGGAGGGGGAGAAGAAGGGGACGATGCCCCTCGCAAGCTTTTTTCCTTCGTCTCCGATGCCCCTCCACCCCTCCGCCCTCGCCTGGCCTTCCTTCCAAAAGACAGCGGAGCACTCCGATCGACCAGTTCGATGACAAGAGAAGGAGAAGGAGAACTGTCCGATCGGCAAGATCTGGTTTCCTGATTAGATCGCAGTCCCTTCTCTCTATCTTTTTCAATAGAAATTTGTGGGGGGGTAGTTTGAGGTTTAACAAAAAAAATTGGAAAGAATATCCTCTCCTATCCCTTCAATTAAATAAGGGATAACAAAAAGTTTTTCAGGAGATAATAGAAAAGTTAACTTTTTCATTTGATATAATCCGAATAGTATTTTTCTATCAAACACAACCTTTGCTGATCATTATTTCTACTAGGATATCCTTGCATCCTGTCAAACCGTGGCTCTCAGGTGCTATACAATGCCCAGGGACATCACTAGGTTGTCACTTCAACAATGAAGAGATGCCCACTAATAGTATCTTTGATGATTTTAGCCCTTGGATGCATTTTTCAACTCAACTCAACTACATAGGCTTGGCATGCATTTTTCAATGGTGAAGAATAAAAGCTTGATAATTCTATTAGGGAACAGTCTTGCATCTTTGTTAGCTTCCTCTTGCCAACATTTATTGTGAATATCATATTAGCTCTGCTTTAGAAATTCTTTTGTTTTTCCTATGATCAATATTACCTGGCATTGTTGTTGGCGTGTTAATTTGATGGTTTGAATTGTTTTTTCTTAAGACTTGAAATTGAGAAGATAAATTCTCATCGGTAATTCAGGACATCACTAGACATTGTTTCAGCTTATCTGTAATCTTCCACATTATTGCCATTATATTTCTACATACGCTCAAATGCTAAATTCCATTAACTACATCCATGGGCAAGTTCCAAACCTTTCCATGTCCGGCAACTTGTTTAGTGAAGCTGCTTATAAATTGCAGGTACAGTCTATGAATGAGAAGTCTATATAGCATCTTTTTCCTTCTTCCAAAATCAGAAAATCCTTAACACTTGGAACATCATGTATCTGTTCTGTTGTTATAGGAAGCTGATCCTATAAACTTGTCACTGAAGGTTCAAATCATCTTTTGCCTTAAAATTCTTGTACGTTCTCCTTTGATAATGGAAGTGTCAAAAGTTTTTAGTTTGTCATTTTTTTTTTTTCAAAATCTTGAACTGATTCTCCAAAGACACAAAAAATAGCATGAGCAGCCATAGTCAAAATATAAGTGGTCTGGTTCATCATATGATAACAGGTTACTTGGTGTGCAACCCCTGTATATATCATTGATCTAATAAAGTCTAGGTAAGCAAATGATTTGTTGCAGCTCAAGTAGCCAGTCTGTGCCATTGCTTACCTTCTTATTCACCATCTTTACTTCCATCTGTGAAGGATAAAAACAGCATTAACAACAATGACAGCAATAATAATAAAGCCTTAATCCATACTGGTTAGGATCGACTATAAGAACCTTTTTTCTCCATCTTTTCAGTTTAAAGTCCTATTTTCTTTAAGTTGCAAAGATATTAGATCTTTTTAATTACTTTCTCTCATCTAATTTTCAGTCTATCTCTATCTCTTTTATTTTTTTCAATATGTATCAAATTACTTTTTCACATCGGTGCATCTTTAGATCTGCATTGCAAATATTTAAATTATTTAAGTCATCCTTCCTTTAATTTATTCTCAATTGGAGCTAATTCCATCTTCTCGCAAATGATTTTGTTTCTTATTCTATATTTTCTTGTATTACCATACATCTATTTTAGCATTCTTCTTTCAACCACATTCATCTTATATATATATATATATATATATATATATATATATATATGAAATTTTCTAATTATCCAATATTCATCTTATTTCTAATGCATTTAATCTAAATATATATCTAGTTTTTCTTTCTTTGGGACTTGTAATTTTATGTATATCTTTCTCTCTATCTTTAGTTTTTAGCTTGCGATATAATTCTTCATATGTCCTATCCTTTTTTAATTTCTATCTTATAGCTTATATATGCTTATTTATTTTTATATTTATGTAGTTTTTTATAGCACTTTCTTTTAGCCTTAACTGCTAATTGAACTTTCTCATTCTACTATTAAGTTTCCTTATCATATGACTTTTCTTTTGACTCTTCTAGTATTTCTTTAGCTCCTTTTCTAATACTACTAGTCATCTCTTCCCATATGGTATTGATTTTCCATTCAGATTTTATTTTTATTTTTTCATTGTTTTGTCCTTGAAAGTTTTTTTTTCCTTCAAATTTCTCTATCTAATCTCGGAATCCTTATACTCTTTAGTCCTCTATTTGGAATTTATACATTTATAACCATCAATTTTTATTAAGTGGTTAAACTCTTATCTAGTATAATTTTATAATCTTTACAAAAAAAAAAAGATCAATCAATTTTTCTGATAAGAAAGAAATATTTGATTAGCATTATATATACTTTTAAAAGTTATTAGACGAGAGTCTTTTTAAAATGTGTTGCTAATACTAAATCATATAATACAACTCTAAAATAGCATTTTATTCTACATTTCTATTTTCAAAGCCATAACCTTTATATACTCTTTTAAGACCTATACAATATTTTTCTACATGTACATTCAAACCTCCTTTGATAAATATTTTTTCCGCTAGAAATCTCTTAAATTTTTATTCATATTCTTTCAAAACTTTGCTTTCTAGCACTATAAGAGAAGAACAGAATAGCGACGAAACTTAGTGACGGATCTACATTCGTAGCAAATAGCTTTAGAATAGCGACGGATCAACGAGTAAAAATAATAAAAAATTATTATTTAGCGACGGACAGTTTCCATCGCTACAAAAAAAATTTTAGCGTCAAATTAGCGAGAGAAAATTTTTATCGCCAATAATAGCGATGGAATGTAGCGACGGATCTCCATTCGTAGCAAATAGCTTCGGATCATCGACGGATCAGTGAGTGAAAATAATAAAAAAATATTATTTAGCGACAAACAATTTTCATCATTAACAAAATATTTTAGCATCAAATTAGCGACGGAATATATCCGTCGCTAAACTTCGCGATGGATTTTTTCCATCGCTATTTGTTAGATCAATTTTAGATCAATTTTTTATCTCTTCTAGCGACGGAAATTTCTGTTGCTATTTTAGCGACGGAATATCGCTATGATTTTTTAAACTCTTATTTCAAAATAGTAGCGACTTCCGTCGCTATGTTTTTTAAAAACTAGAACAGTAGCGACGAAAATTTGTCATTTCTACGTTTACATTTTTTTTTAAACCTGTTTTGAACAGTAGCGACTGAAAACATTTTCCGTCGCTACAGTTTTTTTTAAACTGCGTTTTGAACAGTAGCAACGGAAAACGTTTCCGTCGCTATGGTTTTTTTTTTTTAACTGCATTTTGAACAGTAGCGATGGAAAACGTTTCCATCGCTATGTTTTTTTTAACTGCGTTTTGAACAGTAGCGACGGAAAACGTTTTCCGTCACTACGGTTTTTTTTAAAACTGCATTTTGAACAGTAGCGACGGAAAACGTTTTCCATCGCTACGGTTTTTTTTAAACTGCGTTTTGAACAGTAGCGACGGAAAACATTTTCCGTCGCTATGGTTTTTTTTGTTAAACTGCGTTTTGAACAGTAACGACGGAAAACGTTTTCCATCGCTACGGTTTTTTTTTAACTTCGTTTTGAACAGTAGCGATGGAAAACGTTTTCCGTCGCTACGATTTTTTTACCTGTGTTGAACAGTAGCGACGAAAAATGTTTTCCGTCACTACGGTTTTTTTTACCTATGTTGAACAGTAGCGATGGAAAACATTTTCCGTCGCTACGGTTTTTTTACTCGTTCCGCCCGATCCGTAAGTTTTTTTTTTTTTTTTTCTTTCTACCCGCGCGTCTAGCAACTCTTCCGCGCGCGGCTAGGTTTTTTTTTTTCGTTCTTTCCCCTCAAACCGCCCTTCCCACCCAGCCCCATTCTCCGCCTCTCTTCCAATCCATTGCGCTCATCTCTCCAATCCTTCTCTTCTCCGCCATGTATCGCACCGTGGCCATCCTCGCCTCCAAAGCTTGGTGAATAGATCGAATCGGCGGCTCATCTCCCTCCTTGCTGAAACCCTCAACCCTAGTAGAAGGGTTAAACCTTCTTCCTTCGGTTCGATCACCGATTCAAGGTTGGTAAACTTCCATTCTCATCTTCTTCTTATTTTCTATTGGCTTGGTTCTTTGTATTGTAGAAATCTTGGCTTTCCAGTGTTTGTAGAAATGCCTAAAAAAAAGGCACGTTCCGGGTCTGGTGTTGTGGCACCCCCATCCTCTTCCTCGTGTCATATGATTCTCCTTTTTCTCCTCCAGATGGCGTATGAGGGCACCGGGATCCAAGGCTCACCGCTGACCAACGAGAGCAGGTAATGCAAGACAAACAATCCCTTCTCAAGCTTCTAATTTATATTCGCGATTCTGTTAATTATGGTATCAACCCAAGACAAACAAGGTAATGCAAGACAAAAAAATCCCTTTTCCAATACTTTTATGATGTCCGTGCTATTTCCCTATATCTTCTATTATTTCAATATTTAGTACAGGGGAAAAAGATTACTATCTCTTTATATACGTGAGTGTAATTTAATTTTATCAAGTTTCTAGGTACATCTGAGGTCATATGTTAAATGACTAGATAGAATCAAGGCGAAAGAATTATAATGAAGCTGGATTTCAGTTTTTAACTAATAAAGTAGTATTTGTGGATGAGAATAGGAGTGTGTCGATGTAGCTTTCCTTTCGGCTAAGGTGTGACTCTTAGTAGTTTTTGATTCTTTGACAAGATAGAATCAAAGTGAAAGAGTTCTAACAAAGCTGGCTGTCAATTTTCTAAAAGTTTTTTCTTTTTTCCTTTTTCAGTTGAATTGGAGAGTGTTGATGCAGTTTTGCTATCTGCTAGGGTGTGAGTGTCACTCTTTAGTTTTCATCTTTCGGAGTCAGAAAGGGAAGAGTAGCAGTACCAATGATTGCAGAAGGATTTCGCCACCTCTCTGATCCTTGGTATGATTTTTTTTTCTTTTCTGGATCTTATTTACTTTTGATTCCTTCTCTTTAATTTCTTTTATTGTTATTTTATTTTTTATTGCTCTATTTTGTTAAGATTTTTTTAAATAGGTTGGATGGTGGAGTCGATAGTTGATTTCATAAGCTAGTCGGCTGATTTTTGTTTCTTTATTTATTTGTTAGAAATTTGGATTTGAGACAAGTTGTGCTACCATTCTAATTAGTCGTTATATATGTAAATATTAACTATTTCATATTTAGGAAAACTCAGTTTAAAATACTAATCTATATATGTTCACTGTTTCAGTTCTCATTATATATAAAAAATGAGACCGAATCGTCAGTAAATATATAAACGGTTGAAAGATGGCCTTTTGAATCCAGAGTTCATGACTGGTATGAGACAATTCATAGAATTTGCATGCAGTCATCCAGAAATGATGGACAATGATAGGATAAGGTGTCCATGTAACCATCGCAAGTGTCAAATCGCATGTTTCATGAAGTGAATACAGTTAAGTTGCATTTGTATAGAAATGGTTTTGTACCAGATTATTATTATTGGACTTTACATGGGGAACAATCTATTGGGGTTAACTTGAATTACAATGTCAATGATATGAATGAAGGTTCTGCTATAATTGATCATGCAGAATCATCCAATCGGTACCATTCCATGGTTATGGATGCAGTTGGTCATGCGTTAAATCCAACTTACATGGAAGAAACACCGAATCCAGAGGCCCAGAAGTTTTATGATATGCTTAGGGCTGAAGATGAGGATTTATACCCTGGATGTAGAAGTCATTCACAGTTATCGTTTGTTGCTTAATTGATGCATATAAAGTCAGAACACCATATGTCTGAACATAATTTTGATGACATGGTTCGATTAATGAAAGAGATTACTCCTGAAGGAAGTCTGATTCCTGAAAACTTTTATAGAACAAAGCAGTTAGTAGAAGGAATGGGTCTTCCGTTGAAAAGATTGACTGTTGTAAAAATGGATGCATGATATACTGGGGTGAAAATAGAATGTTGATTACATGTAAGTTTTGTGGTCATCCTTGGTACAAGAGGCAACGTCGAGGTAGCAAATCAGTATTCCTGATAAAAAGATGTACTACTTTCTCTCACTCCTAGATTGCAAAGATTGTTTGCTTCGAATGCTACAGCACGGAAATGAGGTGGCATGCTGAGCATAAAATTGAAGATGGAGTTATGTGCCACCCTTCCGATTCCCCTGGATGGCAACATTTTAATGATAACCATTCAGAATTTGTATTAGAGACTCGAAATGTTCGATTGGGTCTTTCTACTGATGGTTTTCAACCATTTGGGTAATCTGGACAACAATATTCTTCTTGGCCGGTTATTGTGACTGTATAAACCTTCCTCCGTGGAAGTGCATGAAAGATCCTTACATGTTTTTAACCGTTTTGATTCCAGACCATCAATCCTAAGGAAAGATTGATGTCTTTCTGCAACCGTTGGTGGCCGAATTGAAAATGTTGTGGGAAACAGGAGTGGTGCCTACGACATTTCTATGAAACAAAATTTTCAAATGAGAGCTGCTTTGATGTGGACAATAAGTGATTTTCCGGCATATGCAATGTTGTCTGGTTGGAGCACTGCTGGACGTCTGGCATGCCCTCATTGCATGTATGATTCGGATGCATTTACATTGCAGAAGAGTGGTAAGCAGTCATGGTTTGATAACCATAGGAAGTTCTTGCCACCAAATCATCCTTACAGGCGTAACTTGATCGCCTTCCGGAAGAACAAAGCAGTCACAAAATTTGCCGAACCGGTTAGGTCCGGCACGGATCTATTTGATTCTGAGAGATTTTGGGGTTTGATGATGGGAACAGATGGATGATAGAATAAATAGCCGTATATGTAAAGAACATAACTGGAAGAAGAGAAGTATATTTTGGGATTTGCCTTATTGGAGCACAAATCTCATCCGGCACAACTTGGATGTCATGCATATAGAGAAAAATTTCTTTGATAACATATTTAACACGGTGCTAAATCCCGGGAAAAACAAAAGATACTGCAAAGTCTCGAAAAGAGTTAATCATACTGTCGTCGGCCAGAATTTGAGAAGGAGTGCCGATGGGACCTATCCTAAAGCATGTTACACTCTTGACAGAAATTCACGAGAAGTTTTATGTAACTGGCTAAGAGGGTGTAAAATTCCAGATGGTTATGCCTCAAATATCGGTAGGTGTGTGGACATGCATAAGCTCAAGTTGTTCGGCATGAAGAGCCATGACTGCCATGTTTTCATGCAACGATTATTACCTATAGCTTTCGTGAGTTGCTTCCGCAACATGTCTGGAAGGCAATTACGGAGCTCAGCTTATTCTTCAAGGAGTTATCTGCCGCAGTCATTACTTCTGCATCAATGGCAAGGCTTGAAGAGGAAATTCCAATTATTTTATGCAAGCTTGAGCGAATATTTCCTCCCAGTTTTTTTGACTCAATGGAGCATTTACCGGTTCACTTGCCATATGAAGCCAGAATAGCAGGTCCAGTGGAATACCGATGGATGTATCCTTTCGAAAGGTAATATATGATAACTTATTGAATGCATACCATTATTACTGCTATTGGCTAATAATATCTAATGCTCTTAGGTACCTTTGACATTTGAAAAATAATGTCCGAAATAAAGCTAGAGTTGAAGGTTCAATATCTAATGCTTATTTGGTAGAAGAAGCTTCATTATTTTGTTCTCACTATTTTGAGGATCATGTGAATACAAGGCACCGAAAAGTGCCATGAAATGATGACGGTGGTCAATATAGGGGAGAAGAATATGAGGGCAATTTATCCATATTCACATAACCAGGCCAAGCCTTTGGAAAGAGTAAATCCTGATTTTTAACAGAGGAAGAACATGCTGCTGCACAACCATACATTCTTCTAAATTCCACTGAAGTGGAACCTTTTATTAAGTAAGTCATAAACTCCTAATAAATGTTAACATTTTTCATTAGAGCATTGGGTAAATTAAAAAAATAATTGATGCTTGTTATTATATCTTGAAGAGTTTATATTGAAGAGTTGATACAAACTCTACCAAACATTACCACTCAAGAGATTGATGCTAAACTTGAAAAAGAATTCCGAATTTGGTTTAATAAATATGTGAGTACCGATTTTCTTTCAATCATTTTATTTTGATAATTAACAATAATTCTGCTTTATTGTTAGCTTACACAATTCATGACATTTGTTTTAGGCACACAATCCATTGAGAAACATATCTAATCAGTTCATAAAGGACTTAGCAAAAGGTCCATTACCCAAAATTATGTCTTACTCGAGCTATTATGTTAATGGATACAAATTTCACACTGAAGTGTATGGATCTGATAAAGCTATAATGAACAGTGGTGTATGCATAAAAGGCTCAAACTACAGTGCAAGTGAATGTGACTATTATGGTCGGTTGATTGAAGTTGTGCAGTTGGAGTACCCTGCATTACCTATTAAGAGAACTGTGCTATTCAAGTTTGAGTGGTTTGATCCAACGTCAAATATGGGTACAAAAGTGCATCCACAGTATAAGTTGGTTGAGGTGAATCAAAAACGTAGATTTAATAGGTATGAGCCATTTGTTATGGCAGTTCAAGCATGTCAGGTAAATTTTATCGCATATCCAAGTGTCAGACGCGAAAGAAGTGAGTGGTTGGCTGTTTGCAAAATTAAAGCTAGAGCTAAATATGAAATTCCACAAGCAACATCAAGTAGTCAACTTTCCAATGTATCACCAACCTTTCAAGAAGATGGCATTGATAGTCATTATATAGATATTGAAAATGATGAAAGTGACAATTTGATTGATGCAACAGGTGCATATATTGACATCGAAGAGGATAATAAAGAAGAAGAAGAGCCTGAGCTTCAATTTGAATCACATGCTGATGACAAAGAAACTGATGAGGATGAGTGGGATTCTGACGATCATGATAGTGATTAGGCATAATGTTTAAACCAAAGATGCTATTTTCTTTTTGGTATTATGTACTATTAACAATGTTTAATCACTTGAGATATGTTTGTAAATTGTTACATCAGTCTTGCTTTTATTATTGTTATTCTTTTTAAGTAGCAATTGATATTTGTGTTCATTGTTACTTTTAATAGTATTTATTGTTATCGAGTAACTAATATGCAGATGGGTCGCACATCATTCGAAGATATATTACATGGCAGAGGCAGAGGTTCTACAAACCGAGGAGAGCGACCGATACAAAATAGCAGTTTCTCATTAGCTCCTTCATCAGCAAATATGCCGATCTTAGGGGGTTCTACATCAGCATCTCCTACAGCACATCCTACTACATCATCTCCTACAGCACATCCTACTACATCATCTCCTCCAGTTAGTTCAGCCCTACATGTACAATCTGAGGCATCGGTGGCAGAGTCGACCAATGGTAGACGACGACTCAATCTCGATCCTGGGAGGTAATATTACTATTATAATTTCTTAAAATCTTTCATTCATCATTTAGTCTAATGTTTGAAGTATGGTTTATTTGTGTTTTATACATAGTGGGAGTTTTCTTCAGTCTCATGCGGCTTCTGTAGCTATCACCCGCAGTTTTTTGCTCCATTTGAGTGACAAAGGATATGCATGGAAGACTGTGCCCGATGACGTGAAGGACTTCTATTGGCTTGAGTTTCAGGTTAAATCCCAAAAATCCTTTCAGATTTTTGGGCCACTGCTCATTGGTATCATGAATTCGAATTTTGGATTTTATTTCAATTGGCTGACTCCTCATTGACTTGAAATTTAAGTGATAAACTGCTTGAAAATTAAGTAACTAACAGAGTGCTTGTTCGCCCTATTTATGAAGTATCTGAGCAACTTGTTTCAGTTAAACTGGTTCAATGCTCAAAATCTGAGAAGGATTATCTATGTACATTTAGAGTGCTTATTCGTGACTTAGATAATCCCATACAATAATTTTGAGACTTGGAAATGATTTTCAATTCTATGATTAATTGTGACATGTGTATTATAATTGAATTTGTCAACTTGCATCTCTTTTCAGATTGTTGCTGCATATGCCTTTAATCAATCAACTGAGAATACAATCCTGAATATGTTCAGTTGGACTAGCCAGGATCTTTTACAATTAACTTTGGATGTGAATGATGCCTGTAGGCCAGATGTTTCAAAGGATAAAAAGACCGTTGAGTCTCATCTGTTGGATGAGACCTGGCACGCTATAAGTGTGGAATGGGATTATAAGTAGTTGGCAACATACTGTTGGATTATAAGAAATGATCAGCATTTCTGAGGAAGTGGGTTGTGCCAGTTGGAAAACTTAAACCTATTGCTTCTTCAAGCTGTTACCATGCATTGAAGTGTTACATGTTAAATACTGTTTGAACACAATTGCTTAGTATATTATGTTTGTCTCTGTGCATGAACTCCATGTTGCACGTCAATGCATCTTTGTTTTAAAATATGGTACATGTGGCTACATTAGTGCCTGCATTTACATATGTGGTCCTTTGACCATATTGCATTGCCAACATTTGATTACCATATACAGTCATATGACATGGGTTGAGAAAGGAGTTTAATTTTGAACTATTGAGCAGCTTATGCTGTGCACCTAGTACTGTTGCTGGATATGTGCCCTACTTAGCATTTTGAGACCACATAATCACCATATTTTTAATGTGGACCCATGCGGATGAAGCAATTTTAAGTTGATAATTATGTTTGATGTGGTTATGTAGTGGGCCTTGCACAGGTATTAATTATGTTACTATTGTTATTAGATGTTAAGTACCTATTAGTAATCACTAATTCTTAGTTATGACTATTGTTATTAGATCTAACAAACATCTGCTGCATTCCATTTTTGTCCTCTGGCTGGCCACCATGCTGATAACTACATTATGACTTTATTGTATGAAACATACATACAACACATTGTTTCTTGCACCATTGACCTTTCCTTTGATATACTTCTACTTATACAGAAGAACAAAGGGAAGAAAGCTTGCTTAAATTTAAGAGACGAGAGTTGTCAGAAAGCCCTTTAATATCATGACACCTAGTCTTATATATTATTTTTTATTTATTTTTGTTTCAAAAGAATTTAATTGGGATCCAGAGCTTGAGAGTGTAATCAAGCGCAGATGGTTACAACAAGCTGCTACACGTTATAGTGACACTTTGAGCAAATGGAGAGCATCTGGCAGTAAACCATCACGAGTTCCAGAACATGTTTGGGATAGTTGGCAGAAAGAATGGTCCACTGTTGAGTTCAAGTAGCGATCTACTATTGCCTCAAAGAATAGACTTAGTGAGACGGGCGGCTTAGGTTCAGGTCCCTCACAATACAGAGGGTTCTATATCCATGGTGGAGCGTAGCGTACGGATGGTATATTGATCATGATAAATTCATTTGAATTTATTATTTATTAATATATTAAGGTTATAAAATGTATGTTAATGTCTTTGTTTTTATTTACATGTGTATTATATGCTTGTAATATTATAGTTAATATATTTCTTTATTTTTTTCTATGATCAGGCAAAAGAGTTAGGACGTGAACCAAATCCTATAGAACTTTTTGAGGCTACACACACTAGAAAAACTGCATCAGGAATTGAGTATGTGGATTAGCGGTCTAAGGTTGTTGCAGTAAGTATTTACCAAACTTAATAATTCTTCATATTTAAAAATTTATTTTTTTGCTTTTTCGATTAATCTCATGTAATTTATATTTTTTCATGCTTAAATTTGTATTGTATGATCGAGTGTAGGCCCTTAGAGAGACTGCATCTCAGCCAGTGGAGGGATCCAATGAGCCATGTGAGCCAGATTTGAGGCAGATATTTTTAGAAGCAGCCCGTGGCCAGAAAAAACGGCATGTATACGGGATAGGCACCAAGGCATCACATTTCTATGCTGGTACCTCCTCCTTTCATTCCACTGGCACATCACGGGATATTACTGTAGAGCAGCTGCGTGCTACTATTAAACAAGAAATGCAGGAGGAGGTTCAGATTATGCTGGAGACACAAAGGCAGCAGATGCGAGAAGAATTTCGACTCGAGATGCGACAGCTGATAGCAGAGCTTACTCATTCTGACCATATTTCAGCTCCAGCTCCACCGAAAGATTCACCTCATTCTGATAGCATGTAGAACCATATTTTGATTACTGCATTTTATTGGATATTAATCATGTTTTGAAGTTTATTATTAAAAAATTATTTGTAAGATATTTTAATATATATTTCATGACTTCTTTTGGTATTATATTTGTATTTCAATAAATTAAATTTTAAATTTAAAAATAAAATAAAATAAAAATAATAAATTATTAAAAAATATTAACGATAATTAGCGATGGATAACAAATCCGTCGCTAATCCATCGCTAATTAGCTATGGATAACAAATCCGTCGCTACTTAGTGACGGAATTATATCCCTCGCTAATTAGCAACGGATGACAAATCCGTCGCTACTTAGTGACGAAATTATATCCCTCGCTAATTAGCAATGGATGACAAATCCGTTGCTATTTCATCGCTAATTAGCGATGGCTTTTTATCCCTCGCTAATTAGCAACAGATAACAAATCCGTCGCTAATCAGTTGCTAATTAGCAACGGAATTATATCCCTCGCTAATTAGCAATGGAAATTATTCCGTCGATAATTCGGTCGCTAATTTTAGTGACGGATTTTAATTCCGTCGCTAAATGTTTGCGAGGAGCATTTCTGAGACGGATTTTATCCGTCGCAATTCGTCGCTATATAAGATTAGCGACGGAATTCATACTTTTAGCTACGAAAAAATCTGTCGCTAAATTTATTTTTTCTTGTAGTATAGTATCATCTAAACTTACTTAAAGGATATAAGTATTAATAATATCAATTAACTCATTGCTTAACATTAATTTAATCAAAATTATTTTATCTTCTATTCTCTTAATATCTACAGCAATACGACCCTATATTTTAATTAATATCTATAATAATTCTCACTTTATTTCTATTCTTATCTTTGTCTATATACCAAAGTTAATAATTATTATTAACCTCTTGCTTTTTTCTTCTTATCCACTTAGTCTTTTTTTAGGAAAGCTATGTTAATTTCCATTTTAGTCGTTATATTCGTTAACTTGATTTTTTTATTAATAAGCCTATATTTCAAGTTATTAAACATATTTTGTTTTCTTTTATTTTTCTTATTTTTTAGATTAACGTCTTTATCCACGTCCATCTATAAAATTGTCAAAACTCTTGCTTATTTCCATTTGTAAAGGATATATTTAGATATTATTATTTCTTATTCCTGTTGTTCTGAATAAATTAATTTGCTAACACATGTTAACTGCAAAGAAATGATGAGGTTTACTAATGAGACTGGTTGGAGCAGGGGGCTGAAACATCTGGCCATGATGATACCAAAATGTGATACCCATGGTGGCATTCAAGATTGATAGAGATATAGACTAAAGATATGCTTTATGTTATGTCTTTACATTTTAATGAGAATTCATTTTGAGCAATGTGTGCCATTTACTATATGTGCATGTGTCTAGTATTTAGAAAGAGTATTTGATCTAGTGTGTAGAGTACGACTTACACACAGAAGACTAGATCATCGGTTCTTTTGGAATACAAGTTTATTGTTCACAGTTTTAGATGGAATTGGACACACCATCAGTAGAACTGTAGCACAAATTTTTAGTAGGTCTGTCTTGACTACGGGGAATGGTTTATTCTAACTATTTGTGCTAGTACACTTTGTATGTATTGAACAGGACCCAGTTGAGTTAATTATTTTATACTGACTTTATAAAATAATTTAAAACTCATGAATATTATGATTACTTATGCTCTTAATCCGAATTCTATTTCTAGACACGTGTATGTAGTGATTATTGCTTTGATTACACATAGAGTGAGATTCTAGATGAGTCAATTAACTCAGTGGGTTGGGCAATAACATTATATATGGTGAATATTAATAGTTGAAGGAATCCACGTCCTGTTAATTTGGATTGATGATATCCCCTTGAGAAGCTTATAAGTTTTGATTGTATCAAATCTTGCAAGTGGATTTTGAATCCGATACATCAAATAAGTTAAGTGGATAAGTCTCAAGGATAATAACAGCCAATTAAATTATATTGTCAGTAATTAAATTTAATTGGTGGATATCTGTAATCTTAACGTGGGGAGATAATAAGTATTTAATATTAAGGCTCGAAATATAAATTCGAATGTGATTAGGAGTACAATTATAATTCTTTAGTGGAATGAATTGTAATTTACGTAATTGAATCCTAATCTGGGATAGGATTAGGAGATTTAATTACGTGAGAAGTTCTTTTCATATTTGCCTATTGGTTCATGTTGTAGTCCTATAAATACCCTCTTAGTTGGTTGCTAGGGTTAACGTTTTTAAGGAAAAAGAAAAACAAGAAACCCTAGGTCGGCCGAGAGATCCCACCATCTTGTGAGAGAAGGAAGGTATTTCGGAAATACGGCGGAAGGCTAAAAGGTTAAGGTCGAGCAATCAAATCAAAGTGTTCCAACGTTCAAGTCTGAAGGTATGATCTTATACTCATAGATTAGAACGGTAAAAGATTTTTTATTACTCATACGCTATAGCCGTGATCTTGGGGGTATTCCGCGCTCCCCAACAAAGAAAACCAAGAGAAAACCTGAGGGATCCTCTTCAGCTTTGCCTTTGAGCATTTGATGAATCCGATAATTGGTGCCACTAATAAATATGGTGACTGAAATAGTACCAACCAAAGACCAGGTTTTTACGGTCGCTTCACCGTAATCTGCAATTTCTACTGCGTCTTGCATAATCTTGCTTCACATTTGTGTATTCATCTCATCTCCCGCAGATTATCATTCATGCTTCATTTCCAGGGTTCGTTTTTCTTCTCATAGGAGGGTAACGGTGAGGGTATCATGTGGATGGAATGAACAGAACACACCTCAGGCGGAATTGAGTATGAGCATGGGGCGGGCATGGGATTACATGCTGCTCAGATGGACACGAACTTGTTTTGATTACTGAGATATGTATGTTAATATTTAGAAAAACAATTAGTTATTATTAATCTATAATTTAGGGGATGGTGGATAGCATCATGATGGTGCTGCCTGAGTATTTTCTAAACTCCTCCTCCTCCTTTCCGTAGAAGAGTGCTGCAACAATGAAGCTACAACCCTGCGTACCGTTAACCATATCTACAGTTTTTCACCTCGTAATCATATATATTTTATGGGGAGTTTTTAGGTTTACTATTTTTTGGTAGATGAAAGCTCGGGAGATGCATAAGTTGTTCAGGCAAACTTGAATCTGGAACATGAATGGGATCTCTATATAAGGACCAGAAATCAGGACTCGTGGATTGGGATGTGGATTTGTCGTCCAACACCAAGTTGGGTTCGGATGTGGATTTGTCGCCAGGAGAGTGCAGCCGTGGGCTCGAATTTCTGAAGTACGGTCAGAGACTAGAAGGAGTTATGATCTCATTTCATCCTGCTTACTTGTGGCTGGCGGTCATAGTTCTATCGATATTTCGGTCCCAATGGCGGAGCTTCAAGCTGCTTGGGCTGGCATCACTTATGCTGTTCGTCGTTTGAGTTATCGTAGGTGATCATTGAGGGAGACTCTTTATCGATTATCAGGTGGATTAGACGTGATGAGGATTCTCATTCTCTTCTATGGTCGCTCGCCATCCTGATCAGTGGAAATGGCACGTCGGTGTCCCTTGTCCTGTTATTTTTAATCAAATTTTGTACTCTGATAGTTTTGGTTTGACTCGCGCCAG
This sequence comes from Calamus simplicifolius, assembly GCA_900491605.1. NCBI lineage: Eukaryota > Viridiplantae > Streptophyta > Magnoliopsida > Arecales > Arecaceae > Calamus > Calamus simplicifolius. The sequence continues at coordinate 1,113,695 of UESW01004383.1, forward strand.
AGTGGTGTGATCGCCCCCTGTAACAAAAAAAAAAAAGGGAAGTAAGGATATTTGAGAGAACCGGGATTTTCTGAAATCTGGGCCGATTTTCAAATCAAGATATCAAAAGCTTGATCATATGAAGAAGTAAAAATAATTGAAAAAATTAAACGATATGAAATATGAAGCTTTTATATATACTGCATTTAGAGGTACTTGATATTGAAACAAACCAAGATCTCAGTTATGAAAAAATTGTGTATAACTACTGGGTTGACGCTCAAGTCTCGTGTATTTAAAGCAGGTGGAGCACTGGCTTACGCTAGAAGCTAAATGAGGAACAAAAAATGGAAAGAAAGAGAAAAAAATTAAAAAAGAAGAAGAAGCAGTACTTAATGATTGTTATAGAAAACAAATAATAACGTTGTTTGATTTTGTATATGATCTGATGAAGACTAGCATGCCAATGAGAGGAATAATTAACCCCATATCTTGCATCTCTTCATCCGTTAACGCAGATTGGTTCGAAGCAAGGCTTATAGCTATTTGACGTTCTTTGGCACAATTTAGCACATAATCGACCAAACATAATTAGTTTGTACCATTTAACAATCCTATGAATTTCTTATGGAGGGTTTATCGTTTTTAGACAATGAAGAGGAAGTCCACAGTATGTCAACTTTTAGGCCTGCAAGGCTTGTCTAGTCCATTGCAATCAGGGCGAGATTTCAGGGCGAGATAAGGGTGGCTGCGGAAAGAAAATTTTTCCAGAAGGCGACCGAACATTTCCTCCGAGTCTATGATGTGTTAACTGATGCTAAATACCTTATAGAATTTGGTATTTCTTTATTCAAAAAAAAAAGCAAAAAAAAAAATGATGATAAAGTAACGCTCAAACTTTTCTGCTTAATCCCTGACAAAGAAATTCCGAGCGTAAAACTATTAGAAGACTATTAGGTGGAACACAGTGGGAAAGGAACTATTAGGTGGAACACAGTAGGAAAGGAAAGGGCTTGAGGTAGTATACAATCGTTTCTCAAACCCGTGCAGGTCAGGCTCCTCGTCTGAAGATGACTGTGATGCCCCTCCTAATAATCTCATATTAAAAAATTAGGAATTGATTGAGTAGTTTATAACCGGTTAAGTAAGAAGGACAAGATACTAATTGGATCCCTTTTTGAGCTGTGGTGGTCTAAGTTGGTGTGGACCTTGTCCGTCATACTTTCTTGTAACAAAGCGGGCCCATGGGCCCGGATTGTTACAATGACGCAGAGATATCTTTCTGGTTTAGGTTTATCATCCCCAGTAATTAATAGAATGGACAAATTGGCAATGAGAAACTTTTCTTATATCTTTGACGTGTTACTAAGTTTTTAGTTGGGGAAGGATAATTTAAATTATCTAGATATTTGTTTAGTTGGGGAAGGACAATTTAAATTATCTAGATATTTGTAATGTAAAACTAGAGATGTATCAATGCAGGAAACACACACACACACACACAAAAAAGTTCTAATACATATATAAGAAAAAAAATATAAAAATAAATTAAAAATTGCATAAGAGTAAGTGATTAAAAATATTAAAAATATTAATATCTTACTTAAAAATATAAATCAAAATCAAGAAGAATGAAGTGGAAGAATTATGTAGCCGGTTTTAACTATTTTAAAATTAAAGATTCATTGTTGTGGTTATTGCATGAGCATGGGATTATCATGACAGGGTGACTAGCCAACCTGCTAGCCGAAAATAGACCTACCAAGGATAGAAAATTAATACAAACGGGTCCATTGAAATGATAGATATCACAGTACTACACCTTCTATGTTTTTATTCCCAAGTACAAACGAATCTTCTTTCCTTCCATGATGAAGTGACTAGTGGAAGCATCATGGTTGCAGCTAACTCTTGGCTAATAAACTAAAAAGCACGAGCAACCAACCAACCTCTTTTTCTACATGCTATTCATTTCGAGGGGAAATATTGGATAAAAGCATTGAAGGTCTCCTCAAGTCGTTGCTGGCCTTGTCGTAACCAAGTGACTTAAAGCTTTCCATTATATCAATCATTCATGCATCATCCATTGTATCCAAGCGTGGAATGGAAAAAGCAAAGCCGCCACGACTTTGCTCTCAAGTCTTCCATCATGAACGTTCGACATAAAAAATCCAGCAAGCCACGTTCTTAGATACGATTTAAGGCCCAGCTTGTGTCTACCTTTTCGTTATACCTTAAATATGGGTAAAGAAACTAGGTGGGTCTGAACGGGAACAAGAACTTGTACTTGGGACCTTTGATTCATTGTAACTGGCCATCTTGGGTCTCATCATATGCCCTATCTCGGCTTACATCTTCGTTCTCCATGAAGCTTTGTCCTGGATTTTAACTATCACGCTATTGCTGATCCGAAGGTTTGCACCTATGAAATGGTAAAAGGCTAAGAATTGCAATAGGAATCAAATCCATTACCTCGTTTATGGAATGTAATTAGGATCTTTTGCAAACCCCTCTAGTTAGAAGCAATGGTATGTTGTATGTTTGACTGGGGACCTAATTAAATCTAATTATATTCATTACAACATCTAATTATTTTGTATAATAAAGGATAGTTCGATGCATGATTCTGTTGCTATTGCAGAATCTAGGAAGGATAAGGTAAGCGAAATCTTGCTTCTTATGTGAGGTCATTTTTATATTTTAAACCTATAACCTTTAAATCATAACGGAATGAATAACCTCTGGATATATAATGAAATTGTTACATGTATCGTACTGATATGATGCTGGCATCAATGCACTTTTATTCCGTTTGGTTGTACAAATGGAACTAAGATTGGAATAAAGTCAAGAATGGAACAAAATGAGCATAGTGATTTCAGTATTTGTTTGAAACAGAAAATTGTATGTAGAATGAAATGTTAATTCAATCCCTATATTTGTTATGTACAGTAAAACTATGAGGATGGGATCATGTTTATGTTAATTTATTATTTTATTCTTATGTAAAGAAAGTAATTTAAAATCAATAAATTTTATTTTTAAAATTTATAACACTAAATCTTTGTATTAATGGATTACAATGCTAATATAACTCATGTGATGTTAATATAACTTGTGCCATAGTTATATAATACAACAAGTTATATTATAATATATAACAAATTAATTATATATTATATTATAATTGAATATTATTGTATTGAAAGTTTTATATTAATTTTTTTTGGTGATGATGAATATAACATTAAAATAACTAAAATACTACAATTTTAACATTATAACATGCCAACATTACAATAGTATTATTATAATTGTTATAATATTATAATGCTAAACTTTAATATAACTATTATAATTTTATAATGAAAGTTGTTATATAATTTCTATAATGTTATATAATATTATACATTAAAGTTTTCATAATGAAAGTTGTTATATAATTTTTTACAATATATTATTATATTATAATTGAATACTATAATATAATAAAATTTATTATATTATTTTTTTGATAATGAGGATTGAGTTATATGAAATTTAATATTAGAAGCTATATGTTCCTCTAATCATAACATAGGGGCAAAGTTGAAATGATAAAAATATTGATAGTGAAACCGTATGCGAAATGGAACCATGATTCTTAATAAAAGTTACGAAATATCCCTTCCTGCAAGTAAATAAACTTTTGTTGTAAAGAAATGATAATTCTGGCTTTATTTCATATAACCAATGGAATAAAACTAAGATGTTGTTTTTGTCCAACCAAATATAGTATTTATTTCCCCTGTAACTAAATGCAGTGAAAGATGAGTTTCCTTTTATTTATTAGAAGTCTTTTACTTTATTTATTTATTTATTTTAATATTTTATTTTTTTAATTATATATATAGCTTTTTGTACATCCTATACAATAAAATAGTTCAACAATAAATATTATCTATTTTGAGGCATGGTATGCAGGGCATGTAGAACATCTTATAACGAAGGAGAAGAGGATAAATATGCAAAAAAATATGTTTATAAAATAAAATTATACTAATTATATGTATATTTGTGTACATCAAATCTAATATCTAATATCTAATATGAGATATATATATATATATAATAAAAAATTATATATCAAATAACCATCACCACTCGGACTCGGCGAGGAATCGGCGCGCGGTTTGCTTGTGCGAACCACCACATCAGCCAACGTGAGCGCGCTGGATGGCCTCGCCGCAATTGAGCGAAAACCGGCACGTGTACATTGAACATTTCATGCCTACTTTTGCTCTGATAAAACGTGGGACGCTTCAGAAAAAGCAAAGCCACAGCCGAGTGACGGCCACCCCAACGGAACGCCGAAGGCACGAATCGGACAGAGAGGGTGGACAAGTTGAGGTCTGCTGTCTTTTTATTAGTTTGTTGTTTTGCTCGACGTCACGGCCACCAACGCGTGCTCGCAGGAGAAGATTTGAGATTGGCTGCGATCGATGGTGATCAGGGTGGTGTGGGGGAAGCCACGACGGGTACGGTCGACCTCATCGAGCGACCATCGTGGATAACGCCACAGCGGATGAGGATGGTTCAAGAATCTCGTGTCACTTTCTATACCATCTTTGGATCGATCGACTTAAAAAAAAAAAAAAAAAAAGATGATGGGAAGATATTATAGCACGCAGAAAGTGAGCCTTAAATTTCAGCTAGCTAGCAGCAACTCTTTTAGCAAAAAAAGAATGACACATACATATGCATACATATATACAGTGATACCATGTTATATTATTTTGAACTAGCACTAACGCCATTCCAGTGGAATTCATGGCAACCGAAGAAATTTGATGATGATAGTGATGATAAAAGATCATTATCATTCTATTAATTAAGAACCAAATGAAACATAACAAATGAATTGAATTATGGTGCATAATTAAGTCCATAATAATTGTTGGCACCAATATTCTAACAACTGTACTTTCCTTCTCCTCATTATTCTTTTTTTAGAGAATTAATACTGACAAATATACAGCCACAAAAAGAAAAAACTACGAAGAGAGAATGAGATATGGTATAAGATACGAAATCTACGTTTCTTAATTAATTACGTCCACACTCCACACCGAAAGATCTTATCAACCTACATCAGTCAACATCCTCAACTATGCCAATTCCTTAGGGCTCACGGCTGCCACCGCTGGGCCATAAGACACCCCGCCCCTTGTTAGCTATATATTTATTTAACAAGATTAGCAGTGATGCTCTTTTCAATTAGTCCTATATCAAATAATTGAGGAAGAATTAAAAATTTATAATCAGTTAAATAAAATAAATAAATATTAATTAGATTTTTTTTGGACCGTAATAAGCTCAAGTTGGTATGAACATTGTTCATCTTGCTTTCTTATAATGAAACAGATTTATGGATTTACGAGTCCAAGTCATTACATTATGGTATCAGAGCCATACATCAGTCAAAAATACAGAAACTAAATGCCATACAGAATAAAATATTGATTTTTGCTTGCCTAGTAAATGCGATCATATGCCTCTAACAATGAGGATTAAGAATATTATTTTTTAAAGGGATAGATTATAATGCCCCTTCTAATTAGTCCCACATCATATAATTAAGGAAAGATTGAATAGTTTATAATCAGCTAAGTAAGATGAACATGTATTAATTAAATTTTTTTTATCTGTGATGATTCAAGTTGGTATAAATCTTATTATTATTATTATTATTATTATTATTATTATTATTATAACGGACCGGATCCTTGCAAGATCTTAGCCTCCTATTTTCGGTCCCCAGCTTTAAATAACATATTTTTGTGGAAACAAACCAGAAGAATCATCTAAAGTTTTGGTCACGATGATTTGAAGATCTTTTTGCAAAAAAGTAGGCAGTAAGCTATTATATATATATATATATATATATATATATATATATATATACCATCCTTGGATTGTTATTGATGCAGGTTATCCTGTGAAGGAAACAAAAGTCCGTGCCAACAAAATCTCAAGCCGGCCGTCCAACAATGGAGTCCAGCCAGGGCACTGTTTGATGAGGACCGGCCAGTACCTGAAGCCAGGCCAGAAGTCTCGTGATAAGGGACCCATCTGGAAGCCAGAGCACTCCATATATCCACGATTCCTTCTAATCCCAACAAAAGGGAGGATAGGCTTTACAAGTGGAATATCCCCCAATTATTATTACTATAAACAACTTGACAAGAGATCCCTGAACTGTAGATGAATGAACCTCTCCAACTTTTTGTGGCTTGCATCCACCTGGCCACTCGTCGAGCTGACTGCCACTTGGTGCGGCGGGCCTCGCGAAAAGCATGCTCGTGATGTCTGCCAGAAGAACAAAAAAAAAAAAAAAAAAAAAAAGAAGAAGAAGAAGAGGCCTGAATCCATACGGCGGTGGAGACGAAGACACACGGCCAGGCCTCGCATCCACACTACGTACTACTTAATGCCAAGGCGAGGGAGCTAGGCATCGATGCATGCATCCAAGTTCTCTACTCCGCCACTGGGCTTGACTGATGCATGATGATCACGCCGTCCACTCATGTCCATGCACCGAAATCAGAGTTGACATCCAAGCATCGTTACAATAACTTACGTGGATGGATGTGGATGGCTTTCATCGTTACAATACAGCACGGGTAGCCTTCTTAAGTTTAAATTGAATCAGTGGATGCAGCGACGGGGCGAAACTTAATTGGAACTCTCAGCTGCAACGCAAAAGGAGGGGGCGATGTAGTTCGGCTCGTGCTGCTTCTGAAAACGGGGTACGTGCCAAAGGACGCATGCACGTACGAAAGTTCGGTTAGAAGGACAATATATATCGTTGATTTCTCACGAGATATACCCGCGAGGAGCCGTGGAAGCAATGATGCCTTCGCCGACCGAGGCGGTTGATGGCGTGTTGGGTGGTCGGAAGCGGGGTCGCCACTCGCCACCCACGCGATCCGAGCGCGGCGCGCGCTGGCCGGCCCCACTTGCAAAAGGCCGAGTTAAATGGCCACGTGCTCGTAGATGAGTCGCTGCGAAACGGCGTTCTGCCGTCCACTAACATCCGTGGACTCAAGCGAACCACGACCGACCGAGTTGGCCGTCTCGCCCGGTCCAATCCGACCGCTGTGGTTGGACCGGTCTCCATGGTGGCCTGAATGATCGGACCAAAAAACAGGGATGGGATAAACGGTCACAAAATGACTTTATTTGTACCTCCATCCATCCGGTTTAGTCTATAGTGGAAATCCGGTAGTTCACCCTATCTCTTTCCTACATGGCAATAGAAGATTGGTTCATGGATAGGCCTGGTAATTGATAGATAAAGCCACATGTGATGCATACATCTAGCACGCTCGCTCGGTTCATGACTCTTTTTCCGGTCACATTTGCTAATCAAGCAATAGAAATGTATTGTTGTTGCTATGTATATCACTAAATTTATATTAGGCTACAATATAAATGTTTTTTAATTATTAAACTTTCATTTAAAACTTATTTTAATTTTTATATCATCTATTTATATTTTAAATTTATTTTAGTATAGCTTCTTATATTTTAAAAATATTACATTCTTAATATTTATTATATAAAATTAATTAAAATTAATAGAATGATTAATTTATTATTAAATCAATCATTTTATGTGTGTGATGGAGTGACAGAACGATAGATTGATCGTCTCGTCAATTTTAATTAACTCTATATAAAAATATAATTATTTTAAAATATAAAAGATTAAATTGTAATTATTAAAAATTAAAATAAATTTTAAGTAAAAATTTGAGGATCGAAAATAAATGAGAACACAAAGCTTAATTCTAGTTTTTCTCCCTTAAAATCATGCCCATCCATCAATTGTTCTCGACTCGCTCTCCCATCAGATCTCAATTAATTCTTGGCTGTCTTGGTTGGCTATCATTCCTGATTTTTCCATCCATTTACATAACAAGAGGAAATAAAAGGTTGTGCATGGAAATCGATCTTAGCGAATAAAAATTGAAGAATATTTAGCTCAGGAATATATAAAGCGCTTGCCAAGCAGCTTGAAATTAAAAGCCATAGCTGCTATTAAACTTCCTGATACCAGACTTATATTTATTTAAAGAAGAAGATATCTTAAATTATTGCGCGTAATGCATGATAAATTTCACATGGCAGTTAACAACATAGCTGCTATTAAACTTCCTGATACCAGACTTATATTTATTTAAAGAAGAAGATATCTTAAATTATTGCGCTTAATGCATGATACATTTCACAAGGCAGTTAACAACAAGCTTACACTGAACATGATTCTTCAATCATTAAAGGTGCCAAGACAATGCCATATTGGCTCACAAGAGGGTGGTAGCATAATGTTACTGCCCAACCCACCAGCATATAAACAAAGTCTTCAAGATTCTTCCAATCGGTAAAAGAAAATGAGTGCAATGCATTAACTAAAAGTAATATATATTAAAAGAAATAAACAAAGCCCAACCAAATTTATTAATAAAAAGCTAAAAGTGATAATATATATATGTAAGAAAATAATTTAAAACGTTTAGTTAATTAGTGGCATCTAAGTTATAATTAATGCTCTCACATCACGGATCAATCATGTGGTGACGAATAATTAACTAATTCAACTAAAACTTCTTATAATATTACTCTTCATTTGATAGAATGATAGCGGTTGATGCTTGATCACCAGAAGGACCTCATAATTCTCCTTTCAATCGGTCCTTTCTGTTGACCAAGTATACGCCTTAAACGTTTGCTTGAGATCTTCAGTCGAAGGAAAAAAGCCCCCCTCTGATAAATCTTTCTTTCTTATATCCTTTGAGTTTCAAAAGAAAAAATATCCTTTTTTTTCTTCATCATAATGCCGTCAGCATTGAGTCATTTTCCTTTCTTTCTTTTTTTCGGGTAAAATTAATGTATAAAAAAAACTTAGCCACTTGCGGAAGTGTGCCACGTGGTTTTTTTGATAATTAATATCAAAGGTATTAAAGAACTTGCTCCAGAAGCTAGGAATCTTATGATAGGTTTCAGTCTTCCCAAGGAATGTCAGAGTTAGTGGAAAGTTATCTGGCTCTAAAACAGGTGATCAGTATCTCCTTTATTTGAGCTTTTCGATGAGTGGTGATTTTCTAGCGCTTGTCTTATTCAAGTCATTTAAAGCGTCATGATGTTTGACGATTCTCGAGCTTTGTTCTGGACACGACAGTTTATCGTGTTAAGTGCTCTGATATGAAAGCAGCTTTAAGAGCTCGGGATGCATAGCCATGAGGGTCTTTTTAGGAGGTCGGGGGCCGCCTAAGTCTCAGAGGCCGCCAAAGACTAGGGGGCCGTCCGAGGCTGGAGGGCCGCCCAGGAAAAGGGGCCGCCCAGAACTAGGGACCGTCCAGGACTGGAGACCCGCTCATGGCTAGGGGGCCGCCCAGAACTAGGGGCCGCCCAAGGCTGGAGACCCGCCAAGGGCTAGGGGCCGCCTAGAGCTTAGGGGCTGTCCAGGACTGGAGGGCCGCCCAGGACCTGGAGCCGCCTAGGGCTAGGGGCCGCCCAAGGTTTGGGGGCCGCCCAGAACTAGGGGCCGCCCAAAGTTGGAGACCCGCTCATGGCTAGGGCCGTCCAGAGCTTGGGGCCGCTTGGGACCAGAGGGCTGCCTAGGGCTAGGGCCGCCCAAGGCTGGAGACCTGCTCATGGCTATGGGCCGCCCAGGGAGAAGGGCCGCCTAGAGCTTGGGGGCCGTCCAGGACTGGAGGGCCGCCCAAGATTTGGAGGCCGCCCAGAGTTAGGGACCGCCCAAGGTTTGGGGGCCGGCCAGAACTAGGGGCTGCCTAAGGCTGGAGACCCGCTCATGGCTAGAGGGCCGCCCAGAACTAGGGGCCGCCTAAGGCTGGAGACCCGCCAAGGGCTAGGGGCTGCCCAGGGAGAGGGGCCGCCTAGAGCTTGAGGGTCGTCTAGGACTGGAGGGCCGTCCAGAATGTGGAGGCCGCCCAGGGCTAGGGGCCGCCCAAAGTTTGGGGGCCGTCTAGAACTAGGGGCCGTCCAAGGCTGGAGACCCGCTCATGGTTTCAACCTACTCTCTGTTGACTGACCACATTAATAGCCATCGATGGGATTTCTTTATCTGTCTTGGATCCATCTGGTGCAGCTCAAATTTTTATCTGAGAATGCTCATGGGCATGAAAGCAGGAGGAGCCAGCATCGTGGGATGAAATCTCATTCTATTTCTTATGCAACCCTACGTTCTCTCTAAAAAAGAACTAGTCCAGGTAGCATGAGCCCAGGCAGGCCACCATATATTCTATTTTACCACCTTCGCATCATGCTTCTATTTCTCATCCAATTGTATGTTTTCTCCATAAAAAATAATAATAAAAGTATTATGAGTCCCAGCAGTCCAGCATGTAAGTTACTGATAGAATCCCTGCTAACATGCACGAATCTTAATTATATGCTTAAAATACTGGTAGATTAATAATCGTCCGTATTGGTGCCAAAGAACCTGTTCGATTATTTGCTTAACGTTGGGGTCCCTACTCTGGACTCTGATGAGTATATCGCCACCGAAGAATACTTTCTTGAGCCCAGCATTGGAAGAAAAAGTGAAGCTCAGCGACCGGAATACCTTTAGTGCCGCCCTCTCCTCGAGGAGGCGTCTCGGAAACCAGAGCCCACGGCAGGAGCGGTGGGCAGACAAGATCATGGGATGTGCGTGTCTAATGCCGCAGCCGGATCATGCGAATCTTCTCCACTGCATTCCTTCCTTCCTTCCTTCCCCCCCCCCTCTCTCCTTAATTTTTTTTTTTCCCTCATTATTTTATTACATCATTGTCCAACATAAACTGGCACTGAGATGACCATCTCACCATCTTCCCTTGCTTTTCAAAGAATAAGCAACATTTTATCAGTTGGAATAGTGGTCTCTCGAATAAATTATAGACGTCGAGTTTATCTTATCCTATCTCTTACGCATTCATGTACTAGGATATCCTATGCGAGATCTTACTTACCAATGAGACGAGCCGTGTCTTGCTCTTGGCTGTCAGCATCCAGATCAGTGCTCGAAAGCGGGAGTTCAACATCAGCTCGAACTCAGCCCAACTGAACCGAGATATGAATGGTTAAGTAATTTGATGCCTTATCCATTTGCCATCCTGATTAAATGATGAAGGGATTAAGTTATCCGTGCTATAATGGTAGATGGAATTACTGAAATAAAATTATTCACAGTGGACCATGTTTACTGCCATATTTTTGAAGTGAGAATAGGTGGCTGGAATAAGAGGTCCACGGTCAACAGCCCGCATAGAGGCTGGTTACTTGATACCGGGACATCCAACAAGATTGATGGCTGTTGGAGCCAACAAGGACCAACTAAGCGTACCTAACCGCTGGATTATGATAAACTGGCTTGCCTTTAATTTAGATTAGTGAGTCGCGAGATATTCTCTTCGAGTTCGAGCGCCTTTTCCTTCGATAAAAGAGGGGGGGAGCAACTGAGCAAGGGCATAGCACGCACATCTCTATCGTTTGGACTTGGGCAAGCGAGTTGGTGTCATCCGAGCACGCCTCTCCTAGGCTGCACCCATTGTCCATTACTTGCGTGGCCGACGCTCTAATTCCCTCTTCCGGCTTCATTTCACCGGTGGAATCTCCTGCGGTTCCTCTGCTCATATTCCTTTATTACTGATCGCAACCTTTGCGACGAAGAGAAGAGAGAGAAAGGAACAGAGCACGGAAAACAGAGCATTAAGTAAACCAACTCGAATCAAAAGCCGGAGGCCTTTCAAGATCGTATTTGGAGAGCTCCGGAGGATAATAATGGTGGTTTGCCATGTGGGTGTTCGATTTCGTGGCCTGGTGTTGAGGGTTTTGGGGGACTGAGCACGGACTTTGGTGGGGAGAAAGTAAAAGGGAGACCGCTTTTCTTCTGTTTTCGTTCAGAAGGCTTTTTTTGTCCCTTTTGAATTGGGTCGTTGTTTGAGAAGGTTTTCTCAGTGCTGCTTCTAGGTTGTGGGAGGCTTGGAGTTCCATTGGTATCCTCTTATTCTGCCAGCGTTCTCTGATCTTTTTTTTTGGTTTTTTCTTCTTGGACTGTTGGACGATACCTTAAATGCTGTCCTCTGTCTTCCTTCCTTAAGTCCACGCTCTTTTCTCTTGGTTTTCTTTTGTTATAATCTTTTATTGTTCGTATCTGTTTCGTTGGTGTTTCTTCACCAAAGTTGTAACCTTTTTTTCTTCCTCCTTTCCTCTGTGAAGACTAAAGTAGAGAAAGTTTCTCTCTTTTCCTCCGAATCTCTCTTCCTTACCCAGAAGAGAGCCATGGAAAAGGATTTTAGGAAAGCAGAAGGATGTCCTCTGCTGCTCGATCTCATTCCAAATGAGAGAGACTGGATGCTCAAGGAAGTGGGTGGAGGAAGCAAAGGCTTTGGAGTCTCAGAAGAGAAAAAGCTTGAGCTGAGGCTCGGCCTCCCTGGAGGTGAAGACTGGCCAGAAGTTAAGGAGAAGAGTTCGCACTCTGTTGAGTCTGTTCTATCTCTTGGTTACTACTCCAAGGTCTCTAAGACCACAGGCACTAATCCTTCTTCTATTGGAGCCAAAAGAGGATTTCTGGACACAGTTGAGTCCAAAACAGAAGGTATGCTCGTAGACAACAACAAGTGTTAGTGTCATGGTATTTGGTTCTTCTTCTTTCCATGGTCTTGCTAACCATTGATCTCTTCTTCTTCCTGTTATTCTTTAGTTTTTCAGCAGCAGCAGCAACCACAGCAAACTGGCTTTCTCCAGTTGCAGGCTAAAGGGAAGGAATTATCACAGAAGACAAATGGGGGTGCAGAGCAGCAGAAACTTGAGAAAAAGGCATGTGGGCCTCCAGTAGCACATGGTTCCACAGCTGCTCCCTGTGATAATGCTGCTGAAGCCAACAATGGCTCTCAGACAAGGTAGTAATCATAGCCTTCTGCCCTCGAGCTTTTCTTTTTCAAAGACAACCCTCTTAGTCACTGTTTACTTATTTGCATTATTGTTCTTCGGAGGTGTCCTGTAGCTTGGCCAAGTTTCCTTCTTAGGTGTGTTTCTATTTTAGTGTTATTAGGTTTAAAGATTTCCATGTCTGGCCTGTTTTTATCTCGAGCTTGTGGACAGGGACACGGGAGTAGATACTACGCTATTGTTGTGACGTTTATTTCTCATATTAATTTCAGGGACTTTTTTTTTTCTGCTCATATTTCATAACATTTAAAATGTGTTATGCTTAGTAATATGATGTCATCCGCTGTATGGTGCCCAGAAGGATATTTTTATTACGTAGATCAAAGAAAATTAGTTTAGGTGCTTTTATTCATCATATTTACTTTTATATTTTTGAACATTCTCTCCAGTAGAAGTAAATGATAAAGCTGTTGGTCAGAACATATTATATGAGCTTATTATCATGTGTTCAGTATGACATTCAAATCATTAACATTTAGAATAAGATTCAAGAAAAAAAATTGTTATAAGATATTGGGAAAATTTTCCTGCCCAACTAGACAATTTCGTTCAGTTTGCTTATACGGTTATCTCAGTAAAAGTTTCTAGTCTATGTATCTTGAACTCGTTTTATATTAACTGTGTCACCTTTAGATACTTGTTTTTAGATCTATGGCTTGTATTTGCTGTTTTGATTTTTAATAATATCTTATATGTAGCTTCAAAGTTATTAACCTACCTGTCAACTTTTTTTTTTTTTTTTTAAACCTTCTTTTCATTCTTTTCTTTCTTGGATTTCACATGATTGTTTAATTGCTGAACAAGAAGTAAATTTAAGCAATTTCTTTTCTGGGATCATTTTATATATTCTAGCTGAAACTTCATTTTGATGACCTGGCTTTACTATTTCTTTTGAACTGCAACGGCTATTGTGAGATTTTGTACAATTGTTTATTTCTTCAGATTTGCTCTCTTTTTTTTTCTTGAGAATATAAATTAGGTTAGTTATGCTTTATTCATCTACTTAAATCCTATTCTTTTTCTCTGTTATTTGTTTGTCAAAGCAGGACTGCCACAAGCCCGGTTGTTGGGTGGCCTCCAATTCGTTCTTTCAGAAGGAATCTTGCAAGCATTTCCAAACCTTCCCTTGAATCACAAGATGGAGGATCAGAAACAGCAATTAAGTTTGAGAACAGTAGGAAAGGCTTGTTTGTGAAAATCAACATGGATGGGATACCCATTGGAAGAAAAGTAGATTTGAAGGCCCATGATAGCTATGAGAAGCTTTCTTTGGCCGTAGATGAACTCTTTCGAGGCCTTCTTGCAGGTATATTGCCTAATATCCAAACATGGAGGAAGCATAACAATGACATGAAATCCAATAAAATAACATGTTTTAATGCTTTGTCAAATTATGTTGGGTTCTAAATTTACATGTCTCAGATAATGTTAAGATATCAGAGCTCCTACCCGTTCTATATTATACCATATCAACTGAGAACAAGATAGTAATTAGAGTGATGCCTCTGCTTATGATTTATACTGAAGGAAGTTGATGATAACCTTGAAGCCTTCCATGTGTAACTATTGCAATGTGGAGTAACAATTTGTAGATTATGCTCCTTGTCTTTTTATTGACCTCACTGCTAAACTCGAGCTTGTTGGGCTTAGTTACCGCATCACTAACCAAAAAAATTTCATTTGCTTAGCTCAAAGGGATCCTCTTGCTGCTGGAACTCAGAAGAATCCTGAAGAAAAGCATGCAATTACAGGTTTACTAGATGGAAGTGGTGAATATACTCTGGTTTATGAAGATGATGAAGGTGACAGGATGCTGGTGGGGGATGTTCCTTGGGAGTAAGTTTTTCATCAGTTTGGTATTTTATTTATTTCTCACATCGAGGGATCTAATTTGGTGCAAAAATGCATGCAAGCTAGGCATTCATGGTGCCTGCATAGTTGCATCTATTTGCATCAAACAATATTATAAACTAAAATCAATCTATTTCAGTAACTTTTGGTTTTATAACCTGGTAACATATGCTAATCAAAGAAATACATTTGTTTTTATTAGTTTTCTTCACATCACTGATTGAAATCTTTACCTTTATGTAGCTTGGATCATTCTGACTTGGTGGAACTGTCACTGGAAATTGAAATGCCAATATTAAACTCTTGACATCACCAAATAGTTTCAATGCTCCATGAAACTAATAACAGATCAAACTTTAAGAAACTTGTTTGTAATCTTCACTCTGTGAATATCCTCAAGGTTTTTACTCGAAATAAAAAAAAGAAAAAGAAAACCAAATGACTTTACTTACGTTGTGGTTAAAATTTTCTATTACTTTGACTTGATCTTTTCTCTTACAATTGTTAAAATAAAACCAAGTATGCGACCATCCAGTGTAAAGTTCCATACAGTGCAATATTCTCTCTATTTATATGCTTTTTTCTGTGGTGCTTGCAGCATGTTTGTTTCCACAGCTAAGAGATTGCGTGTGTTGAAGAGTTCTGAGCTTTCTGCATCTTCTGTAAGTCCATTCCCTAGGATCATAGCTGGTTGTATCTTTTTCTTTGGTCAAGTTTTGGTATTGGGTGATTGGAGGGTTCTCTCTAGAAGTTTGTAGTTATTTATGGTTTCCCATTTCACTGTAGTGACTTGAACATTTTCCTTCTTTTTCTCCAGCTCGGAGCTGTCGGCAGGAAAAGAACAGCAACCGGATGTTGAGTTGGAATGGAGAGGACCTGTTATATTAGGGTTGTGCATTGAACATCATCTGCTTTTTTTTTTATTTTATAAGCTTTGGAAGCGGATCTGTAATCTTTTTCCTCCTCCTTGACCTCTCTCCTTGGAGGCAAGCTTAAAAGATTTTTCCAGTTATTTTTCTTGTTTCCTCCTGGATCTTCTGGGTTTGTAGGAACCAAGGGAAGTAATAGTAGAAATGTCTCATAAGTAAATGTACAAGGAAAAACATAAATGTTTGGAGCTATGATTGTTCAAATTAGCTTTGTACTTATGAATCTGAATTAGATTGTGGTTTCCAGTTCACAATTTGTGCATACTTCAACAAAACAAGGACTAGGTTATTTTTGTAGAATTTTCATCTTGGCACTTCTGACTATTCTTTTCTGACTACATTTATAATAGAATAGTCAGCTTATAATGGCCTAATATACCTTCTCCAAGGTTGCCTTCCATTGGGAAGGACTTGAATATAGAACACATAGTAATCATACATAAAAGCCATATATATTTTTTAAATTTAGTCATAGATCTTTGTGCTTTGACAATGCATCCGATTAAATTCATCTGATTTGGATCAAGATATATAGCTTAATAATCGTGGTGTTGTTGGGACTTGGGAGCAATGTGCTGAATGTCAGCGATGAGGTAGGTATGTCATGCATCAAAATATAATAAATGTTATTTAGGGGGTGAGGTAGGTATAGCATGCTCGAGAACAACTAAAGAATGGCAAAACCTTTGAATCTAATATGCTAAGATGGAGCTTGGTTGCATGATAAGGAAGCAAGCTTGCCAAAATGTTAGGTATTGGCGTCCCTCACAAGCAATGAGTAATGGTGACAGGCGGCTTTTACTCGGCAAAATATAATCCTGACCGGTGTCCTGAGAAAGGGGATGATCAAAGATCTATTGGTTGAATAATGCTTGCCATAGATTTGCACGGTGGATTCGGTCAGCCACGCAAGATACTGGGTTCTTGAGATGGGTCTATGGTAACAAGTTTTGTCCGTACCGTTGAGCTCGCTCCAGTCCTCGGTTCACTTGAAACCCAGTCCACTTTAATAAAGTAGCAAGCATTTTTTTTTTCTGAAAAAAAAACAAAAAAAAAAACTTTGAGCTGTAACAGTGTGGCCCACGCTGCTCCACAAATTTGAACTTTATGCCAGAGAAATAATTATAAATCTGGTTGTCATTGCCCAATGGACACAGTTTTGTCGTTTATTGGTATGCTTGATATTTTCTAATCTTGAGTACTGCCTGCTAATCTCACCAAGCTATTTAGATTTCCAATCAGCCATGCAAAGCAATACAGACAAGAACAAATGCGTGCTAAGTATGTTACTAATTAATACAGCGAGAGCAAAACTCTCTTGAAAATATGAAGGAAAATTGCAGCGAAATATTAATGTTAGCGTGCATAAAGTTGGTGGACGTGAATGCAACCACACAAAGGGCCTTTTTTATCTCTTCCTTCCCGTCAGCTTGTGAAGAAGAAACGACGGGTCCTTGTCATTGGACCACACCTAAATTCCGGACGGCCAAAGATAAAAAGAGTTGCTCTCCATTACGAAAAGAATCTGGCAGGGTGCTTGACAGTTTTTATTCTTTGTCGGGCAAACACCTTGTCCCTATTGTTTGGCCAACCTCCTCCCACCGCCACCCTTATCTCCTCCATCGATGGATCCTATTTCCTTTGGATGTCACGAGATGTTCCGGTCGGGACTTTACATACTCTTTTGTTTTACTACCGGCATCCTCACCGAGCTGAGAGGCTGATCATGAAGAAAAATATACTCTTATACATTGTATTTATTTTTTATGTTAAAATATTATCATTCTCGCCAAGCTAAAGGTTAATCATAAAGATAAGTTTGCACTTATGTACTAAAAAAGATCTCACGTATCCTCCCTGATTAAATCCCAACATCTTTGACAGGATAAGAGTCCAACTATAAAGATACTCTTGCATAAGGCTTTACATATTTTTATTTAGGCTTTGAAATTCTTACTAAACTAAAGGCTAATCATTAAGCTCCAATAAAATTCAACCATAGATATTACATAATTTTAGACAAGTTCATATTGTAATGTCTTTGTGATAGGGAATACAACAAATATTTCTCTAATAAGATCGCTATTAGTATGGTCAAGCACGCAGTTGCGATAAAATCAACAAAAAATTCAGAATAATAATAGGAACCAAAATCCAAAAGAAAACAACAAGAGACGAGGATTTTACGTGGTTCATCCAAACTGAGCTACGTCCACGACGACACAGGATTTGCAAGGCTTCACTAAGAGTTAAATCAGGTACAAGCCCTCAAAACACACTCTCAGAAACTCTTATGATCCAAAAAGTTGAATCAGGATCTACAGCACACGGAGGATGTCCTCACAAGCCTCCTATTCTCTTTTTTTTTTCCGCTCAACTTCACCGGTTGAAGAAGACACACCAAGGATCGAAGACTCTCCTCCAATCTAATCCCATCCCAAAACTGGCTCCACACTTTTGGCAACCATGGACTAATTTCCAAAACTGGCTCCACACTTTTGGCAACCATGGACTGATTTGCTACTTTGAAAATCTCCAACAAATCCTCCCCAAGATCAGATTTGAAAGTTGCAACAAATCCTCCCCAAAACCAGCTTCCTTAGTTGGCCAAATCAAATTCAAAATTCGAATTCAAACTCCCTCTTGATGAAATTAAGCTCCATCCATAACAATCTTCCACTTAGAGATTAATGACATCAATCTTAGATCTACCTTCTTTCTCTATGCCGCGCTCTCCTAATTTATCTTTTGGAAAGCTTCACCAAGTTGCAACAGAGATTTAACTTGTCTCTGCTCACAACCTTGGTAAACATATCTACAGGATTCTTAGCTCCATCAATTTTCTCCAGCTTCAACTGCTCCTCATCCAACGCACTGCGTATGAAATGATACCTAAGCTGAATGTGCTTGGTTCTTGCATGAAATGCTGGATTCCTTGCCAAGTGAACTACGCTTTGGTTGTCGCTCCATAATGTATTACACTCGTGCTCCTTGCCGAGCTCCTCCATCAACCTCTGTAACCAGATCATCTCTTTACTAGCTTCAGTGATTGCCACATACTCAGCTTCTGTAGTTGACAATGCCACTATCTTCTGTAACTGAGATACCCAGCTCACTGCTGTATCACCGACAGTAAAAACATAACCAGTGGTGCTCCTTCCACTATCTCTGTCACCAGAGTGATCTGCATCTACAAATCCCTGTACTTGAAGATTATCACCTCTATAGCACAAACTGTAAGTTGACGTACCCCTGAGATATCTCAAGATCCACTTCACTGCATTCCAGTACTCCTTGCCTGGATTCTGCATGTACCTGCTAACTACTCCCACTGCTTATGCGATATCCGGTCTTGTGCAAACCATTGCATACATTAGACTTCCCACGGCTGAGGCATATAGAATTCTTATCATCTTATCCCTTGCCTTCTGAGTTGTTGGACACAACTACTTGCTGAGCTTGAAGTGTACTGCCAAAAGTGTTGACACTGCCTTTGCATTCTCTATATTGAATCTCTTTAATACCTTTTCTACATAGTCCTCCTAAGATAGCCACAGCTTCCATTGCTTTCTATCTCTGTTGATCCTCATGCCAAGAATCTGCTTCGCCTCTCCCAAATCCTTCATTGAGAACTTCTTTGCCATCAGTTTCTTGAGCTCTTCTATCTTCCTCATACTGGAACCTGCTACAAGCATATCATTCATATACAAGGATAAAATAATGAACTCATTTGTAATGTACCTCTGAAAGTACATACAATAATTTGACTGGCATCTGGTGAAGCCTTTCTCTAGCATGAAACTGCCAAACTTGACGTACCATTGCCGCAGAGCCTGCTTCAGACCATACAAACTTTTCTTCAAGCAGACCATGTCATCCTTTCCCTTGACATGTAAACCTTTTGGCTGGTGCATGTACATCTCCTCCTCCAAATCTCCATGAAGAAATGCTGTCTTCACATCTAGCTGCTCTAGATGAAGATCCTCCATTGCTACTATGCTCAGAATCACCCTGATGGATGTCATCTTGACTACTGGGGAAAAGATCTCCTGGAAGTCAATTCCCTCTTTCTGTGTATAACCCTTGACAACTAACCTTGCCTTGTATCTCTTGGTACCATCAACCTCATTCTTCATCTTGTACACCCATTTGTTGAACAGAGCTTTCTTGCTAGCGGGTAACTTCACAAGATCCCAAGTCTTGTTTTGCTTTAAAGAGTCTATCTCCTCTTTCATAGTCAACTCCCACTTGACCTTAGCTTCATCCTGCATGGCTTCAACAAAACATTCTGGCTCTCCAGAATCTGTTTACAAAACATAATCATTAGCAGAATACCTCTGTGATGGCCTGATAATCCTCATGGTCCTCCTCAACTGTGGGGACCGGCTGAGGTACCGATGTATGCATGTGGCTGTCTATTCCAGCCACATCTTCCTCCTCCACATCCTCGGAGTTTCATCTTCAGTTTGCACTCGGGGAATTTCTCCATCTCTGACAGGATCGAGTTCTATAAACTCCTATTTCTTTTCTTCCACTGCATCCTTCCTGTCTTTGTAAGTATGCTCTTCATCAAATACCATATTCCTACTCCGAATGATCTTATTGTTCTGCAAATCCCATAGCTTGTAGCCATACTCATCGCCACCGTATCCAATGAAAACACACTTTGTAGACTTGGAGTCTAACTTACTCCTCTTCTCTTTCTCAATCAGAGAATAAGTAATGCAGCCAAATACTTTAAGAAAAGAAAGTTTTACCTGTTTTCTTATCCAAACCTCCTCTGGAATCCCACCATCCAATGCACTGGATGGACTCCTATTGATCAAATACACTGCGGTGTCCAGTGCTGCCGCCCAAAAATATGCAGGTAGACCTGAGTCAAACCTCATCCTCCTCTCTCTCTCAAGAATGGTCCTGTTCATTCTTTCTGCCACACCATTCTGCTCTGGTGTCCCTGGGATGGTCTTGATCCTTCTGATTCCATGCTCTGCGCAGTAAACATCAAACTCTCTGCTGTAGTATTCATCATCGCTATCTGTCTTGAGACACTTGAGACTTGCTCCAGTCTGGCTTTCACACATGACTCTCCATCTCTTGAAGATGCCAAAGACCTCAGACTTTTCCTTCATAGCAAACACCCAGACTTTCCTGCTGAAATCATCTATAAACGTGACAAAGTACTTATTGCTCGCATATGATGCCAGTGGTGCTGGACCCCAGATATCTGAATGAACCAACTCCAGCCTTTCGGTCTTCTTTTGAGTTCTTGCTAACTGAAAACTCACTGCTTTCTGCTTACCATAGATACACTCTTCACAAAACTCTAGATTCACCTTCTTTAGCCCAGATAGAAGCTCTCTCCTGTGTAGAATATTCAAGTTTTTTTACTAAGATGACCGAGCCTCCTGTGCCATAATGTAGTCACTGTACTCGTGTCTCCTGCTACCACTGAAACAGAACTCTCACTGTCTGCCAAGAAGTAGAGAGTGCATGTCCGCTTCCCTTTAACAACAACCATAGACCTTTTAGTAATCTTCCACTGAGAATTACCAAAAATGGATACATAACCCTAAACATCAAGCTGGCTGGTAGAAATTAGGTTTTTCTTTAACTCTGGGATGTATCTGCCTTGTGTAAGTCTCAATTCTCCGCCTGTCACTGGCTTCAGTACAATTGTTCCTTTACCCATAATTATGTATTTACTGTCCATTGCCAACTATGACATGACCAAAATCTCCTTGGACAAAATTCAAAAATAGGTCTCTTTAAGCTGCAATGGTAAGAAGCCCCTGAGTCTACAAACCACAGATCTGAGTTTGCCCAATCGCCGGCTGATAGGCACATATCCTCAAAATTACGCTCAATAGTACTCACAACATTTGCTTCCTGACCTTCTATCTTGCTCTCTACACCTTTTCTTTCTTCTTACCCTAACAATCCTTGCTCATGTAACCTTTCTTCCCGCAGTTCCAACACTTCATGGGAAATCTCCCTTTGGACTTTTCTCTGCTCTTGGACCGGCCTTTCTCTGACTTCTTCCTCTCCTGTGATCTTCCTCTGGTATCCACCATGAGTGCAGCACTTGTAGAAGTCCCACCCACAACTTTTCTTCTCATCTTATCATTCAATATACAACTAACTGCATCATTGAATGTAAGGTTACCTTATACCGAGTTGCTGACCGTCATCACAAGATTGTCCCAACTCTCTGGCAAGGAACATAAGAAAAGAAGAGTCCTGAATGAATCATCAAAAGCAATAGAGACCGACTCCAATTGATTAATCATCGTGTTGAACTCGTTCAGATGCTCCGTCACTGAACTATTCTCAACCATCTTTAAATTGAAGAGCTTTTTCATGAGAAATATCTTGTTTGAGGTGGAAGGTTTTTCATACAGCTTTGTTAAAGCGGTCATCATATCCACGGTAGTCTTTTCCTTTGCAATATTATACGCCACTTGAGGTGCCAACGATAATCTAATCGTGACCAGGGCTTTCCTATCCAGAATCATCCAATCTGAGTCGCTCATTGAATCCGGCTTCTTTCCTTCTAATGGAAGGTAAAGATCCTTCTGATATAGGCAGTCCTCAATTTGCATCCTCCACCATCCGAAATTATGACCATTGAATTTCTCAATTTTGATCTTGTCTTCTGCCATCTCTTTGTTGATTTGTTCGACCGTAATAATATGAAGAAAACCAATCTCTGATACCAATTTGATAGGGAATACAACAAATATTCCTCTAATAAGATCGCTATTAGTACGGCCAAGCACGCAGTTGCGATAAAATCAACAAAAAACACAGAATGATAATAGGAACCAAAATCGAAAAGTAAACAACGAGAGACGAAGATTTTATGTAGTTCACCCAAACTGTGCTATATCCACGGCGGCACAGGATTTGCAAGGCTTCACTAAGAGTTGAATCAGGTACAAGCCCTCAAAACACACACTCTCAGAAACTCTTATGATCCATAGAGTTGAATAAGGATCTACAGCACACGGTGGATGTCCTCACATAGCCTCTTATTCTCTTTTTTTTTTTTGCTCAACTTCACCGGTTGAAGAAGACACACCAACGATCGAAGACTCTCCTCCAATCTAATCCCATCCCAAAACTGGCTCCACACTTTTGGCAACCATGGAGTGATTTCAAAAACTGGCTCCACACTTTTGGCAACCATGCACTGATTTGCTGCCTTGAAAATCTCCAACAAATCCTTTTCAAGATCAGATTTGGAAGTTGCAACAAATCCTTCCCAAAATCAGCTTCTTTAATTGGTCAAATCGAATTCAAAATTCGAATTCAAACTCCCTCCCGATGAAATTAAGTTCCGTCCATAACACTTTGGTTATAGGTGAGGCAAAAACTAAGGCTGCTTTGGTACCATTTGTAACAATTTTAAACCTTATCTAAAAAATTAAATGAAAGTATTATTTATATATTTGGCTTTGTATTGTTGTCAAAAATTTCTTTTGTTTTTTTTTCAAGTATATAACCAATGAAGAGCCAAATATATGTCTACACGAGCCTTTAAACAAAAGAACTGAAAGTTTCAGCTGGGTAAGCCAATGTTGTAGAGCTAAAACTTATGAAGGTTGCTGCCAACCAATGAGCGTAATTTCTCTTAGATCAAAACTATAGCGCTTATTTAGTGTGTTGCTGGTCTGACATGATGGTCTTATAGAGAAGAATTCTAATTCAAATCTAGCAAAAGGTGGACCGGACGAGATCATTTGGATCACTGGATGGATGAACGGTTGTTCTCTTTGGTATCATATCTGCCCTAAATGCACCAGTCCCACCCAAAAGCTCTAAATTGTGCATTTTAGGCATCACAAAATCTGTCAAAATGAAACAACATAGCATGACTTTTTACATGTAAATATCGATCATGGACTAGACCATCCTAGAGATTATATGACAATGACAATCTCTCTCTCTCTCTCTCTCTCTCTCTCATAGCAACGATTTAAGACTTTAAGCTAAGAATGATTATACTCCCTTAAAACTATTGACACCTTTGCTGGGCATTGAGACGATTTCAAAACACTAATGATGAACACAGAGAAATCTTTCACTAATGATGAACACAAAGAAATCTTTCAAAATTAATATCATAATTATACATTTACGCGATGTAAAAATTCAAGTACTTCAATTTAACTGGGATAAGAGAGCACTTCTATTCTGTTACCATGGATATCATTTCATTTTTCAGTGCTTTAAAACTTATGGAAAATCTGTATACACTACATGGTCATGTATTCAAGGTAGATGGATCAGCCACTTATTGATAGACTTAAAAAAGAGAAGGAAAAGTCTTGGTGCACCGGCTTTCGGTGCATAAAGTTTGCACGGAATGAACGCATTGATTGTATGCATGCTTGTGCAAATGCGCGGTCATTAGCATGCATGCTTGCATGAGCATGCGGTCATTGATGCGCACTTTGTGCATCAGAGGCGGATGCACAAAGACTTTTTCGAGGAGAATATAAGAGTTGCTAGGTAGTAGGGTGGCAGGGCTGCAGTGGGTGTCCTGTGGCGCTACAATCAGTGTTAATTACTGCAGCAAGCCAGTAAGCTGTTGGCCTGCGCCAGCCGATCAAGAATCGTGGCATTAATCCGTGACCAGTGGACTTCATGGTGTAAAAATGCCTGTCTGCAACCACTGCTGTAGCCACACCATTTCAGAGAGAGACCACAATTCTTGTCATTTATGGCTTCAATAGGCAGGATTCACGATAGTTTCAAGCCTGAAGGAACCCCTGCCTTTAGCTATCATTGCTGGCGCGTGGTCAGCTCCAATCAAACCTATCTACAATTTCCTTTAATTTACATAGATTAGTGGCTTATTCTGATACCATTTATAATAACTTAAATTTTTTTTAAAAATAATAATTTAAAAGTATTATTTAAATGTTTAATTCTTGTATAAATATTCAAGAGGCTTTCACGTACATATTGATTTTTTTTTTAATGTATGAGCTATTGTTACTTATTAATAATTTTAATTTTATAAAACCGATTCAACAAATTTGGTTCTGTAGTATAAGTAGGATTAATTTAGTATTGATAAATATGATCCATATGGTTTTGAATTTAAGCGCATATCTATTGGATGATGTAGTTAATGATCCGTGTGAGCCTGAAACCCAATTACTGCCTCATGGTAGGAGAGCTTATTAAGATTTTATTATAAATAAGCTATTTTTTTTTCTTTCCTTATAAGTTATGGTTAGTTCTTCTCAAAAATATCTTCTGAACAAGAGGGTAAGAAGAAAACAACCTAGATTTTGCATTTCTAACTATAGTGCTTCTTCATTTTGATTGCATAAATCAAACACGATGAAACCAAAAATGATATTAAATTTATTTTATTATTATATTAATGATCTAAAATTTCATATAAATGGTCTTTAAAAATTTCTTCTAATAGAAACAGGCTGGCTTCATCTGCTAATGAAAATTGTATGATATGATAAAGCAATACTTTTTTACTGCTAGAAATTACTTGATCAAGTTGAGGCCTGATATATATACCACCGCCCAACTTGGATCTCTGTTCATCAGCAAATGTTAGATAATTTACCGATCAGGAAATGTTGATCGGTAAATGTGTGCTTTTTCGGACTGCAATTCACCTGCCAAATGACGTTAGTAGTGTTGGTCCACATTAACTCAATCATGGTCGCATCCATGCATCGAAAGGCAAAAGTTTAGAGTTACTGTAGCTCTGGGTTACTGTAGCTCCTCCCTGGTTCTCCCATGTTACTTGCTTTAAGATTAGTGCGCCGACCTCCTTCCGTGCTGATCTCCGGTGATCCTCTTCATTTCTGCGGTTCTTGCTCTATGGTCTTTGGCTCCCCTGTCCCCCCTTCTTTCCTATGGCTTCGGATGGTGGTTCCAATGGCCAAAATCCTAGGAGATGGGCAGTGGACGCAAGCTTTCAGTGAGTTTCTTCTTCTCCGTTGTCGACTAAGGTGGCACTATTGGAGGCCCACTTTCCCGATGTGGTCCAAGTTTCGATGGCGGAGCTGGAAGCTGAATCAGAGGGATGGCAACAACGGACTATTTTGGTGAGGACTTTTCATCGGTGGGTTCCTGCGGAGGCTTTCATCATGGAGTTCCGGCGAGGAGATATCGCCGGCGAGATTGTCCCTCTCAGCTTGGCGTTTCGGTGCCACATCTTCCAGTTTGCTGATGCTGCTGCCCGAGACATGGTATTGCAATGGCCATGGGTGGTTAATGGCCAACCTGTAGCGTCTAAAGCCTGGCGGCCGGAGTTTATCCCAGTGGCTGACGCTATTTCATCTACTCTCCTGTGGATTAGATTGCCCAATCTACCGATCAAATTTTGGAGAGAGGAGATTCTTAGAGAGATCAACGCGCCGGTGGGCCAGTTCTTATTTGCTGATACGGCTACCTTGACGAAGAACATGGGAGGGTTTGCTCGTATTTGTGTTCATGTAGAGCTTTGTTCTCCTCTCCGGTCGGGGTCTCGTGTGAGGGGAATGAATGACCCGTTCTGGCAACAGTTCGTGTTCGAGCAACTGGATGGTATTTGTCTGCGTTGTGGCTCGCTGCATCTCTCCGGCAGTTGCTCTTCATTAGCCAGGCCTGCTGCAGAGCTGTCGACTGATGTTCCCCTCTTTGGTCCTTGGATGTCTGCAGTCCGGTAGCGTAAGGTGGTTAAGGGCTCACAGGCGGAGGCTAGGAGGAAGCTGCTGACGGAGGAGGTTCCTGTGTCCTCTGTTCCTCGACCGAACTCTTCTTCGCCGCCCTCTGTTTCGGGGTTGTCGGCTGAGGGGTGGGTTGCACCGCCGAAGCTGGCTTGTCGGAGGAGTGCAAGAGGTCTTAAGGTGGATGTTATGCAGGCTGAGGTTTCGGGCCTGTTACCAGGGGATAAGGTGTTGGCTACTTCAGTGTCTATGAGTGTGCCGGGGGTCTCTGGGCGTGCCAGTCTGAGTGAGGGCGTGCTGGCAGTTGTAGGGATTCAGGATTCTGGGGCTGATTTCTCCCAATCTTTACTGTCTAAGAATCCTTTTGCTTCTCTTGAAATGGATTCTGGTGGAGTTAGTCCTTTGGGGAGTAGGGATGCTTTTCCGGGTCCACTTAAGCGGGCTCATCCAGTGGAGTATCTGGCCCCTCGGCTAATTACTAAAATAGATAAAAAGAAAGGAAAAGGCTGTGCCTCCACCTCTAAAGCTAAACAAGTGAAATCTCATGAGCTACAGCATTTGAATGCTGATCTAGGGTCCTCAGTTGTGTGTCAGGCCAAGGGTTTGGTGGGGGAGAAGGTCCTGTCTCTTATGGCTACAGGCTCTTCCTATGACCCATCGGCTGCGGCTATCCTGGGCCAGGGTCTTGGATCGAGGTCCTCTGATCAATCTCCTCAGACTGCTGAGGTCCAAGTTCCGATGATCTGCTCTTTACATATCCCTGAGGATGGCACTCGCTCTTCTGGGTGCCTCCCTGATAGTGCTATGGCAGAAGTCCAGGGGGGGTCCCATCTTCCTCTTCCTGCTAAATGAAGATTCTACTATGGAATGTAAGAGGAGCATGAAAGCCGTCATTTCGATCCTCTTTTGGCAAATTGCTGCAACTTCATAACTTTGATATCTGTATTCTTTTAGAAACCAAGTTGTCGGGGGATGGTCCGGCCTGGTTTCGGAGACAGATAGTTCGTAATTAGTCCTTGTATGCGGTTGAGGCTGTGGGCCTATCTGGAGGTATTATAGCCATCTGGCACTCCTCGGCTGTTACAATTGATGTTATTCATCAAAGTAATTAGCATTTAGGCCTTGTTGTTTCTGAGGGCTCTTCTGACCCTTGGCTTCTATCAGCTGTCTATGCCAGTACTGATTTTTAGGAAAGACGACTTTTATGGTCCGATCTTCTTTCCCTTCTTGCCCAAGGCATCCCTTCCATTGTTGCTGGTGATTTCAATTGTATCACTGAAGCTAGTGAAAAGCGTGGGGGTAGAAAGGTCACTGGCACAGTTGATATTACTGAATTTAGGGCTTTCATCAGTTCAGCTGGTCTTCTGGACTTGGGGTTTTTGGGGTCACAATTCACATAGTGTAATAACCATCAGGGTTCGGCTCGAGTTTGGGAGAGACTTGATAGAGCACTGGCTTCGAATCAATGGCTTTAGAAGTTCCCTTCTGCTACTATTACTCATCTCCCGAGGATTGCTTCTGATCACTGCCCCATTCTTATCTTTACAAAGATTGATCATTATCAGCGGAGGTAGTTCAGATTCGAGCAGTTTTGGACTTTATATTCGGTGGCCCGGTCTATCATTTCCTAGATCTGGCATCTTCCTATCTGGGGTAATACTATTTATTGTCTTTCTCGTCATCTTTTGTTGGTTAAACGAAGGCTGGTCAGATGGAACAGAATGGAGGTTGGTGATTTGGTTAGACAGGTGGAACAACTTGAAGCTGATATTAGTTCCCTGCAGGCTAAGGAGGATCAGGAGTGTGTTCTTTTGGACTCCGACCTTTCTGCTCTCTGGGCCAAGCTTGCTTTGCACCATTCTCTTCTCACCCAGCAGGAGATCTATTGGAGGAAACGGTCCAGGATCCAGTGGATTCGCGAAGGGGACCATAATACCAGATTTTTCTACCAGGCCACTCTGAAGCGGCATGCTGCTAACAGGATCCGCAGATTAGCTGATGAGTTGGGGCACTATCATAAGGATTTTCCCTCTATTCGGGATCAGCTCCTTCACTTTTTTTAGGCCAGATGGTCGGAGTCCTCTGGCTACGGCTCTTTGGTCTTCTAGGTCCCTGACACTAGGAAGGTTTCTTCTCTAGAGAATGAAATGCTTATCAGACCTATCACTGCTGATGAGATTCGATTGGCTCTATGGGAGCTCGGGCCGGATAAGGCCCCGGGGCCTGATGGATTTCCATCATTCTTCTTCCGTCATTACTGGGACATTGTTGGTCAGGAGGTGGCTCAGGCTATTCATCTTGTCTTTCAAGCCAAGGTCATCCTTGCTGATTGGAATTGGATACTTATTACTCTTGTGCCCAAATATAATGATGCTTCCCTCCCTCAGCATTTTTGGCCTATCAGTCTCTGCACTACTTTGTATAAGGCATGTGCACTTTGCTTGCTGGTCGTCTTTGCTTGGTGATTCCTCGTCTTATAGCAGTGGAACATGGGGCGTTTATTAGAGGGTGCAGTATTTCGGACAATGTCCTTATAGCTTAGGAGTTTATGTATGATCTATAGAGAGCCCCGGCCAGGCAGTGCCTTATGGCTGTCAAGTTGGATATGGAGAGAGCCTATGATAGACTTAGCTGGGTTTTCCTATACCACTCCCTTCAGGAGTTTGGTTTTGATGATCAGTTTATCAAGTGGATTATGGCTTGCATTCAGAGGCCTTCTTTCTCGCTGATCATTAATGAGAGCCTGGCTGAATTTTTTCACTCTTCGGTAGGGCTGCGTCAGGGATGCCCTTTATCCCCTCTGCTATTTATTTTGGCGGCTGATGATCTTTCTCGTGCCTTCTATCAGGCACAAGCTGATCATAGTATTGCCCCTTTTATGGCCAGTCCCAGGGGTCTTGCAATCTCTCATCTTTTTTTTTGCTGATGATTGTATTTTGCTGGGTCTGGCTACCACTGCCAATGCTTCTTCCTTTGATGATATTATCTAGCGTTATTGTCAAACTGTTGACCCAATTATTGATTTTGATGATTAACAAAATCCATGAGTATATTTACATTGTTTCTGACAAATTTATGGAGTATTTAGGTATTAAGAAAGTTTAACAATTCAAATATCACTCAAAATTGATTTTAAGAAGAGTTTCAAATTGTAATTTTTAAAAGTTTAGACCTTGGAGTCGACACCTATAAGTCAGGAGTTGACACATGGGCGTATCAGAACAGTTCTCAAAATTTGGCACGGTCGGGAGTCGACACATGGATGTCTGGAGCCGACTCTAACTTGAGAAACAGAAGTGTGCTTTTCTACGTCAGTTTTTGGAGCCGACACATGTAATTCGGGAGCTGACACCTGAGATTTGGGAGCTGACACCTAGAATGAGTGGAGCTGACTCTAACCTGAGAACAGAGAGAGTATTTTGGGCCATATTTAGAGTCGACACCTTTTGTTTCGAGAGCCAACACCTGGATGCGGGGAGCTGACACATAACTTTTCGGGAGCCGACCCCTCAACGAAAACTTTTATTACTATTTTTGGATACACGAAGTGGAGCCGGCACATAAAAAGTTGGAGTCGACTCCAACCTGACAGAACGGATTTTCAAAGTATTAGAACAGCCTCCAACGGTAATATTTTCTCACCTAATTTCTAACGGCTATTTTTTTGTGTGTAGGAGCAATCCAAGGACAGAAATAACGGCTAGTTTTTCACCTAATCTCGGATTAAAGAAAATCTATAAAAAGGAGAGAATAGATCGTTTAAAAGAAGGATAGAGAAAGAAACAAAAAATGGGAGAAAGATCAAAAAATCGAGATATTCAAGAGAGCCATTTCAAAAAGAGAAATCTCTGTGAGCTCGCTCATCTTCTAAAGAAAGGTTCAAAAGAAATTCAAGGCGTACAAAGTTCAATTTCGGAGGATTTCAAAGAAGGAAAAGAAGAAGCCAAAACCTATTTTTTCCCATCTTCTCAACAACATATTCCTGGGTGAAATCTGAGCTGGAGCTTGATTCAACCTTTCAAAGGAGAAGAGGAAAAGAAGAAAAGAAGCAAAGCCTACATTCAAATCGCTTCAAACAGGCTTTTCTATTCCTTGTCTATTTTTATTGCATATTTGCTCATTTGAGGAGCTGTTTGTCATTGTAAACATTAATTGATTTCATTTGTTTGCTAATTCAATTAGGAGGATTGAATTAGTGGAGGTGGTATACCTCGGGTCAAGCTAGATATAGCTTGAGGTTGGGTTTTGTGCTGGTAAGCCCGGAAAACGGCTGGGTTCGTTGTGATCCCGAGTAAAACAATAAGTTTGAGTTGTGAGCTTGTAAAACAACTCGACTGTAATCAAGAGGATTATAGTGTGGACCCAAGTGGAGCTTGGGAGTGGACGTAGGTGTTGGTTACACCGAACCACTATAAAATCTTTATTTTTGTAGTTTTTGATCTCTCTCTCTTCTTTAATTGCCTGTGCTAAGCTTCGATTAACTCCATTCGCTTGCATACTTTGATATCAATCAATTTAATTTCAAAAGAGTTAAAATTTTTAGAACCCAATTCACCCCCTCTTGGGTTGCCATCTGGGCCAACAATTGGTATCAGAGCTAGTGCTCATTTGAATTTGGTCAACGATCAAGAGCAAAAGATCCAAATGGCAGCTCAAGCTAGTTCATCTTATTTAGAAGGTCAATCCACTAATCGACCTCCTTTATTCAATGAAACTAATTATGGTTATTGGAAAGCTAGGATGAAGATTTTCATTCAAGCACTTGACTATGACTTATGGGGAATCATAGTTAATGGTCCACACACCCACAATTAGAGTAGACAACTTGGTGATTCCTAAACCGAAACAGAATGGGATGAACATGATAAGAAGTTGGCTCAGCTCAATGCTAAAGCCATGAATGTTTTGTATTGTTCATTAGATGCAAATGAATTTAATCAAATTTCTACATGTATTTCCGCAAAAGAAATTTGGGATAGATTAGAAGTTACCCATGAGGGTACTAATCAAGTAAAAGAATCAAAAATTAATATTTTGGTGCATAAATATGAACTATTTAGCATGGAACAAACTGAAATAATTACATGCATGTACACAAGATTCACTGATATTGTAAATGGCTTAAAAGTCTTGGTAAGACTTATACTAATTCTGAACTTGTGCATAAAATTCTTAGGTCACTTCCAAGATCATGGGAAGCAAAGGTGACTGCAATCCAAGAAGCCAAGGATTTAAATGTTTTACCTTTGGAGGAGCTACTTGGATCCTTAATGACCCATGAGCTGACTATGAAACAACATCAAGAGGAAGAAGTCAAGAAGAAGAAAACTATTGCTCTTAAGGCTGCAGAAAGTGAGAAAAGCTGCAGTGATGATGATGATGAGGAGACTGCACTTCTTGCAAAGAAATTCAAAAGATTCATGCAAAGAAGGAGACCCTTCCACAAGAAAAAGTCTGGAACAAAAATGGAAGGAGAGAAAGAGAAAGAAAAGGACAAAGAAAAAGAAAAGAGCCCTTAATATGTTATGAGTGCAAGAAACCGGGGCATTTCAGATATGACTGTCCTCAATTGAAGAAAGCCTACAAGAAGAAGAAGAAGCTTATGTTGCAACATGGAGCGATAGCGAAGAATCCTCTTCCGAGGAGGAACAAAAAGAAGTTGCAAACATTTGCTTCATGGCAAACAATGACGACGAGTAAGTACCGAAACCCTCAATGATGATTTTACATTTGATGAATTATATGAAGCTTTCAATGAATTAGTCAATGATTTTAAAATTCTGAAAAAGAAAAACAAGTTTTTGAAAAATGAAAACTTAAATCTGTGTAAAGAGAAAAATGATTTAACACTTGAAGTTAAGGATTTAAAAGATGAAAAGGAGAGATTTCTAAAAGAAAAAGAATCAATCATGAATGAAACCTTAACTTAAAGAAAGAAATTGAAAAATACAAGAACATAGTTGATAAATTTACATATAGCTCTGAAAAACTGAATTTACTTTTAAGTAATCAACGGCTGTTTTTGATAGAGCTGGATTAGGATATAGACCAAACATGAAACAAAAATTTGTAAACAATTTCTTTGTTAAGAAAACAAATGATGTTACATGTTACAATTGCAACAAGAAAGGCCATAAATCTTATGAATGTAATGCAAGAAAAAGTAACAAGAAATTAAATATTAAAGGAAAGAAAATATGGGTTCCAAAAGGAACAATCTTTTTTGCTACTAACCATGAAGGACCCAAGAAGGCTTGGGTACCTAAATATAAGACTTGATCATTTTGCAGGAGTGTCTTGCGGCCAAAAGATCAAAGCGAAAGTGGTATCTCGATAGTGGCTGCTCAAGACACATGACGGGTGACAAGGATCAATTCATCACCCTTGAAAGCAAAAAAGGAGTTGTTACGTTTGGTGACAATGGCAAAGGCCAAATCATGGGGTTTGGTAAAATTCAAATAACTCCCTCCACATTTATTGAAAATGTCTTATATGTTAATGGTTTAAAGCATAATCTAATTAGTATTAGCCAATTGTGTGATAAAGGTTTCAAAGTATCATTTGAAGCTTCTATTTGCACTGTTTCTAATCCCATTGATAATAGCATTGTATTTATTGGAAATAGAAATGGCAATGTATACTTGATTGATTTAGACAATTTGTCTACTAGTAATCATTGCTTAGTTGCTAATAATGCTAGTATGAATGAGATTGGATGGCTGTGGCATCGTAGATTAGGTCATGCAAGCACACACCTAATTTCAAAATTAATTAGAATGGATTTAGTAAAAGGCCTTCCACAACTAGATTTTGAAAATAACAAAGTTTGTGATGCATGTCAATTTGGAAAACAAACTAAACTCTTTCAAAACTAAAAACATTGTTTCCACTTCTAGGCCACTTGAACTACTTCACATGGATCTCTTTGGACCTACTAGAACCACTAGTCTAGGAGGAAAGAAATATGGTCTTGTGATAGTAGATGATTATTCTAGATACACTTGGGTATTATTTTTAGCTCATAAAGATGAGACCTTTCCAATATTTCTGAAATTTTTCAAGAAGGTCACAAATGAGAAAAACAACACCATAGTGTCTCTTAGAAGTGATCATGGCACAGAATTTGAAAATCATTTATTTGAAAACTTTTGCATTGAAAATGGCATCCATCATAATTTCTCTGCACCTAGAACACCACAACAAAATGGAGTTGTAGAAAGAAAGAATAGAACCTTAGAAGACATGGCCCGTACCATGCTATGTGAAAGCCAACTCCCAAAGTACTTCTGGGCGGAAGCTATAAACACGGCATGTTACATTCTTAATAGAGCTTTAATTAGGCCAATCCTTAAGAAAACTCCTTATGAACTATGGAACAATAGAAAACCAAACATTAGTTACTTTCATGCATTTGGTTGTAAATGTTTCATTCATAATAATGGTAAGGATAATCTTGAAAAATTTGATGCAAAATCAGATGAAGGCATATTCTTAGGATATTCAACATCTAGTAAAGCCTATAGAGTGTTTAACAAGAGAAACTTAATTGTAGAAGAATCTATTCATGTAGTTTTTGATGAATCTTTAGCATCGAGTTCGGAAAAGATTGATGATGAGGAAGATACAAATTTACTTGAGAGAGATATTGAAAAATTGAATATAAATGTATCTTCAGATCATGAACAAGAAGCTAAAGATGATGATTCTCCTAGTGTTGATGTTGTTGATGCTAATCATAATGATGTAGATCTTCCTAGAGATTGGAGATATGCCTATGGTCATCCAAAGGAATTAATTATAGGTGATCCATCTCAAGGAGTAAGAACTAGATCATCAATGAGAAACATCAATAATCATCTTGCATTTGTATCTCAAATTGAACCTAAAACTATTGAAGAAGCTGAAAAAGATAATAATTGGATGTTAGCTATGCAAGAGGAATTAAATCAATTTACTAGGAATAATGTCTGGACCCTTGTAGATAGACCTAAAGATCATTCAGTTATAGGATCAAAATGGGTATTTAGAAATAAATTAGATGAAAATGGCATAGTAATTAGAAACAAAGCTAGATTAGTCGCAAAAGGATATAATCAAGAAGAAGGAATTGATTTTGATGAAACTTTTGCACCTGTAGCTAGATTAGAAGCAATTAGATTATTACTTGCATTTGCATGTCATATGAATATCAATTTATTTCAAATGGATGTTAAAAGTGCATTTTTAAATGGATTTATAAATGAGAAAGTTTTTGTTGAACAACCACCTGGTTTTGAAGATCATAAATTTTCAAATCATGTTTTTAAATTGCACAAAGCACTTTATGGTTTAAAACAAGCACCTAGAGCTTGGTATGATAGATTAAGCAAATTTCTAATCAAAATGATTTTTCTAGAGGAAATGTTGATAAAACACTATTTTTGAAAAGAAAAGATAAGGATTTATTAGTAGTACAAATATATGTTGATGATATTGTATTCGGTGCTACTAACAATCTCTTGTGTCAAGAATTTGCTAAGTTAATGCAGGGTGAATTCGAGATGAGCATGATGGGAGAACTCAATTTCTTCCTGGGACTCCAAATCAAACAAGAAGGAGAGGGAATCTTCATCAACCAAACAAAGTACACAAAGAAATCCTCAAAAAGTTTGGGATGGAATCAATTAAACCCTTGGAACACCAATGAGTCCTTCATGCAAACTAGACAAAGATGAAGACGGTAAGCCAGTTGATCAAAAATATTATAGAGGTATGATCGGATCACTACTTTACTTAATGGCAAGTAGACCTGATATCATGTTTGCTGTTTGCTTATGTGCTAGATATCAATCTGAACCTAAAGAATCACATTTAATTGCTGTAAAAAGAATACTAAGATACTTGAGTGGAACTAAAAATGTAGGTTTATGGTATTCTAGAGACTCAACACTAAATTTGATTGCTTATTCTGATTCTGATTATGCTGGTTGTAAACTAGATAAAAAGTACAAGTGGAGCATGTCAATTTTTAGGAAGTAACTTAATCTCTTGGTTTAGCAAAAAGCAAAATTCGGTTGCATTATCAACTACTGAAGCAGAATATGTTGCAGCTGGAAGTTGCTGTGCTCAAATCCTTTGGATTAAGCGACAACTTGAAGATTATGGCATAACACTTGATAGAACTATTAGATGTGATAATACTAGTGCAATAAACCTAACAAAAAATCCAATTCAACATTCAAGAACTAAGCATATTGAAATTAGATATCACTTCATTAGAGAACATGTAGCTAATAATGACATTTGTCTAGAATATGTTAATACTGAGGAACAATTAGCGATATATTTACAAAACCCTTGAGTGAAGAGAGATTTTGTTATCTTAGAGGAGAATTAGGGATTTGTGATCCGTTGGAATGACTCGAAACTCTTAAGTTCAATTATCTAGATTTTATTCAACATCTTGAAAATTTCTTCATAATTTTTAAGGAAAATTCATCTAGATTGTTGAACCAATTGATTCTCCATATTCCAAGGATTTTTATCATATTTATTGATTTTTATCTTGATGAGTTTCGGATTACTGAAACTCTTATTTTTTGAATCTGTCTTGGAGTCGATACCTCAATCTTTGGAGTCGACACCTTATTTCTGTGTCGCTCTCGGTCAGGGACCTTGGAGCCGACACCCGCTTTAGCAGAGCCGACTCCAGTTCAGACGCTAACCATTTTAGCGAGTTGGAGTCGACACCCGACTTTGCGGGAGTCGACACCTAGTGACCCTTTTCGACTATTTAGGGCCGAGTCGACACCTCTTCGACCTAATCTCACTCAAATCATCTCCAAATCCTCTCTAAACCCTATCAAAACTTGAGATTCCTTCAATTAATCATTCCCTAGGATTCCATGGCACCTAAGAGAGGGGAACGATCTATGGTGGTCCGGTGGCAACGAGGAAGCGACGGCGAGACGCCCAATCCGTCAACCGTCGCCATCTTCGGATTCTTCATCCTCGTCCTCTACTCCTAGTGCGATTCCAGATCCTTCCTCACCTTCACCGCACATTGACACTCTAGCTGGTCGGGTGATTACAATGGGAAGAAAGGTCAATTTCGAATTTTTTGAAGATGAGGGATTCGCTATTGGACGACAACTAAAAAAATTGGTTGGGAAAAGGTATGTTCTTTAGACATTCCTACTGCTTTAGTTAAAGAATTTTATCAAGACTTGTCAAGAGGAGATGGTGGCATAGTAAGTACTGTAAGAGGAAAGAGGATACATCTCACTTCCGAGATTCTTGGGAACCTTCTTGATATTCCTACTCTTGGACCTATTGCAAACTCTCACAGTGATAGGTCAGGAGCTTTGTCAAGAATGTTAGGAAGAGATGTTGTTGATTTTAAGGAAATCAGGGCAAATCAGTTGCCTTTGAGCTAAGATTGTTGCATAATATTTGTAGTCAAATTTTATTCCCTAAGACTGGTAGGTTCGAGTATGTCTCGGAGCGAGACATTGTGATCATGGATAGCATTTTGACTGGACAGCCTATTAATCTTCCTGGCATGATGATTTGGTACATGGCAGAGGCTGGTGGCAAGAAGAGATCTTCCTTACCCTATGGCATGATCCTAACCTTAGCATTCAGAAGTCAGGGTGTAGTCATCTTAGAAAATGAACCTAAAAAGAACCTAAGACACATAGATTACTACAACATCGCTACTGTTCATCGCATGGGGTTTATTAAGGTCAATGGGAACTGGAAAAGGAAAGGTCATTCAGAGGATAGGGCAGCTGAGATTGGAGCTTCAGCACCATCAGAAGCTGGACCATCCATGAGATATCCTTCACCAGAGCCTAGCAGACCAGAGCCTTCACCGACACCTATGCCTGCTTCAATTTCGAGTGCTTCTGGTTTTTCTGATTTATAATTAGAGCAATTGAAGACTTTATTGGATGAACATGAAGAGAAGATGAATAATAGTTTTGAAAGTAGACTTTTGAGTTTAAAAGAATCTTTCCACTCCTTAAAAGACAAAGTGAACCAAATTGGATCCTCTCTGGAACTTCTTCTGAAGCCCTAAAATGTGATTTAATGAATATTTTTGATAAGATCAAGGACATTGCTGGTGATTCTAACACATATTCTAGAAGCAATGTAGAGCTATAAGAGAATATAAACAATGCAACTGACTTGATTCAAAGGAGCTTAAATGATTTTATGAAGATTCAAAAGGAAGGAATGGAAAAGATCTTAGAAGGACTGAAGAAATGCTTCAGTTTTGGAATTTAAAGTTTTATGTAATGTTTTGGTAGAATTTTGATGTAATAGAATATTTTGATGTAATGTTTTGGTAGAAATGTTTTGATGTAATGAAACTTATGTAGTGAAATATTTTGATGCAATGAAATTTCTTTGAATTAATATTGTCTTATTCAATGAGTTAACTTGTGGTTGAATGTTAAGCTATATCTTATCTTAACCTTTTTGTTGATAACAAAAAAGGGGGAGAAAAGATATTGTATATGCATTATTGAACACTTAAATAATTTGATTAAGTTGATTATTGCATGAATTTTTTTAAGGGAGAGAAATGAAATTAAGGGGGAGAGAAATGAAATTTCAAAATAAGGAGAGAAAATTTCATTTTGAGTTTCATAGGGGAGCTACCTCATTCAGGGGGAGCTTAACTATGATAACTTATTCCTATCGTAAAACTCTTTAATTAATCATGCATATACTCAATGTTTTTGTCATCATCAAAAAGGGGGAGATTGTTGACCCAATTATTGATTTTGATGATTAACAAAATCCATGTGTATATTCACATTGTTTCTGACAAATTTATGGAGTGTTTTAGGTATTAAGAAAGTTTAACAATTCAAATATCACTCAAAATTGATTTTAAGATGAGTTTCAAATTGTAATTTTCAAAAGTTCAGACCTTGGAGTCGACACCTATAAGTCAGGAGTTGACACATGGGCGTATCAGAATAGTTCTCAAAATTTGGCACGATCGGGAGTCGACACATGGATGTCTGGAGCCGACTCTAACATGAGAAACAGAAGTGTGCTTTTCTACGTCAGTTTTTGGAGCCGACACATGTAATTCGGGAGCTGACACCTGAGATTTGGGAGCCGACACCTAGAATGAGTGGAGCCGACTCTAACCTGAGAACAGAGAGCGTATTTTGGGCCATATTTAGAGTCGACACCTTTTGTTTCGGGAGCCAACACCTGGATGCGGGGAGCCGGCACATAACTTTTCAGGAGCCGACCCCTCAACGAAAACTTTTATTACTATTTTTGGATACACGAAGTGGAGCCGGCACATAAAAAGTTGGAGTCGACTCAACTTGACAGGAACGGATTTTCAAAGTGTTAGAACAGCCTCCAACGGTAACATTTTCTCACCTAATTTCTAACGGCTATTTTTTGTGTGTAGGAGCAATCCAAGGATAGAAATAACGGCTAGTTTTCCACCTAATCTCGGATTAAAGAAAATCTATAAAAAGGGAAGAACAGACCGTTTAAAAAGGAAGAGAAAGAAACAAAAAACGGGAGAAAGATCAAAAAATTGAGATATTCAAGAGAGCCA
This sequence comes from Calamus simplicifolius, assembly GCA_900491605.1. Classification (NCBI taxonomy): domain Eukaryota; kingdom Viridiplantae; phylum Streptophyta; class Magnoliopsida; order Arecales; family Arecaceae; genus Calamus; species Calamus simplicifolius. Next base: position 1,152,709 of record UESW01004383.1, read on the forward strand.
TTTCAAAAAGAGAAATCTCTATGAGCTCGCTCATCTTCTAAAGAAAGTTCAAAAGAAATCCAAGGCGTACAAAGTTCAATTTCGGAGGATTTCAAAGAAAGAAAAGAAGAAGCCAAAACCTATTTTTTCCCATCTTCTCAATAACATATTCCTGGGTGAAATCTGAGCTGGAGCTTGATTCAACCTTTCAAAGGAGAAGAGGAAAAGAAGAAAAGAAGCCAAGCCTACATTCAAATCGCTTCAAACAGGCTTTTCTATTCCTTGTCTATTTTTATTGCATGTTCGCTCATTTGAGGAGCTGTTTGTCATTGTAAACATTAATTGATTTTATTTGTTTGCTAATTCAATTAGAGGGATTGAATTAGTGAAGGTGGTATACCTCGGGTCAAGCTAGATATAGCTTGAGGTTGGGTTTTGTGCTGGTAAGCCCGGAAAATCGGCTGGGTTCGTTGTGATCCCGAGTAAAACAATAAGTTTGAGTTGTGAGCTTGTAAAACAACTCGACTGTAATCAAGAGGATTATAGTATGGACCCAAGTGGAGCTTGAAAGTGGACGTAGGTGTTGGTTACACCGAACCACTATAAAATCTTTATTTTTGTAGTGTTTTGATCTCTCTCTCTCTTCTTTAATTGCCTGTGCTAAGCTTCGATTAACTCCATTCGTGAGCATACTTTGATATCAATCGATTTAATTTCAAAAAGAGTTAAAATTTTTAGAACCCAATTCACCCCCCATCTTGGGTTGCCATCTGGGCCAACACAGGCTTCGGGTCAGAAGGTCAATGTATCCAAGTCTTCTATCAGCTTCAGTCCGAAGACCTCCAGAGCTACCATGGAAGCTATAGCCCATACGCTGGGTATCTCGTCTCAAACTGACTGCTTACAGTACTTGGGGGTTCCCATGACTGGTAGACATCCCTGTTGTACTGATTATTCTTACCTTGAGTTGCGGGTCCATCAGCGCATTGAGGGGTGGCAGGTTATGGGATTATCTATGATGGCTAGGGTCACTATCATTCGATCGGTTCTCTCCTCCCTTCCTATGTATCTTCTTTCCAATACTGCCATCCCGATCACTTGCCTCAGGAGGATTGAGAGATGTTTTAGGGACTTCCTTTGGGCCTCTATGCAGGATGGGCATGGTATTCACCTTTTATCTTGGGAGAGGGTCTGTATGCCGATCCTGGAGGGTGGTTTAGGGATCAAGTCTTTGGCTGTCAGAAGGGAGGCCCTTTTGGCCAAGCATGCCTCGTGATTCATATGGGAGCCGCAATGCCTATGGAGTTCTTTTATGCGGGCGAGATATGGTGATTGGACCACCTCCTTGTTGGGAATTGTATCCTAAAGCCAATCATTTGATGATTATGCTAATGTAAATTATATATAAATTAATGTATTAATAAAAGTTATTTGGCAGTTTATTCATTACAAGAACATCTTCTTAAAACTCCTAATAGTAATGAAGCTATTAGGATCTTCCTTCACGATAAAGGAGGATTTATCTTTGAAGGTCCTCAAAAGAGTTCGCAACCAAATGATATACTATGATAGGGCCATAGTATTATCAATTATAGGACGTTGTATATCATATTTGTTGGTTGTCCTCTTAACCAAGGAGTATAAAGACACTGGTAGATATACAGGTGAAAGTGTAGGAGTACATTTCACCGAACGTGACTTATTTTCGGATACTTTGCTATCAAGAGTTAATCCAAGAAGATATAGGTATAAGTATCCTTCAGACCTGAAGATCACAACCAGTGACTTGCAAGCAACTCATTGTACTTAGGTGCCGGACCACCTGGATTTCTAATCCAGCTACGAAAGGTTACTGGGTGCAGTCAAGTACTTGTGGTAGTCAGTTATGGATCAAGATGAAATTTGGCCTATCCCGTTAAAAGAAGAAATGCTTGTGTTTCAATTTAGCAAGACCTTGGCCAAGGCACTTCATGTGAAGGTCACATGATCACTAAAGTTGAAATCACTATATGGAGTTACTTTTTACAGTTGATAGGCTCTTAAGCCATCCTTAGCATTTGTGGTCAAAAGGATGAATTATACGGTAACTGTTTCTTAGAGTTCTTGGAGTTTGCTCGGCAACTCTTCGACCTATCCGGACGTTGGGTTCCATTGCTAAATGGGCACATCGATTAGTATAGAAAGTTATTCCTATGCTACCGGCTTAGGTTCAAACCTAGAGAGTCACACGCATAGAAGTTTCCTAGGATGTTCTATTTGTTGATCAACGATTGAGAATCGTATATGATTTAATTAATCAATTTGATTGATTGAATTATCTCAATTGGGTTAAGTACAAGTGAATAAAATTCAATTTGGTTTAAGTCTATTAGAAGGACTAATCAATTTCAAATATTGATTTGAAATTAGACTTGATTTGGATTTAAATAGATTCAGGACTAGACAAATTTGATTTGGGCTAGGACCATGATCTGTGTAGGTTCAGTCCAATAAATTCAAATCAGCTTAAACCAAAACTCGAACCCAAACCCCTCGCATAAGGATCTCACATGATGAGATAATTTGATTAAATTCTCATGTAGAATTTAATATATTAATTTAATCTTCTCCAAACCATTTCCGTTGGAATTCTAAGTGTTAGAATTCATGTGGAATTAATGTACCCCTTTGAATTCTAAGTGTTAGAATTCACATCTCTTTGGTTTTCACCGTCGGAATTAGCCAAACGCTGCGTCTCTCCGCGTCTCTTTGGTTTTCATCGAACGTCGAAATTAACCAAACGCTGCGTCTCTTTGGTTTTTACCGAACGGTAGAATTCTAAGTGTTAGAATTCAATGGGCTAGCGGCTACATTGAGCCTATAAATTAGAGGACAATCTTCACCAGATCATAGAACACAACACACGATATGTTATGGATTGAAATTCTAAAGAGTTAGAACACAAAATCCTGCTGTGATTCTGGTGTTAGCAAAAGTTTGGTGGATCTTGGAGGAAGATTCAAGTGGGAGGATTCAAGATCAGCAAAGTTATTTTTCCGCAAGCTAGCACTCCCGAAAATCTGATCATTCGGGGCTTCGCGTGGATGATACTAGAGGCCGAACGATTGAACGGTTGCAGAGCACAAAGGATTTACCTACTATTCTTAAGGTAAGTGATTTGATTCCTAGATCTTAAGACAGGCTTCAAGATGAGTATGACTTCTCATCTTGAAGATCAAGATATGATCTTGATGTTTTTATTTATATGCATAATTTAGATCAAATGATCCTACAGTATAAGGCAAAGATATGATCTTGATGCATGTTAGATAGATTAATATGTAATCTTTAAGTTTCTGCATTGATAATTGTTATCAAATTTTAAAATATGCATGCCTCGGAGATTGTTTCTCCCTACAAATGGTATCAAAGCCCTGGTTTCGTCTTGATCTAATTTATAGCATATAAATTAGTGTTCTTATTAATTGTGTAATTATGGCTAAAATGGTTTACCTGGCTATTAAGTCATAGATAGATTAAAAATACATATTACCCCATTCAACGAGGTATTCTATGCGGTGCCGTTAAGGTTCTCTCATATTTGATGCTTAATCAAAAGATAATTTAAATTGATCTTTGGCATCAAAACACAGATTACACACTCTCAAGAGATGTTTTATATTTGATACATTATTGATGTTGTATAAAAGCATAATATTTGCATGTTTAGTATAAAAACATAGATATGAGATATGATGGCTTGTTGTCTATGTTATGAAACATACAAATATTTATGAGAGTCTTATTTGAATGTCAAATATTTATTCATAATGTTTTAGATATGATCTAAATATGAATTATGAGTAGTTAAATAATGCAACTGATGCATGATTCGAAATATATGACATGAAATATATTTAACCTTATGGGTTAGCTAAATCAGGTCCATAAAGGGTTAGACCCTAAGGTTTAAATCAGAAGGACTATAAGAGTATTTGATCAAATCTAAATTAATTAGATTAGGTTAAGGATGCTTTAAATCAAACAATAGTTGTAGTTGATCATATCCTTGTCTTTGATTAAACTAAATGGAGGTAGATTAGGCTCCGTGGTTGAGCATGAATCTCTTAGATGGTCAAATCAAAATTGGTTAACCATATGATGTCAAGGTGAGTTGGCAAGTTGCTCTAGGATCAACGATCAAATGGTTTTTAATTGGGAGCTACTCGTATTGATGCGTCTTTAACGAGTTAATGGTATATCCCTCCCATCGATCTCACTTACCTGATCAATATGATGAACCATTTATGATTCAGATCATTTACCTGATTCGGGCTGATCCATGCCTGTAAGGAAATCAGTCTGACTGATTTAGGTGCCACTTAACCTGACTTAATCTTGTTTCATTCTACCGATTTCATAGATTCAGTGGGAGAACTTGATTAGTCAATTTATCTTCAGATTATTAAATCCTCTTAGGTCCTTAAAATAAAATAGTTATATGATAACTAGATCATAGCCTCCCATTAAGGTGGGTGATGATGAGTCCGATGTCTTGATAATCATTGGAGGCACTCCATGCATGGTGCTTGTCAACCATCAGAATTATCATTCATTATATGATAAGTAACTATTAAATAGACAGTCAGGTGGGCCAAGCTTCACTCGGGCTTGGTTGTCTATTGATAGGTTACACTGATTATATCATTTAATGGTTGAACCTAACCAGAACTTTTAGTGGAGGCACTCCATGCCTGCTGAAGAGGTACATGGGGTAAAACTAAACACTAAGAATTGTTTTGAGAAATAATTGGTTTTGAACCTACTCTTAGATGCATATGGGTTGGCCAAGCTTCACTTGGGCCTGTATGTAGTCTATGTAGACCTTAGTGCCCACTAAAAAATTAAGAATAATTCTTCAAATTGGGGTGTAGAGGCTACCAATTTGAACAAAATAGTGAAAGAATCTTTAGACTAAAGTCCAAGTCTTTAGACTGAATCAATTTATATACTACTAAACTTTAGTTTTTCCTTATGCAGAACATGGCCACTAATTTATAATTAGGGTCCCTATTGGATAGTAACAAGTTGAATGGTTTAAATTTCAATAGCTGGTTTAGAAAACTTAAGATCATCCTTGAGCATGAGAGGATTCTATATATTCTGTTGAGAAATTATTGAAACATAATTGCCCCAACTTTATTGATTTTGATGATTTCCAAAAGCCATGAGTACCTTAAAGAATACAATGAGTCTATTTATCAAAAACCTTGAGCTTATTCAAATTGAAAGGAATGGACTCTCAATGGTTAAATTTAATGAGCTTTGAATCCTTTAGAAAAAGGAGTTTCAAGCTCTATGCTTAAAAGATTTCAAAAAGGAATTCTTACACATTATAATTCAATCTATGAATTTTTAAAACATGTCTTGAATCCATGCTTAATGTCATATTTAATGTATTCAAGTCACATTTATATTTTAAATTTATTCTGGGATGAATTTCAAAGTCAATCAGAAAAATATCTGACTTTTGATACGTTCCGGAGACGACTCTAGAGTTTCAGAGTCGACTCCTATAAACCACAGAGTTTTCTGATTTTCTCGAGTCGACCCTTGGTTTTCAAGAGTCGACCCCTGACTCTTTGCGAGCCGACTCCTGTCTGTGCGAGCCGACTCTGCTCAAACAACAGAAACCATATTTTTTGAGCACTTCTCGAGTCGACTCCCCATTTTCCTCGAGTCGACTCCCGATTTTCTGGAGCCGACACTTTAGTTTTTCGCGAGTCGACCCTCTATTGTTTAAAATATTTCTATTTTTAGTAATCGACTTCGAGCCGACTCCCACAAAGCTCGAGTCGACTCTGCGAATTCTGGGCGCGATTTTTAACGATGACACATCAGCCCCAACGGTAAGATTTTCAAATAACGGCTATTTTTCTTTGTCTCTAACAGATATATTTTTGCAGATTCTATATAGAGGAGCTCTTTTCAAATCAAAAAGCCAGAGAAAATCAAAAAGAGAGAAAAGAATATCTTTCAAAAAGAGGAAAAAACAGAGCTTTCATAGGAAAATCTTTTAGCTCAAAATAGAGTGATTCAAAAGGAGTGAAATCAAAGAGAAAGATTCGTCTGCTCCATCTCATCAATCCACAAGAGTCAAAAGAAAATCCATAAGCGTTTCAAAGATCAAATCGAAGGATTTTCAAAAGGAGAAAAAGTTTCATCTCAACTCAAAGTCTTCAACAGTCAAGAATCTTGCTGAGGCCTGATTCAACACTTCAAGAGGAGTTAAAGAGAAGAAGGAAGAAAGCCAAAGCCACTACCATCTGCAATACTATCAGGCTTTTCTAACTCTTTATTTTACTTCATTTGTATATTTGCTCAAGGGGAGCATTTCATTATCCAAACACTGTTATTCTAATTGGTTGCTATTCAATCAGTGGATTGAATCAGTGGAGGTTGATATACCTCGTTGCAAGCCGAAGTGCTTGTGTTGGGTTAGTTGTGAGCCCGTGAAAACAACGTGTAGGGTTTTGTGCTGGTAAGCCCGAGTTAAAACCAGCTGGGTTCGTTGTTCACCCGGAAAACAACAAGTTTGAGTTGTGAGCTTGGAAAACAACTCGGCTGTAATCTGAGAGATTATAGTGTGGACCCAAGTGAATCTTGGGAGTGGACGTAGGTGTTGGTTGCACCGAACCACTATAAAATTATCTTGTGTTTGCCGTGCTATATTTTCTCTCTCTATCTCTCTTTATTATTTGCTTGTGCATTGCTTCTTAGTTAATTTCTCACTTGCACATCTTGAGCAAATCTGTTTAAAACATTTAAAAAGTCTTAAATTTTTAAGAACCCAATTCACCCCCCCTCTTGGGTTGCCATCTGGGCCAACAATTGGTATCAGAGCAAGTGCTCATTTAGAATTTGATCTCACGATCAAGGGCTAAAGATCCTTATGGCAACACAAAGTGGTTCATGTTTTGCTGAAGGTCATTCTACGAATCGACCTCCTTTATTTAATGGAACCAACTATTCATATTGGAAAGCTAGAATGAGAATATTCATTCAAGCTTCGGACTATGAATTGTGGGGAGTAATAATAAACGGACCTAGTACACCCACACACCTTATTGATGGCACTATTGTTCCTAAACCCGAAAGGGATTGGAATGATAATGATAGGAGAATGGCACAACTAAATGCTAAAGCCATTAATATTTTATATTGTTCCTTAGACTCAAATGAATTCAACCGAATCTCAACTTGTAATTCCGCAAAAGAAATTTGGGATAGGTTGGAAATAACTCATGAAGGAACAAACCAAGTAAAAGAATCAAAGATAAATATTTTGGTTCATAAATATGAATTGTTTACAATGGAACAAACTGAAACCATCACATGCATGTTCACTAGATTCACTGATATTGTGAATGGTTTAAAAAGTCTTGGTAGAATTTATTCTAATGCTGATCTTGTGCGCAAAATTCTTAGGTCACTACCAAGATCGTGGGAAGCGAAAGTCACTGCTATCCAAGAAGCAAAGGACCTCAATGCATTACCTTTAGAGGAGCTTCTAGGATCCTTAATGACCCATGAGTTAACAATGAAGCAGCATGTTGAGGAGGATACAAAAAGAAGGAAAACACTTGCCCTCAAGACTGCAGAAATGGAAGAGAGCAGCAGTGAAAGTAATGATGAAGATGATGAGGAAACTGCTCTCTTGGCCAAAAAATTCAGAAAGTTTATGAGAAAAAGGCCCTTCCATAAAAAGAAATTTGGAGCAAGATTTGATGGAGAAAAAGATAAGAAAAAGGACAAGGAGAAAGAAAAAGAAAAAGAGCCCTTAGTATGTTATGAGTGCAAAAAGCCAGGGCACTTTAAGTATGATTGTCCTTTGCTGAAAAAGGCCTACAAGAAAAAGAAGAAAGCATACATGGCAACATGGTCTGATGAATCTTCCTCGTCGAAAGAAGAACAAAAGGAAGTTGCCAATATCTGCTTCATGGCCAACGACAACGACAATGAGGTAAGTTCTGAAAACTCAAATGATGAATTTACATTTGATGAAATGTTTGAGGCTTTCAATGAACTTATGATTGATTTTAAATCTTGAAAAAGAAGTATAAGTTTTTGAAAAATGACAATATTAGCTTAGCTAAAAGTAAAAATGAATTAGCTTTAGAAGTTAAGAACTTAACTAATGAAAAAGAAGAACTTAGCAAAGAAAGAGATAATCTTAATCAAGAAATAGATTTGTTGAAATCTGAAACTAAAAACTCAACAAAAGATTTAAAAGATCAATTAAAAACTTTAGCTTTAGAAAAAGAACAGCAAGTTAAAGAAAATGACTCTCTTAAGAAAGATGTTAAAAAATATAAAGACATTGTTGAGAAATTCACCTTAAGTTCAACTAAACTTAACATGATCTTAGATAATCAAAAAGCTGTTTTCGATAAAGCTGGCCTAGGTTATAATACATTTAGGAAACAAAAATTTTAAAGAATATTTTTGTAAAAGCCAATCAAAGTAATATAACTTGTTTTAAATGCAATGAAAAAGGTCATAAATCTTTTGAATGCAAAACATTAAATAATAACAACAAGTTAAATGTTAAAGCAAAGAAAATATGGGTTCCGAAAGGAACAATTTTTGTTGCTACTAACCATGAAGGACCCAAGAAAGCTTGGGTACCTAAACATAAAGTTTGATTATATTGCAGGAATGTCTTGTAGCCAAAAGATCAAAGAAAAAGTGGTACCTTGATAGTGGCTGCTCAAGACATATGACGGGTGACAAAGATGAATTCATCACCCTAGAAGAAAAGAAAGGTGGAGTTGTGACGTTTGGCGATAACGGTAAAGGTCAAATTATGGGCCTTGGTAAAGTTCGCATAACTCCATCTATATTTATTGATAATGTACTTTATGTTGATGGTTTAAAGCACAATTTAATTAGTATAAGCCAACTATGTGATAAGAACTTTAATGTTTCATTTAAATCTTCTATTTGCATAGTATCTGATTCCATTAATGATAGCATTGTTTTTACTGGTTATAGACATGGCAATGTGTACTTAGTTGACTTAGAAAATTATCTGAAAGTAGTCATTGCCTAATTGCTGACAATGCTAACATAAATGATATTGGATGGTTATGGCATCGTAGATTAGGTCATGCAAGCACACACCTTATTTCAAAACTAATTAAAATGGATTTAGTTAAAGGATTACCTAAACTAGATTTTGAAAATAACAAAATATGTGATGCATGTCAATTTGGAAAACAAACTAGAAGTTCTTTCAAATCTAAAAATGTTGTTTCAACTTCTAGGGCTTAGAGCTACTTCACATGGATCTTTTCGGACCAACTAGAACCACAAGTCTAGGAGGAAAGAAATATGGTCTAGTGATTGTAGATGATTATTCTAGATATACTTGGGTAATGTTTTTAGCTCACAAAGATGAGACTTTCTCGATATTCCTGAAATTCTTCAAGAAAGTCACAAATGAGAAAAACACTACTATAGTATCTCTAAGAAGTGATCATGGAACTGAATTTGAAAATCACTTATTTGAAAGTTTTTGTTCTGAAAATGGAATTAATCATAATTTTTCAGCCCCTAGGACTCCACAACAAAACGGTGTAGTTGAAAGAAAAAATAGGACTCTAGAAGACATGGCCCGTACCATGCTATGCGAAAGCAACTTACCAAAGTATTTTGGGCGGAAGCAATTAACACAGCATGTTACATCTTAAATAGAGCTTTAATAAGACCAATATTAAAGAAAACACCTTATGAATTATGGAATGAAAGAAAACCAAATATAAAATACTTTCATGCATTTGGATGTAAATGTTTCATTCATAATAATGGTAAAAACAACTTAGGAAAATTTGATGCTAAATCTGATGAAGGAATTTTTCTAGGTTATTCAACGACTAGTAAGGCATATAGAATCTTTAACAAGAAAACCTTAGTAGTTGAAGAATCCATTCATATAGTTTTTGATGAATCTTTAGCAACTGGATCTGAAAAGATTGATGATGAGGAAGATACAAACATAATTGAAAAAGATCTTGAAAAACTTAATATTGAAGTATCTTCTGATCATGAACAAGAAGCTAAAGATGATGATTCACATAAGGACGATGATGTCAATATTGATCATAATGATATAGATCTTCCAAGAGATTGGAGATATGCTCATAGTCATCCTAAGGAATTGATTATAGGTGATCCATCTCAAGGAATAAGAACTAGATCATACATGAGAAATATTAGTAATCATCTTGCATTTGTATCACAAATTGAACCTAAAACTATTGAAGAAGCTGAAAAGATAATAATTGGATGTTAGCAATGCAAGAAGAACTAAATCAATTTACTAGAAATAATGTTTGGACTTTAGTTGAAAGACCTAAAAATCATTCAGTAATAGGATCAAAATGGGTTAGAAATAAACTAGATGAAAATGGCATAGTAATTAGAAACAAAGCTAGATTGGTTGCAAAGGATATAATCAAGAGGAAGGTATTGATTTTGATGAAACCTTTGCACCAGTAGCTAGATTAGAAGCCATTAGGCTATTACTTGCATTTGCATGTCATATGAATTTTAACTTATTTCAAATGGATGTTAAAAGCGCATTTTTAAATGGATTTATAAATGAAGAAGTTTATGTAGAACAACCACCAGGTTTTGAAGATCACGAATTTTCAAATCACGTTTTTAAATTGCACAAAGCTTTATATGGTTTGAAACAAGCACCTAGAGCTTGGTATGATAGGTTAAGTAAATTCTTAATAGAAAATGATTTTACAAGAGGAATGTTGATAAAACTTTTTTTGAAAAGAAAAAGTAAAGATTTACTTGTAGTACAAATATACGTAGATGACATTATTTTTGGTGCTACTAACGATTCTCTTTGTCAAGAATTTGCAAAGTTGATGCAGGGAGAATTCGAGATGAGCATGATGGGAGAACTCAACTTCTTCCTTGGACTCCAAATCAAACAATGCAAGGAGGGAATCTTTATCAACCAAACCAAATACACAAGAGAACTACTCAAAAAGTTTGGTATGGAAACAATGAAACCCCTCGGAACTCCAATGAGTCCTTCATGCAAGCTGGACAAAGATGAAGAAGGTAAAAAGGTTGATCAAAAGTATTATCGAGGTATTATCGGATCCCTTCTTTATTTAACAGCAAGTAGACCAGATATTATGTTTTCAGTATGTTTATGTGCTAGATTTCAATCTGAACCTAAAGAATCACATTTAATAGCTGTTAAAAGAATTTTAAGATATCTAAATGGAACAAAAATGTAGGTTTATGGTATTCTAGAGACTCACATTAAACCTAATTGCATATTCGGATTCTGATTATGCTGGATGTAAATTAGATAGAAAAAGCACAAGTGGTGCATGCCATTTCTTAGGAAGTAACTTAATCACATGGTTTAGCAAAAAGCAAAATTCAGTTGCATTATCAACTACTGAAGCTGAATATGTAGCAGCTGGAAGTTGCTGTGCGCAAATCCTATGGATTAAGCGACAACTTGAAGACTATGGTATCACACTTGATAAAACACCCATAAGATGTGATAACACTAGCGCAATCAATTTAACTAAAAATCCAATTCAACACTCAAGGACAAAACACATAGAAATTAGATATCATTTTATAAGGGAACATGTAGCTAATGATGAAATTTGTTTAGATTATGTAAACACTGAAGAACAATTAGCTGACATCTTTACAAAACCTTTAAGCGAAGAAGATTTTGTTATCTTAGAGGAGAGTTAGGAATTTGTAACCCTTTTGAATAGATTTTGAAACCTCTAAGGAAATATATCTAGAGTTCTTTCAATTTCTCAAAATCTTAAGGAAATTTTATCTAGAACTCATATCAATTTGATCTCTCAAAATCCATGATTTTTAATCATACTCAAAGATCAAATTCCGGACTCATTTCAGATTCTCTGAATCTTTTTTTTTTCTCTGAAATGGTCTTCGGAGCCGACTCGAGAGTATCGGAGTCGACTCGAGTTTCTGCTGAAACTCAGGAGTCGACCCCTTCTCTGAGCGAGTCGACTCGAGATCGTGTCCGTGCTCTGTGACTAGTCGGGAGCCGACTCCACACTTTGCGCGAGTCGACTCGACGTGGTCCCAGTCGATTATTTAGGGCACGAGCCCCACGGACATTTCATTCGTTCTAATCATTCCAAATCCTTCCAAAGCTTTCCCAAACCCTCCAAACCTCCAAAAACCTCTGATTAACCACTCCTTCAGATCTATGGCACCCAAAACCCGTGGAGCTAGCAGTAGTGGCGCCGGTTTGAAGAGGAAACGGACCGTTCGACGACCCGTCCGCGAGCCGTCTCCGGATTCTCCTCTACCCCTTCTCCGAGTGATTCTCCTGCTCCAGCTCCACTCTTCAGGTAGATCACCTTGCCAGTAGAGTTATTACAACAGGAAGAAAGGTTGATTTTGATTATTTGAGAATGAAGGTTTATAATAGGTAGACAGATTGAGATGGGATTTGAGAAATATGTTCATTGGACTGTCCCACATACCCTGCTTAGTTAAGGAGTTTTACAAAATTTGACTAGAGGAGATGATGGTTTAGTGAGCAAAGAGGCATTGGTTGAACATCACTGCCACTATTCTATCTAGATTGTTGAATTTACCCCTATCTGGACCATCCACTTTGCCCCAGAGGATAGATCACCAGCCCTCACAAGATATTGAACAGAAATTTTGAGGGATTTGAAGAAGTTTTGCTAATCAATTGCCTTTGGAATTGAGATTACTTCACAACATCTGCAGCAGGATTTTGTTTCCCAAGACCGGCAGATTCGACTATGTATCTGAGAGATATTTTTTGTTATGGATGCTGTTGTTTCTGGGAAGCCATTAATCTACCTCGGATGATATATGGTACATTGCTGATTGTGGTGGGAAGAAGAAATCAAGTTTGCCCTATGGCATGGTTTTAACTAAGTTATTTCAAAGCCAAGGGATTGTATTTGGTGATAGTGAGCCAAAAAGGAATTAAGGCATACTGATTATTACTCTTTGGCTACTATTCATCGAATGGGTTTGTTAAGAGAATGGAAATTGGGAGAGAAAGAATGTTACAGAGGACAGAGCTAGAGCTGAGGCCCCCAGACCTTCTGTGAGACATTCATCACCTGAGCCTCCTCAGAGCTCTCTGTTCCAGATTCTGTTCCAGCTCCTGCTCCTGAAGCTCCTGCTATTGCTCCTGCTCAGTCTTCATTATCATCTGTAGCTTTTCTGATGTACAGTTAGATCAGCTTAGATCTTTATTCAAATCTGAGATAAGTGAGCATGAAAATAGACTGAAAGAAGAATTTGATGAAAAGTTTATGAATTTAAAAGAAGCCTTATATTCACTTAGTGATCGGGTTGCATCGATTGAATCTACTCTCAGTTCATCTACCAGCTCCTTAAGTGAAGACTTAAAGAATATTTTGGAGAACTTAAGGATATCTGCGGTGACTCAGAGACCTATCCCAGTGCAACGCCGAGCTTCAGGATAAAATTACATCTGCTTGTACTTTTGTTGATAATAAGCTTAAAGATTATGTTAGACTTCAATGTGAAGGATGAAGCAGATTGTTGATCACTTGAATAGAATTACTAGAAGAAACTTTTAATTTTTATGTAATCTTTTGATGTAATCAAGTTTACTTTCAATGCAATGAGCAAGTTTACATTTTCATGTAATCATTTTGAAGTAATGAGAAAGTTTGATGCATTACTTATGTCCAATTGTAAGTATCCTTGAATACTTTGAATGATTATCCTCAATTGATAATTAAATTGAAAAAGATAAAGAATGTTATCTTCCTAACCTTTTTGTTGATTACAAAAAAGGGGGAGAGATTTTATTTAATCGTATATGCTTCAATTCAATCAAAGTTTAATTTTGAAAGAGGGAGAGCATAAGGGGAAGAGATAAATTGAATTTCATAAAGAAAACTTAAGTTTTTGAATTTGAAAAATTTTGAATGAATTATAAAATTGAGGTTCATAGGGGGAGCTACCTCATTGAGGGGGAGCCTTTCCATGAACACAAAAGTTGATTTTGGTATCAAAATTTTTCAATTTTATAATGCATATACTCAATGTTTTTGTCATCATCAAAAAGGGGGAGATTGTTGAGAAATTATTGAAACATAATTGCCCCAACTTTATTGATTTTGATGATTTCCAAAAGCCATGAGTATTTAAAGAAACAATGAGTTTATTTATCAAAAACCTTGAGCTTATTCAAATTGAAAGCAATGGACTCTCAATGTTTAAATTCAATGAGTTTTGAATCAATTTAAAAAGGAGTTTCAAGCTCTATGCTTAAAAGATTTCAAAAAGGAATTTTTACACATTATAATTCAATCATGAATTTTTGAAACATGTCTTGAATCCATGCTTAATGTCATATTTAATGTATTCAAGTCAATTTATATTTTAAATTTATTCTGGGACGAATTTCAAAGTCAATCAGAAAATTTTCTGATTTTTGATACGTTCCGGAGCCGACTCAGAGTTTCAGAGTCGACTCCCCACAGAGTTTTCTGATTTTCTCGAGTCGACCCTTGGTTTTCAAGAGTCGACCCCTGACTCTGTGCGAGCCGACTCCTGTCTGTGCGAGCCGACTCCGCTCAAACAACAGAAACCATGTTTTTTGAGCACTTCTCGAGTCGACTCCCCATTTTCTCGAGTCGACTCCCGACTTTCGGAGCCGACACTTTGTTTTTCGCGAGTCGACCCTCTAACGTTAAAATGTTTCTATTTTTAGTAATCGACTTCGAGCCGACTCCCACAGCTCGAGTCGACTCCGCGAATCTGGGCGCGATTTTTCACGATGACACATCAGCCCCAACGGTAAGATTTTCAAATAACGGCTATTTTTCTTTGTCTCTAACGGATATATTTTTGCAGAATCTATAAATAGAGGAGCTCTTTTCAAATCAAAAAGAGAAAATCAAAAAGAGAGAAAAGAATATCTTTCAAAAAGAGGGAAAAACAGAGCTTTATTGGAAAAATCTTCTAGTCAAAATAGAGTGATTCAAAAGGAGTGAAATCAAAGAGAAAGTTCGTCTGCTCCATCTCATCAATCCACAAGAGTCAAAAGAAAATCCAAAGCTTTCAAAGATCAAATCGAAGGATTTTCAAAAGGAGAAAAAGCTTCATCTCAACTCCAAAGTTTCAACGGTCAAGAATCTTGCTGAGGCCTGATTCAACACTTCAAGAGGAGTTAAAGAGAAGAAGGAAGAAAGCCAAAGCCACACCATCTGCAATCTTATCAGGCTTTTCTAACCTTTATTTTATACTTCATTTGTATATTTGCTCAAGGGGAGCATTTCATTATTTAAACTCTGTTATTTTTGTTTGCTGATTCAATCAGTGGATTGAATCAGTGGAGGTTATATACCTCGTTGCAAGCCGGAGTGCTTGTGTTGGGTTAGTTGTGAGCCCGTGAAAAACAACGTGTAGGGTTTTGTGCTGGTAAGCCCGAGTTAAAACCGCTGGGTTCGTTGTGACCCGGAAAACAACAAGTTTGAGTTGTGAGCTTGGAAAACAACTCGGCTGTAATCTAGAGAGATTATAGTGTGGACCCAAGTGAATCTTGGGAGTGGACGTAGGTGTTGGTTGCACCGAACCACTATAAAATTATCTTGTGTTTGCCGTGCTATATTTTCTCTCTCTATCTCTCTTTATTATTTGCTTGTGCATTGCTTTTAGTTAATTTCTCACTTGCACATCTTGCTAACTAAAAATTTAAAAAGTCTTAAATTTTTAAGAACCCAATTCACCCCCCCCTCTTGGGTTGCCATCTGGGCCAACATATTCTGAATAATCTTGCACCAGAGATACCTAATGCAAATACTCAAAGTTCTGAGAGAGAACTTATCAGAAGTGGCTCAGTGATAGAACTAGTGTGCGTTGCATCATGCTAGCAGCAATGAACGATGAATTATATCGCCGGTTCGAGAATGCTCAGCCGAAAGAAATCATTCAAGCGTTGAATGAATCTTTCGGCACACCCGACGATGTTGAAAGGTACAAGACTAGTTGTGCTATTTTTAATGCTCGAATGAGGGATGGATCTCCTGTCACTGATCATGTATTGTACATGATCAAGAAAATAGAACTTCTAAGCAAGCTTGACTTTCCCCTACATGAGTAGTTGGGAAAAGATGCGATTCTGAATTCCTTACCTCCATCCTTCCGACCTTTCCTTACTCATTTTCGAATGATAAAGCCTGCAGTCAACTACCACGGTTTGTTGGGGTTGTTACAAAACTTTGAGAAGGATATCCAGCTCTCTAAGGGTTTGGTTAATGTGATTGAAGGATCTAAGGTAGGGCGTCAACCTTTTGGGAAAGGGAAGAAGAAAAAGAATAAGAAAAAGGTGCAACATGCTAGGACATCTATAAGGGGTCAAATGCAGAAGAAGAAAGTTGATAAAAGTCAAGCTGAATGCTTTCATTGCAAGATGCAAGGGCACTGGAAGAGGAACTGTCCTCTTTACATTGCCACACTTGATCCAAATAAGCCAAAGAAGAAAAAGGGGTAAGATGTTGCTCAACAAGATATTTATATGATAACACCTTATAATTTTTCTGTATATGATAATCAGAACTGGGTATTGGATACCGGAAGTCCTTTTAACATTTGCAATTCATTGCAGGGACTACATGTCACTAGAAGATTTAAGGACAATGAAAGATTCCTTAATGTCGGCAATGGAAGATTAGTTCCAGCTCTGGCATTAGGAGTTCTTGAAATAGTTTTCAATAGAAATGTTATTGTACTAAATGATTATCATTTTTGCCCAACATTCTTGTTGAACGTAATTTCTGTAGGCCTTCTGGCCAAAAGTCATTATGAAATTTCAATAAAGGATGTTACTTTGAATATCATTATGAATGGAGCCACTGTAATGACTGGATATTTATCTAATGGCATTTATATATTATCACAGCATGTGAATGTAGTGTACAAATCAAGTAAGCGCCTTAGAATAACTGATGTCACAGATATTTATCTTTGGTACCATCGGCTGAGTCATATCAACAAGAACATATTAAACAGGTTAACCCAGGAGGGCATCCTTCGAGTTGATGATTATGAATCATTAACTACCTGTGAATCCTGTCTTCTTGGTAAAATGACCAAGTCATCTTTTACTAAAAAGGTGAAAGAGCCAAAGAGCTATTGGGTCTAGTACATACTAATGTATGTGGATCAATGAGCACTTATGCCAAAGGTGGATATTACTACTTCATTACTTTTACAGATGACCTTTCTAGGTTCGGTTATGTTTATCTTATGTGACATAAATATGAGTCGTTTGAAATGTTCAAACTATATCATAAAGAAGTAGAAAAACAAATAGAAAAATGTATTAAGACTCTTCGATCAGATCGAGGTGGAGAATACCTTTCAAATGACTTTGTGACATATCTAAGGGAGAATGGGATTCTCTCCCAATGGACTCCTTCAGGAATACCATAGCATAATGATGTATCGGAAAGAAGGAATCGAACTCTGTTAGACATGGTTCGGTCCATGATGGGTTTTGCAAGCTTGCTAATATCATTTTGGGGATATGCATTAGAATCAGCTTGTCATATTCTCAATAAGGTTCCAAGTAAGTCTGTTTCTAAAACTCCACATGAGATGTGGTATGGACATAAACCGGTTATCACCTATCTGAGAGTCTGGGGATGTTCGGCTTATGTGAAACGTGAAAAATCAGACAAACCTGAACCCAAATCTGACAAATATTTTTTTATCGGCTATCCAAAAGAAACCAAAGGATATTACTTCTACAATACTGAAGAACAAAAGTTGTTCATTAGTAATAGAGCAATTTTTCTTGAAAAGGAGTTCCTTAGTGAAGGAACAAATATCTCTAATATTGAACTTGAGGAAGTTCATCAAGTAGAAGGAACAACACAACCCATTGAACCCTTAGAATCTGAGTTGATTAGATCAAACTCAAAACCCATTTTAGATGCACCATTAAGGTGATCTGGTAGAGTACCACATTAACCGGATAGATACTTAGGTTTCTTAGTCTAGAACGAGGATCCTATTAAGCTCGATGAGAACAACGAGGATCCGATCACCTATATGGATGCTATGCAAAGCACTGACTCTAATAAATGGCTTGATGCCATGAAATCCGAACTTGATTCCATGAAGGAAAATAATGTATGGACATTAGTTGACCCACCCGAAGGGATAAAACCCATAGGGTGTAAGTGGATTTTCAAGAGGAAAAGAGGCGTATACGAAAAGGTAGAGACCTACAAAGCATGTATGGCTGCCAAGGGGTATCGTTAATGTTATGGTATTGACTATGACGAAACGTTTTCTCCTATGGCAATGCTGAAATCCATTCAGATTATGCTAGCTATAGCAGCACACTTAGATTATGAGATTTGGCAGATGGATGTTAAAACCACTTTTCTAAATGGTATTTTAGATGAACAGGTGTATATGATACAGCCTGAAGGTTTTATATCTGAAGACGAGTCTAAAGTGTGCAGGCTACAGAAGTCCATTTATGTACTTAAGCAAGCATCCAGGAGTTGGAACATACGATTTGATAATATGATCAAATCTTATGGCTTTGTTAAGAATAAAGAAGAACCTTGCATTTATAAATGGGCTAACAGTTCCGTTAATGTATTTCTTGTATTATATGTGGATGATATTCTCTTAATCGGGAATGATATCCCTGCATTACAAGGAATAAAGACATGGTTATCATCACAATTCTCAATGAAAGCTCTGGGAGAAGCTTCCTACATCCTAGGGATGAAGATCTATAGAGATAGATCTAAGAGGATGCTTGGTCTATCCCAATCTACGTACATTGACACCGTGCTAAAGAGGTTTAGCATAGAGAATTCCAAGAAAGGCTATCTTCTGATAGGCTATGAATTCATCTTTCCAAGAAGGATTGTCTGACAACTCCAAATGAAAGAGAACATATGAGTCGAATTTCATATGCTTCGGTAGTGGGATCGATTATGTATATCATGACATGTACAAGACTAGACGTGGCATACTCACTAGGAGTAGTGAGTAGATACCAATCTGATTCAGGAAAAAAATACTGGCAAGTTATTAAGACAATCCTTAAGTATTTGAGAAATACTAAGGACTAGAGGTTAGTCTATGGAGAATCTGATTTGAAACTTGTTGGATATACTGATTCCAGTTTTCAATCGGATCATGATGATAGCAAGAGTGTGTCGAGTTTCATGTTTATCCTGAATGGTGGAGCTGTTTGCTGAAAAAGTTACAAGCAACATATAGTGGCAGATTCAGTGTGCGAGGCAGAATACATCGCTGCATCAGATGCTGTGAAAGAAGCTGTGTGGCTATGAAAATTCATCTTCGAGCTTGGAGTAGCACCTTCCATAGATGGACTAGTCTTGTTATATAGTGATAGCACTGGTGCCATAGCTCAAGCAAAGGAACCACGAGCACATCAGCATACCAAGCACATACTGCGTCAGTTTCATCTTATTCGAGAGATTGTAGAATGAGGTGACATAAATCTTTAGAAGATTGATGGAAAAGAAAACCTAGGTGACCCGTTTACTAAAGCACTCAGCATCAAGGAGTTTGACGACTACAAGTTGAAGATGGGTATTAGATACTGTAATGAGTGGCTTTAGGCTAAGTGGGAGTTTATTGGGAATTATATCCTAAAGCCAATCATTTGATGATTGCGCTAATATAAATTACATATAAATTGATATATTAATAAAAGTTATTTGGCAGTTTATTCATTACAAGAACATCTTCTTAAAACTTAT
Organism: Calamus simplicifolius; assembly: GCA_900491605.1. Classification (NCBI taxonomy): domain Eukaryota; kingdom Viridiplantae; phylum Streptophyta; class Magnoliopsida; order Arecales; family Arecaceae; genus Calamus; species Calamus simplicifolius. The sequence continues at coordinate 1,172,529 of UESW01004383.1, forward strand.
AATAGTAATGAAGCCCTTAGGATCTTCCTTCACGATAAAGGAGGATTTATCTTTGAATGTTCTCAAAAGAGTTCGCACCAAATGATATACTATGACAGGGCCATAGTACTATCAATTATAGGACGTTGTATATCATATTTGTTGGTTGTCCTCTTAACCAAGGAGTGTAGAGACACTGGTATGACATACAAGTGAAAGTGTAGGAGTACATTTCACCGAACATGACTCATTTCTGGATACTCTGTTGTCAAGAGTTAATCCAAGAAGATATAGGTATAAGTATCCTTCAGACCCAAGATCACAATCAGTGACTTGCAAGCAACTCATTGTATTTAGGTGCTGGACCACCTGGATTTCTAATCCAACGAAAGGTTACTGGGTGCAGTCAAGTACTTGTGGTAGTCAGTTGTGGATCAAGATGGAATTTGACCTATCCCGTTAAAAGGAAAAATGCTTGTGTTTCAATTTAGCAAGACCTTGGCCAAAGCACTTCATGTGAAGGTCACATGATCACTAAAGTTGAAATCACTATATGGATTTGCTGTTTAGAGTTGACAGGCTCTTAAGCCATCCTTAGCATTTGTGGTCAAAAGGATGAATTATACGGTAACTGTTTCTTAGGGTTCTTGGAGTTTGCTCGGCAACTCTTCGACCTATCCGGACGTCGGGTTCTATTGCTAGATGGGCACATCGATTAGTATAGAAAGTTGTTCCTATGCTATCGGCTTAGGTTTGAACCTAGAGAGTCACACGCATAGAAGTTTCCTAGGATGATCTAGTTGCTGATCAACAATTGAGAATCGTATATGATTAATTAATCAATTTGATTGATTGGATTATCTCAATTGGGTTAAGTACAAGTGAATAAGATTCAATTTGGTTTAAGTCAATTAGAAGGACTAATCAATTTCAAATATTGATTTGAAATTAGATTTGATTTGAATTTAAATAGATTCAGGACTAGACAAATTTGATTTGGGCCAGGACCATGATCTATGTAGGTTCAGTCCAATAAATTCAAATCAGCTTAAACCAAAACTCAAACCCAAACCCCTCGCATAAGGATCTCACATGATGAGATAACTTGATTAAATTCTTATGTAGAATTTAATATATTAATTTAATCTTCTCCAAACCATTTTCGTTGGAATTCTAAGTGTTAGAATTCATGTGGAATTAATGTACCTCTTTGAATTAACCAACGATGAAATTCTAAGTGTTAGAATTCACATCTCTTTGGTTTTTACCGAACGTTGGAATTAGCCAAACACTGCGTCTCTTTGGTTTTCACCGAACGTCGGAATTAACCAAACGTTACGTCTCTTTGGTTTTCACCGAACGACAAAATTCTAAGTGTTAGAATTCAATGGGCTAAAGGCTACATTGAGCCTATAAACTAGAGGACATTCTTCACCAGATTATAGAACACAACACACGATATGTCGTGGATTGAAATTCTAAAGAGTTGGAACACAAAATCCTGGTGTGATTCTGGTGTTAGCAAAAGTTTGGTAGATCTTGGAGGAAGATTCAAGTGGGAGGATTCAAGATCAGCAAAGTTATTTTTCCGCGAGCTAGCACTCCCTGGAATCTAATCATTCGGGGCTTCGCATGGACGATACTAGAGGCCGGACGATTGAACGGCTGCAGAGCACAAAGGATTTACCTACTGTTCTTAAGATAAGTGATTTGATCCCTAGATCTTAAGATATGCTTCAAGACAAGTAGCATGACTTCTCATCTTGAAGATCAAGATATGATCTTGATGTTTTTATTTATATGCATAATTTAGATCAAACGATTCTATAGTATAAGGCAAAGATATGATCTTGATGCATGTTAGATAGATTAATATGTAATCTTTAAGTTTCTGCATTGATAATTGTTATCAAATTTTAAAATATGCATGCCTCGGAGATTGTTTCTCCCTACATTCCTTGCATATACAGTCATCTCGTCAATATTCTTCCTTCTGGAAGGAGGTTTGTCGATATAGTAGCTCCATTCTGAAAAACACTTTGTGGATGATTGGAGATGGCTCTTCCATTGATGTTATTCAGGATACCTGGATTTCTGACATCCCTCTTTCTCGATGGTCCTCCTTCTTTAGTATTGACATCCCTAGAAGTATGAGAGTTAAGGATTTGATCTCTTCTGATCCTTCCTCTTGGAGTGCCCCGTTGGTGACCCTTTTTGGAGAGGAGCTTTCTTGTCGGATCCTTTCCATGCCACTCATCCCGGGTATTTCCATAGATTTCAGACTTCGGCGGAGATCTTGTCTTTCTAGGGCCCCCACTAAGGATCTTGTGAAGATCTTCAGGCCTCAGTCTATGGGGTCGTTGGATGCTGCATGGATTTGGAAGCTTCCCATCCTCCCCAGGGTCCAGCTCTTCATATGGAAGCTTTTGTGGGAATGCCTCCCTACTTGTGCTTTGCTAGCAAGGAAGGGCATGCCTATCCAGCCTACCTATCCGTTATGTGGTTTGGAGGCGGAGTCTACTATCCATGCCATTTTCTCTTGTCCTAGAGTGGGGCAGATCTGGCAGTCAGTTGGCTATTATTGTAGATTGGATCATAGGGGCTCTCAGTGCTCCTCTTTCTTAGACGACCTTCAAAAGGCCTCTCAGTACAAATGTGCTCTTTGGGCTTCTACGACTTACCAGATCTGGTTGTCTAGGAACCATATTATCTTTACAGATGACAGTATATCCTTCCATAGGATCATGTGGAAAATCAGATCCCTGACGACGGACTGTGCCCATGGCTTCTATATAGGTGGTTTTGACTTCTATGGCCTCTGGGGTTCCCCTACTGTTTCGGCAGCAAATTGGCATATGGTTTTCATATCTTGGGAGCCCCCCTCCAGGGTTTGTCAAAATCAACTTTGACGGGATTGTTCGTGGTAGATCAGCGGGTTCTGCCTTTGTCATTCGTGGGCTAGAGGGCGACCTATTGGCAGCTGATGGATTTGGTAGTCTGGACTCCTCTGTCCCAATGACTGAGTTCTATGCTGCTTGGGAGGGCATCTCCTATGCCGTTCGGATTCTTCTGCTTATGACCTCATTATTGAGGGTGACTATATGACTGTTATCTGATGGCTGCGGAGGGATAATGGCTCCCAAGCCCCTATCAATCCGTTCTTACAGGATATATGAGTTATTTTGAGGGAGGCCCATGGTATTCAGATTCGCCATACCTATCGTGAAGCTAATTCGGCAACCAATTGGGTGGCATCGTTAGTGGCTCAGCAGCATTCTGGCTTTTGGAGATGGAGGCAGGGGATTTCTGTCATTTTGTTCTACAGCAAATATTGTATTCTGATCGTTATGGACTGATTTGTACTCATATCGTATGATCGCCTATTTATATCAAATAAATAAATAAATAAATAAATAAAATAAAAGGCAAAAGTTTATTGCTTCATGACTACTTGATACATGCAATAAGCTCTAAATGAACAGAATAATAGGAGGGACCCATGAGCTTAATAACTTATACGAGTCACCTGTCGCATTTACGAATGAGTTGCTGCTAGCTCTCCAAGGTTCCTAGTGCACGAGAAACAAGTCACTGATGTGATCGAAGATAGAAGACACGTACTAAAACTATTAATCGGACTGTAAACTTGTTCACAGTAAATCAGAGCAGTACGGCTGTGCTATGTAAAGGAATATCCGAGGAGTTCTTTTTCACAGCACAAGCATGAATGCATTAATTAACAAATGAAAAAGTGAACAGACATAAATTGTTATACTATTTGAGTGCATCAAGAGAGTATCATTATACCGTCAAGGGAGGATCCACGTTAGAGTCAAGTGAAGCCACGGCCCTTTCTCTCCAAAAGTTTAAAATAATGATGATGATGATGATAAAAGGGAGGAAGATAAGATCATTTTATTTTATCTCCACAGCATCATACTTATTAAATTAAAATAAAAATAAAAAAATTTAACAAAAACTATTGATCTAAATCTTGCAACACCATGCTTCTCAACAAAATATTAACCTTTAATATTTTTTTTCTTTTATTTTTTTTTCCTTTGTCTTGATGTCTTTTTAGATACTAACTTTATCTATATGATACTTTTTGATCATCTATGGTGCATTATCTATCATGTTTGTCTTACCTTTATCTTTTTAATACCTTTCCAAGACTTTTGAAGTAGTGGTATGGGCTTCTCTTTTTTCAAAAATAATAATAATAATGAAAACTTTTAAGGTCCAAAGAAAAAAAAATATCTTGAGCATTAGCCTCAAATATATGCATAAAAAAAGAGAGCAATCCATCCTTTTAGATGGTCTTAAATCATCACTTCATTTGTCATGAAGTCTCCATCACTTGATTAGCCTTATAAAGCATGTGATGACAAATGGACTAAAGGTAAGCCGGCTAGAAGATTGATGGTAAGTGTTTCTTTTGTATTTCTTTTAGAGATAATGATTATAACTGTAGCATATACATGTAAATTCTTACCTTTTTTTTTTCTTCCTAATAATTGATTAATGATAGCATTACATGTTTGCTTGCCACCCTCTTTTTTCATATCTAGAAATCAATTTAATGTGCCATTAAATAAAAGAGCATTTGGAATGGAAAAAATTCAAAACAAATAAAAAATATGAAAAAGAGAAAGATGAAACTTTTAATTTGTATATACTATATTTTATATGCACTAATATGTATTCAAATATTAATTTTATAGTACTCTCTCCTACAACTTAAATTGGATTCTTAGTTGCTACTAGTGGCCTTAATAACAACAACAATAATAAAGTTTTAATCTCAAATTAATAAATTAGAATTAGCTATATGAATTCTTTTTTTTTTATTATATTCTATTTTGAGTTTTTTTTTTTTGGTAAGATATAAGTGTTTTAAATATTTGAGCCATCATAATAGAATGTTGTGTGTTAGAGATAGAAAAACTTCTAAATGATTAGCTTGACATGAAAAAACAAATAGTGATATTACAAGACACCTTGCATTGAAGGTAGAGGGTAGGGTGAAGGTTGGATTTGCCGATAAATCTTAATGATAATTGGGATTTGCAAATCATTGCTAGTGAAGAGAATGCTGGTTGAAGCTTTATTTTCATACATAAGCCTCTTTTGTTTTTCCCTAAGACTGCTTTTAACTTAGCATGCTTCTCTCTCTCTCTCTCTTTCTCGCCCTTTTTCCCTTTTTTTTTTTTTAAATCAAATTGGGTTGAGGTTTATCCTCTCTGCCCTTGTGTGCTCATTTCAAATCCTTAATGAAATGTGGGGGTGGCTTTGTCACCTTTTTGATCAAAGAGGCAAAAAAGAAAAAGAAAGAAAAAGCCCCAGAAACAACATCTTGGAAAATCAAACCCAAATTCTTGAACTTAATGAACATATTAAGCTTACTAACAAGCCTTTAAATGAATGCAAATAAACTGAGATTATTGTAAATGCTTTAGTTACATTCAAGTCAATAAGTAATATGTATTCATACAATTTAAGAACCAGATTCATTCGATACACTGCGTCAAAATATGATTGCAAAGTGGTTTGTAACAAAGATACTGTTGACGATCATGTGAATTTCAATTTACATGATATAGATGATGCGATCAAAAACTCAATCTCTTAAGTTCATAAGTTTAATTGATTTCTGGCTCCTTCATCAAAGCTTTCTCTTGGAAAAGGCTCCTACAAGAGTAGATTCTTTATAATGTGATGAAAACATGGCTCTTGGTGAGAGAATAACTCTTGCACTTGAGTTGGTTATACATCGTGGTGAAATATGGCTGTCGAAGAAGATTGGGCTTGATCAAAAAGTGGTCAATTGGACTTGAGAAGGAGTACACTTGGATCATGCGTGGAAGAGAAGATTGGTCGGAATTATATGTGAGGTCTAGTTTTACGTGGAATAATCAATAAAAGATAAATAGATAGATGGATGGTTGGGTCTAAAACTTAATAGTCTAAGCTATAAATAAATTGGGCTCCATCTTTTATATTAATACCTCCTTTTGATTTGCTTCAAACACGGTTCGTTGGAAGGATGGAGAAGAATTGTTACTCCGTCGAAGAAGAGTGAGTCTTATTATTAGATTCATGAAATATATTGTGTTGTTAAAACCTCCGCACGTTGCATAGCATTGTCCACAGGCTTTGCTACAGAGGCAGTTGGCCCAATGTGGCCCAGTGGCGCGAAAGGCCCCATAAATTTGTACCCTGTCGTTTTGTTTGGGCTCCTTCAAACTATTAAGGGAAAAAAGAAAATTGGTTGTCACATCATGTGGTATGGAGGAAGCTCAGGCCTTATGCCGGCAAAGAAAAAAAGATGCTTGGATAGCCAACACTTCCCTTTCACGCTGGCCTACTTTTATTAGTAATAGTATTCCTATCAGTATGAGAATCAGTGATTTGATCTCTCGGGAGCACTCATTCTGGCACCTTCTCACGATGGCCCGGTTTTTTGGTGATGAGCTTGCTCGTCGGATCCTTTCCATTCCTATTATACCGGGACTTATAGTTGATACCAGATTATGAGGAGATCCTATCTTTCCAGTGCTTTAGTCAGGGATCTCATGAAAATTTATAGGCCTCACGCTCGGCATATGAAGGACGTGGAGTGGATCTGGCGGCTTCCTATCCACCCCAGGATCTAGCTCTTTATGTGGAAGCTTGCTTGGGATTGCCTTCCCACCTGCTCTATGCTATCCAGAAGGGAATTGTCTATCCAGCCAACTTGCCCTCTTTGCGGTCTGGAGGAGGAGACGACAGATCATGCTATCTTTACATGCCGCAGGGCCAGGCAGATTTGGCAGCTTACTGGCTATCACCATCACCTTGGATCGGAAGGCACCGCCTCTCTGCGTGCGACCTTTTTGACTGACATTAGGAGGGGCATGCAGCAGCTAGTTATCACCGGAGCCTACACTGCTTATCAGATTTGGATCTCGTGGAACCTTCATGTCTTCACTGATGATCATGTTTCTCCACAGAGGACTGCTAGAAGAGCTATCTCCTTATCCGTGGAGTACACACACTATCGCTCGGCTTCTGATTTTGACGGTCCTGGCCACTAGGGCTCCTCTGCTGCTTCGGCAGCGAACCGATATACGGTTTTTATTTCTTGGGAGCCCCCACCCCCAGGGTTTGTTAAAATTAACTTTGACAGTAGTGTTCGAAGCAGACTTATTGGCTCAGCTTTCATAATCCGTGGGTTTGATGGTGCTTTGCTGGCTGCTGGTGGTCTTGGCTTACTGGATTGTTCTGTCCTGCTGGCTGAGCTGTACGCAACTTGGGCTGATATCTTCTACGCCATTCGGATTCTTTGTACTCACTGCCTGCTCATCGAGGGAGATTCGCTCACTATCATCCGGTGGCTCTGCCAAGATAGCGGTGATCCGGTTGCATTCAACCCTCTGCTTTATGATATTCGGGCCACCCTTTAGGAAGCCCACTGTGTTCATATCCGTCATGTTTACCGGGAAGCCAATTCTACGATGGATTGGATTGCGGGCTCGGTGGCTTATCAGTCTGGGATTTGGAATTGGAAGCAGGGTGATCCCTACCCTTCTGTACTTAAACAAATTTTATTTTCTGATCTTTCTGAATTGACTCATACTAGATCAGTATGATCATCCGTTTGTACCAAAAAAAAAAAAAAAGAAAAAGCATGTGATGCATTATGTGTGTGTGAAATCAGTGCATGCAATGCATAGGCTCCTACATTGCATATGATGAGGAAGACATTTTCATCCATAAATTGTCGTTGCAATTGGAGAGTATTTTTTCAAAAAAAAAAAAATTATGTCCTCATCTTTGCAAAATTAGGTCAATGGGATTTACAAAAATTAATTTGGTGTCGAAGACATAATTTTTTGAACTTTAATGAAATTTATAGATTTTTTTTTTTGCTTTTTGATTGGAGACTTAAAATGAAATTTCTCTATTTCTTTATTTGATTTTATCTTGAGAATGTGCAAAGAGCTTACCCCTCCTTTTGTTTTCCCTTATTTTTTTTTTCGTGATGTGGTTTTTTATGAATAATTTTTATTTTAATCTATCATAAGTTATATGCATAACTTTTTCTTTAATATTTTTTAAATACAATTATATTTTTTAATTTGCGTTTCAGAGTATGCGAGCTACATTTGCTGGTAATTGATAAATGGAGTCAGGTAAAGGCCACCGAATTCGTGCAAGTTTTGCCAATGAGAAGCTTATTAGTAATAATAATTTTAACGGAGTCCGCTCCATCTCCATCTGTCACGCTCCAGACTCAAAATTTTGAGCTAGGGTGACAACCCGCCGCGTGCCGGGCACGCAAGGCATCCCGAAACATGACACTGAGTTCAAGAAAAGCAATAACCTATATATCATTCAAGTCCATGGCTTTAATACAATCCATAACTAAAGATTTGGGCTACAAGCTCTACATATAAGCATTACTGGGGTTACATCAACATATGAATCCACTTTATTTTAAATAGAAGCTCCAATGAACCTATGGTTCCTTACACACCACAATAATATAGTCTGGGCATCAAGCCCTACACATAAATACACTGGTATAGCAATAAAACAAGAATCTATATTTGAGTTGAGGTCCATCACTCCAACATGTTATTCTCAAATCTCATGGTCCTGTAATAAAAAACATTATAATATTTTCATGAGATTACACTCAGTAAGTAAACCATGTTATGCAGTCAAATCATAGCATGATAATCAATAAACACATAGATAATTTGCATGCTTAAACATTATACAATTACTCAAACATGCAATGTAAGTAAACCCATTATTGTTATATTATATCATATGTGTCCCACGGCCCTGCAATGCCCCATAACAAAGGAGAGCCGCGGCGGCACATATAAATATAATTCAAATCATTTGCACTCATCATTGTTGTATTATATCATAGCAAATTATCAGTGCATATAAACAATTCATTGTCATATTATATTATATATGTCCCACGGCCCTGCAATGCCCCATAACAAAGGAGAGCCGTGGCGGTACATATAAATATAATTCATTCTTTTGCATTCACAATCACTCCATTATGCAATGTAAGTATTATATCATGCGTGTCCCACGGCCCTGCAATGCCTCATCTGAGCACATCCTCTAGATGTGTATGGCCATAGCAAAGGAGAACCACGGCGGCACTTATGAATATAATACTAATCATTTGCAGCCATAACTGCTCAATTATACTATATAAGTAAACCCACTGTTTATACTCTCAATGGTAACTGTAAATGTGACCCATGGCCCTGCAATACCTCAATCATAGCACATCCTCCAGATGTGTGGCCATCAATATCCACAGAACACATTGTACGATGTGTGAGGCCATACCATAACAGAACACACTCTACGATGTATGTGGCCATAAAAATCATACAGAACACATTGTAAGACATGTGGGCCATACCATAACACACTCGTCAGTGTGGGAGGCCGTAAAAATCATACAGAACATGTCTACAATATGTGGGGCCATATCATAACAGAATACATCTCCAGTGTGTGTGGCCATAAAAATCATACAGAACACATCTACAATGTGTGGGGCCATAGTAAAGGAGAACCGCAGCGACACATAACAGTACCTCACATCACTTCAATACATCAATACATCAATACATCAATCATGTAGCAAAACAGTGGATTATACTTACTGAACAATTGCATGTAATATATCACATCAATGTCATACTAACTGTATCTCTCATGCATAGCAACTGCATCTCTCATGCATAGCAACTGCATCTCTAATGCATAATAACTGCATCCCTCATGCATATCATCCACACATGAAATCATAGCACATGAACAGCCATGTATTCATCTACTTACAATTTAGCCAATAACAATTCTTCATATCACAATTCACAATTTAACTACTCATATCCTGAAATAAATTATTTAATGAACTGATAACTGGTTTACTTACCTCCGCACGCCATCCAACAGATATATCAGCTAATCAGATGTCGGGATACCTGGAGGATTATTTTACACAATTAAATGATTAAAATCTGGATCATGAAATGATTCCTAAGACTCTACCCTGACCAATCCACGGGCCCAACTTCGGACTCGAATATCTCTCACCGTACTCACTCAAATGGGGAAGTAAAATCATCCCCAGAAACTAGATTCAACCTAGATTCCAACCATATAATTATTTTATATTTTTCAGCCCGTTACAGGGCCCAAAAACTCTGTCTAAAATGTCCCTATAAAACGGCCCAAAAGGCCTGAACCGGCCGGCCCAGCCGGCCCGGTTCAATCTTTGATCCGCCCGATCCCCTGTTTCACCGAACAGGGGACGGGAACATGGCCGGCGGCCGGGGCCGCCGCCGGCCAAATTGGGGGCGGCCTGGCCGCTGGTGGCCGGGCCAGAGCCGGCCGCTGCCGCGGCCGGCCGCCAATCCACCTCTCTTTCCCTCAATTTCACTCATCTCCTTCCACTCACCCGCGCGGCACGGTGCTGTGCCGGCGGCACGGCCGGCCACCTTGGCCGGCCGGACCTCCACCGGACGCACGCCCGGCGCCGGTGGAGGCGACAGACCAAGGCTCGGGCCCGGCGAGGCGGCGAGCACGCCGCCGGGCCCGAACCAACCGACGGAAGCCGACCGGTTCGGCTTCCGCCACCGCGCGAGAGGAGGGCCAATTGGCCCTCTCTCTCCTCTCTCTCCACCACTACCCCGCCGGATGCCTCCCCTGGCGCCGGCGGGGTCGCCGGCCAAATATCAGGCCCGGCGCGACGGCGAGCACGCCGCCGGGCCTGAACCAAGGCTTGCCGGCCGCTTCCTATCTCTCTCTCGCTCTCGTGTTCTCTCTCTGTCTCCCTCTCTCATGCTCTCTCTCTCTGGTTCTCTCTTTCTCTCTCTCTCTCTCTCTGGCTATTTCTCTCTCTCTCACGCTCACTCTTTCTCTCTCTTATGCTCTCTCCTTCTCTCTCTCTAGAAGCCAGGAAATTTACCTGATGGAGGAAGTGCGCCTGCGTGAAGGAAGGGTCCTCATCCTCCCTATTTATTCACCTGAGCAGCGCCTCGGATCTGAGTTTTCTCGGAAGGCCAAACGCTTCGCCTGGAGCGAAGCGTTAGTCCGGGAACTCAATAGTCAGGAGCTTGGTTCATTTGAACCAAGCCTGGTTCATCTGAACCAAATCTGGTTCGTTTGAACCGGGTATTACATCCTCCCCTCCTTATAAAAATTTCGTCCTCGAAATTTGATATACATCTAATAGAATATAAATCCAATTTTTCTATCTCATAATCAGCTAAATTTCATTCAAAAGTCACCGTCATCGATACATCATTGATCTTTATAAGTCAATTCTTTCTTAAGCTAAATTGGTTCAAGTTCTAGCATATAACGGGGTTTGAAATACACCTCCTCGAAATTAAATGTCCACAATTTTGTACTATTAAAGATATTCACTAGCAACTTTTATTTCATTCCCAAGTACCCAAATGACATATCCAACTTACAAAATTTGATCTTTCTACCAAATAAAATTGAATCCAAATAAAATTGAATTCCATAAGAAGTATTCCTCTTTTTTTTTTTTTTTTTAACTTCTCACAACACAATCATTATAAATATCATAGAATCCATCATTCTTAAGGTTAGTAACACATCAGGTATTCATAATTTCTCGATAGGACAATTCCAAGTTCTTTTGAATTAAATATAAGACAATTTTCTTCTAATGCTCTCTCAACTCATAAATAGTTGAATGTGCCATTAATCATTACGATATTATATCAATCATTATAACATACTTGGTTTTACTCTTGAATACTTCAAGCTAACATCAATCATAATTAACTAATTTAATTTCTTGGAATGATAGTGCCATCATAATCATCAGTATGATTATTTTATCTCCTTCATATATATCAATAATACCACCATAACCAATCAATTTCTCTTGAATAGGTCAGTATATCCTCAATAAGTAATGCAATTTAAATGATTCAAATTCTTGAATCGATTATTTCGTTACCAATGATTATCAAAATCATCTATAGATTATGCAATGTCTCATGCCATAATATGACCAACTAATTTAAACCCTTCAAATATCTCAAAGTGACTTCACTAATCTAGCTCAGATAGATACAAGACTTATAAGGTCAGTAAAGATTGAAAATGCACTTACCATCCGAAAGACATAATTGAAATTTATAGTAATCTCTCTATGACTTGAAAGTGATAGTAGATGTATCCTTAACCATAATCCATAATTGATAATAATCAACATAAAATCATCTCCCTTTTTTTTTTTTTTTATTATTATGCCACTTATGGCCGATCAATAATTTATCCATCCTAGAGAAAGATATCTCCTTAGGAACTATGAAGAAAGGTACAATAAGTATGCACAATAAATTAATGAATAGGTATCTTGATTTAGAAATCTATTAATAGATAAAAATCCCCATGAAATTCTTTATCAGTAGAGTTTATCTCATTCTCATTATTGCTAAAATCTTTCACTTTCTACCATCAAAATATTTGGTCATTTATAGCCAAAATCAGTTCTAAAGATTAATAGAGTCTACTGCTCTCAAAACTTAAACAGTAATTGTCTCAGAATTTAAAATTTTATAATCTTCCATCATGATATAATAAGCAATCAACCACTTCATTAGCATCAATATCAACCATCTCCATATCTAGCAAAATAACAATCAGTTTTGAATCTATGATATCCATAATAAAAGTCTCTTAGTAAAATTCACTATATATACTTATCCATCCAGACTCAAATTCAGAAAGTACTCAATTATGCTTAATCAAAAACATGTAATTAACTATTTCATTCCCAAAATATCATCAATATTAATCATCCCTATAACCGGTAGATTAACTCATAATCTTAAACTTACAATATCAACAATGTAAGTTCCACTATTAAAATTCATTATATACATCCACATTCAAATTCAGATTTAATACCTCAAAATCCACATATCAACACAATTGCAATATAGACATAATGATGTTATCTTAGTCATATTAGTCATCCACTACTATGTTTATTCCATAAATTCATCTATCTTTTATTGCATATCCAATTAAAATTTCATCTCCCATATTATTTAAAGGTCTAAAACTGTTACGAATCATTTCCAACAAGTTTAATTGAACTAAAACCTCTAGAAGCCCCTTGACCTCCCCATTGGTCAAGGTCACCAGCTTGGGAGTTTCACAATATCATTGGCTTGCGATGGTTCATTCTTAATCCCTATCAAATTTGTAATTCAATTAATATCTTGATAAACTTTAAATTTCAAGCTTCCAAAGCATAATTCATGACATTCCTTGAAAGTCATAATTGTCTCCATATCATCCAAGTTTTTGCCTAGAGTGTCATTATGCATATTTCCCTAAGGTCATAACCTGGGTCCTGTGGGTTATGGGCCCACCACGCTTCCACTGCGCCACTCTGATGTTGCATGTCCTGCATAGACTGCGCCATACCCGAGAGAGCTTGAAGCATCTCGGACTGGAATTGCTGGTGCTCAGTTCCTACTGGGTTGGCAGGGGCCACACCTCTAGTAGTTCCCCTGACCCACCGGCAGATCAGCATTACCGGCCAGAGAGTCCTCCTCATACAGTTGGCTCCTAGTACGGCGAGCCATAACTAATTCCTGGTAAATTGGATGTGGTTAATATCATCATAAACTAATGTGTCAGGTGTCTCTAAATATAATGTCATTAAGATATGTTCTCTCCGTGTTATCATGTCAATATGTCTGTGTCCCTAGGGTCATAAGTTCTCTACCTGTTATCATGTCAATATGTCCGTGTCCCTAGGGTCATAACCCGAGCTCTGATACCATAAAAGCTGTCACGCCCCAGACCCAAAATTTTGAGCTAGGGTGACAACCCGCCGCGTGCCAGGCACGCAAGGCGTCCCGAAACATGACACTGAGTTCAAGAAAAGCAATAACCTATATATCATTCAAGTCCATGGCTTTAATACAATCCATAACTAAAGATTTGGGCTACAAGCTCTATACATAAGCATTACTGGGGTTACATCAACATATGAATCCACTTTATTTTAAATAGAAGCTCCAACGAACCTATGGTTCCTTACACACCACAATAATATAGTCTAGGCATCAAGCCCTACACATAAATACACTGGTATAGCAATAAAACAAGAATCTATATTTGAGTTGAGGTCCATCACTCCAACATGTTATTCTCAAATCTCATGGTCCTGTAATAAAAAATATTATAATATTTTCATGAGATTACACTCAGTAAGTAAACCATGTTATACAGTCAAATCATAGCATGATAATCAATAAACACATAGATGATTTGCATGCTTAAACATTATACAATTACTCAAACATGCAATGTAAGTAAACCCATTATTGTTATATTATATCATATGTGTCCCACGGCCCTGCAATGCCCCATAACAAAGGAGAGCCGCGGCGGCACATATAAATATAATTCAAATCATTTGCACTCATCATTGTTGTATTATATCATAGCAAATTATCAGTGCATATAAACAATTCATTGTCATATTATATTATATATGTCCCACGGCCCTGCAATGCCCCATAACAAAGGAGAGCCGTGGCGGCACATATAAATATAATTCATTCTTTTGCATTCACAATCACTCCATTATGCAATGTAAGTATTATATCATGCGTGTCCCATGGCCCTGCAATGCCTCATCTGAGCACATCCTCTAGATGTGTATGGCCATAGCAAAGGAGAACCACGGCGGCACTTATGAATATAATACTAATCATTTGCATCCATAACCGCTCAATTATACTATATAAGTAAACCCACTGTTTATACTCTCAATGGTAACTGTAAATGTGACCCACGGCCCTGCAATACCTCAATCAGAGCACATCCTCCAGATGCGTGGCCATCAATATCCACAGAACACATTGTACGATGTGTGAGGCCATACCATAACAGAACACACTCTACGATGTATGTGGCCATAAAAATCATACAGAACACATTGTAAGACATGTGGGCCATACCATAATACACTCGTCAGTGTGGGAGGCCGTAAAAATCATACAGAACATGTCTACAATATGTGGGGCCATATCATAACAGAATACATCTCCAGTGTGTGTGGCCATAAAAATCATACAGAACACATCTACAATGTGTGGGGCCATAGTAAAGGAGAACCGCGGCGACATATAACAGTACCTCATATCACTTCAATACATCAATACATCAATACATCAATCATGTAGCAAAACAGTGGATTATACTTACTGAACAATTGCATGTAATATATCACATCAATGTCATACTAACTGCATCTCTCATGCATAATAACTGCATCTCTCATGCATAGCAACTGCATCTCTCATGCATAGCAACTGCATCTCTCATGCATAATAACTGCATCCCTCATGCATATCATCCACACATGAAATCATAGCACATGAACAACCATGTATTCATCTACTTACAATTTAGCCAATAACAATTCTTCATATCACAATTCACAATTTAACTACGCATATCCTGAAATAAATTATTTAATGAACTGATAACTGGTTTACTTACCTCCACACGCCATCCAACAGATATATCAGCTAATCAGATGTCGGGATACCTGGAGGATTATTTTACACAATTAAATGATTAAAATCTGGATCATGAAATGATTCCTAAGACTCTACCCTGACCAATCCACGGGCCCAACTTCGGACTCGAATATCTCTCACCGTACTCACTCAAATGGGGAAGTAAAATCATCCCCAGAAACTAGATTCAACCTAGATTCCAACCATATAATTATTTTATATTTTTCGGCCCGTTACAGGGCCCAAAAACTCTGTCTAAAATGGCCCTATAAAACGGCCCAAAAGGCTTGAACCGGTCGGCCCAGCCGGCCCGGTTCAATCTTTGATCCGCCCGATCCCCTGTTTCACCGAACAGGGGACAGGAACATGGCCGGCGGCCGGGGCCGCCGCCGGCAAAATTGGGGGCGGCCCGGCCGCCGGTGGCCGGGCCAGAGCCGGCCGCCGCGGCCGGCCGCCAATCCACCTCTCTTTCCCTCAATTTCACTCATCTCCTTCCACTCACCCGCGCGGCACGGTGCTGTGCCGGCGGCACGGCCGGCCACCTTGGCCGGCCGGACCTCCACCGGACGCACGCCCGGCACCGGTGGAGGCGACAGACCAAGGCTCGGGCCCGGCGAGGCGGCGAGCACGCCGCCGGGCCCGAACCAACCGACGGAAGCCGGTTCGGCTTCCGCCACCGCGCGAGAGGAGGGCCAATTGGCCCTCTCTCTCCACTCTCTCTCCACCACTACCCCGCCGGACGCCTCCCCTGGCGCCGGCGGGGTCGCCGGCCAAATATCAGGCCCGGCGCGGCGGCGAGCACGCCGCCGGGCCTGAACCAAGGCTTGCCGGCCGCTTCCTATCTCTCTCTCGCTCTCGTGTTCTCTCTCTGTCTCCCTCTCTCATGCTCTCTCTCTCTGGTTCTCTCTCTCTCTCTCTCTCTCTATTTCTCTCTCTCTCACGCTCACTCTTTCTCTCTCTTATGCTCTCTCCTTCTCTCTCTCTAGAAGCCAGAAAATTTACCTGATGAAGGAAGTGCGCCTGCGTGAAGGAAGGGTCCTCATCCTCTCTATTTATTCACCTGAGCAGCGCCTCAGATCTGAGTTTTCTCGGAAGGCCAAACGCTTCGCCTGGAGCGAAGCGTTAGTCCGGAAACTTAATAGTCAGGAGCTTGGTTCATTTGAACCAGGCCTGGTTCATCTGAACCAAATCTGGTTCGTTTGAACCGGGTATTACACCATCGGTACCTCGTCGCCGACCTCCGCTGCCCTTTCGTGATCGCCTGCTTCTTTTAAGTCAACCGACTGGCCACACCGACCCCTTAGTCCCCCTCCCCTCGGCCTCCACGTCGCCCACCTCGCCGGTAATCTGATGCCTCTCCCTTCACTGTTTTTCCTTTCTTTTTCTTTGATAAAAAAATCAAGAAACAGTAGAATTCATGGTTCGTTTGATGTTCTTCATTGATTTCTTGGAAATCTAGGTGTGCTTGTGATTTTGATGGGATTGTGCAATTTTAATGATTTCAGCATTGGAATACTTCAGCAGAATTATTATGCTGTGGTTTCTTTGTTTCTTTGCTGTGCTTGTTGGATTATTTCTTGTGAATATTCAATCCTGTGCCGTTATATTTGTGTGTTCAATGATTTCGATGTTGGAACGCTTGAATGGAATAATTACTCTATGCTTATCGTCTCTTTCTTTTCTTTCTGTGTTTTAAGAGACTTCTTATTTCTTGTGAAAAGTTTGGTCTTGTGCTATGTTACTGATGTATTCCGTTATTTGAATGTTGGAATGCTTCAATGGAATTATGATGTATTCCGTTATTTGAATGTTGGAATGCTTCAATGGAATTATTCTATTTCAGTTTCTTTTTTTTTAGCTTTCTTCCTTTCCCGATGGATGGAACCCTTCTTCAGAAATCAGAACCTGTTGATGGCTTATGAACAGTAAAGTTGATATAATTAATAGAAGCAATTGGTAAGCCTAATTTTGATTTTAGGTTCACTATTAAGTAATTTGAAGCAATTCTGCATACATATGTTTAATTAATTAGGCTAATATGGATTTATGAAGGAAGGTTCAGATGATAAAGTGGTACATACTGAATTACATAGTGATTATTGAATGCAATCATAATTTTGTTTAAATGATCTGTTCTGGTTAATTTTGATTTGTTAGCCTTTTTTTTCTTTAATTTATAAACACCTGTTGTATTCAATAGGTAGAAACAACTCGTTACAGCATTGCTGATGGTGATACTGCTTTGAATGCCATCCTGCACTGGATGACAAAAGTTTCTGCTGATGATACAATATCTATTAGCCGGTTTGATGTGTTCATACTTTGAGTAACTTATCTACCTCATCCATGTAGTTCTTGATCTGCATCTGCTAGTATGATTATTTCTTGTTTAATTTGCACATACGTTTGTTCTGACTGCTAAATTTAAGCTTGCAATCTGCCAGGATGATTATTTCTTGTTTAATTTGCACATACGTTTGTTCTGACGGCTAAATTTAAGCTTGCATTGCTTCAGTCAGAGTTCTAATCCTGTAGTGGGAAGACTAATAGAAATGAATTATGCTTTTCTTATCATTTGTCCTTAGTTGTTTTTACCATTATATTACATAAAAAATCTCTTATCTGCTTTGTTTTATATTACTCTTTGTTTTAACTATATAGATCCTTGTCTTCTTTTGTTATCTTGAAATGGATATACACTCTTTTCTCTGTACGTAGATGCTGTTATTCTTGCTCTACAAATTTTAAAAAGATTCTTTCGCTAAGTAAGAGTCCCCTGATCTTTTCCTTGTCAAGCATGAGTGGCCCAAAAATACAGTTATCATTTGATGGCTTGTAGTTGCTTACTACCACATTTTGTTCTTAGAGTTCTAGCTTATATGCTGTTTTGTCTGTACAACCTGTTGAAGTTTTTGAAATTATGAATCCACACCAAGTTTATTTTCGATCATTTACTAGTTAGTGTTTAAACACAAATATGCTGTTGCTTGTTGTATATTGTGTTATGTTTGCATGCATCTGTGAGGATCAGCTACTTTGTAGGGCCAATTTTTGACTAACAGATAGTAATAAATGATTATAGTTCTTTCACTATTAGTGGGAGTAGAAATACAAATGAAGAAATAGTGAAGATTTCAAGCCAAGAGATACAAGGAGTGAAAATTTAGGTATTTAGGATCAATTATCTAGCAAGAAGGTAAAATAAATGAAGATGTGAATCATAGAGTTAAAGCAGGATGAATTAAGTGAAAAAGTACTTCGGGAGTATTGTATGATCGGTGCATCCCATTAAAATTGAAAGAAAAATTTATAAAACTGTTATTAGGCCAGCTATACTATATAGAATAGAGTGTTGGGCAATATTGAAACAATGTGAATAAATTAAGTGTAACGAAAATGCATATGTTAAGATGGATATGTGGTAAAATTTAAAAGATAGAATTAAAAATAAATATATAAGAGAAATGATAGGAGTAGCTCCAATTGCAGATAAAATGAGAAAATCGATTACGGTTGTTTGGATATATACAACGTAGATCTTTAGATGCTTCAGTTAGAAAGAGTAATCTTTTGATAATCCATGGCAAAGATAAAGGTAGAGGTAGACCTAAACTAACATGAGCAATAATCATTTAAAAAGATATAACTATTTATAATTTAAATATCGATTTGGTCCTGAATAGAGAAGAGTAGAGGAAGCGGATTCATGTAGCTAACCCCATGTAGTTGGGAAAAGGCTTAGATGAGTTGAGTTGAATTCTTCTACTGAAAAAGCATTTTTAGATTAAGCAAATATTCAAATTGAGCAAGTCATGAATTTTAAATATGGCCAAAAAAATGAAAAAAAAAAATTTTGGGGCATGTGTCGCTGTCACTGTGGCTGATGTGCATGTCTAATGTGTTTCCATTTTCAAGAAGTTATCTCCAAAGTGTAGATGTCTATAATTGGCCAAAAGTTGTTGAAGAGAAGAGGCCACTAAGTGGTATGTTATTCAAACATTGAATGGTAGATAGAGAGGCACATTCCAAATTATTAATGGAACTAGTTTATCTAAATGATCTAGTGCTGAAGCCTGTAGTGCAACCTTGTAATTTTCGCTTACTAGCATTGATTATCTCGTGCTTTTTCTTTGATTTTTTAAATCTATTCAATAACTTTGTTTTATGTTAAGAAATAACCTCTGTTTAGCTTAGTTCTCTTAGTAGATATTATTATCTTTTTTTTCCTCACACTAATCATTTTGGCATGCATATAGGTGTTAATATTACAAATAATGCATTCATATAGGCATTAATAGAAAAGATCATATCCTGGTTCCATGGTGGTGGAGAAATCTGGCGTCAAGTCGGCAACTTTTGCTTTTCTTTCTTTGTAGTATATAAAATGGTAGAATCTATGGGGAAGTTGATGATTGACTGATCCTTACATAATCCTTTCTGATCTCAAAGCTGCAAGGCGTGAGGTTTGTAGATGTGAGTCAATGATACACGAATTTCATAAGCTTGTGAGTTACATGTAGTCACAACTTCGAATCCATGCAAGATGTAGTTGTCTATTGGGTCCCTTGCATGGGGTGAAGTTCGACGATCTGGCAGCAATCTGTATACTGGCCTTATATTCAAATGGATCATTACCTCTATCTTTTTATTTCCTTGTATATTTCATTAGTTGTAAGCATTATAAAAGTTACTTTAGTATGAAATATTGGCACATAGTGTTGAATTTTCAGTTATGCATAGATTTCTACTTTCTATTTATTTACATTTAGGGCTAAAAGTGATCCGGGTTAGGTTGGGTTACGCCTTAGCCTAATTATGGCCCGAATTTTTTTTAGAGCTTTGGATCGGACCTCAAGTCAAAGATTTGCAACATTTAGTTCCAAGCTCAACTTAGGCCCAATCTGAAGCTCACATTATATAGGTGTTGTCTGTGGGAAACAAAGAAAAAGCCATACCATCCAAACCTCATAAGAAAGCTTTCTTTAGTAACAATGGCACTACCTAAATGGCTTCAGGTGCAACAGCTGGTCGAAGCCTTCACCATGCTGGCTAGAGACTTCCATCCCTCAGCTAGCGCAAAAGCAGAAACTAGCATCGTCAGTGCAGCCAACCACTCTAGTAAAGCTCCGAGGAAGTGGACCTTGGAGTACCTTGAATGCAAGGACCCGCGGTGAGAAGGCACAATGAGTCGCGGATGGAACCAGTGCCATGAAGTCCCCATGGCTTTTAAGAGGATGGGGTCGAAGGTTCAAACTTGAGGCAATAACTCGAAGCCATTAATGTGCATCTTGGGTCGTGGTAAGAGAAGTACAAAGGACGCTCAATCACCTGAACGACCTTAACTTAAAGGCCAATCCACCATTTGTGGTAGAAGTTATAAGTGAACCTCTATCACTTAAGTTTAAGATATCATTATTTAAAGCAATATGATGGTTTAGGTCACCTCAAAGAGTACTTAAAAGACCTATAAAACTCTAATGATGGTTCAATAAGCTCCAAATGTCATCATGAGCAGAGCGTTTCCTACCACTTTGAGAAAGGCTATTTGAACCTAGTATTCAGACCTAGAGTTGGGCATCGGGCTCATGCCAGCACGGTACGGTCCATGTGGGCCTAGATCGGCACGACCCATAAGGACCTAGGCTATGCTGGCTCACCTGGATCGACACAGTCCATAAGGGTCTGATAAAAATTTTTTATAAAAAAAATATTTTTTAATAAATTAAAAATTTATTGAGAACAAAGGAATTTATTAATATGAAGCCATCTTAATGATGAGGGATTTGGCATAGACCCTTACAGTTTATTAATTTAAAATCAAAATGGTACATGAAGAAAGAGGGCTAGGCCTGACCTCCAGAATATAATAAGAAAGAAGAAAAAAATAGAGATGACTCACTTTAATAATTAAAAATATATATAATTATAAAAATAAAAACAACTCACTTATCAGTAGTATTTGTGTCATCATCATCTTCGCTGGTTAAGTCATATCCATCTTTATCTTGAAGCTTCGCCTCAGCATTCAACCAACCTTTGAAGAAGAGAAGCATCTCAACCGTTATGCTAGTCATCCTACTTCTCTTTTCATTCAAAACACGTCGACCTACACTGAAAGTGGATTCCAATGCTACTATGGATATTGGCACAACTAAAATATCACGTGCAATGACAGACATAACAGGATATTAATTTCTAACACTCTTTCATCAAGCTAGTACATCTAGATTTTCTATTTGATCTTCATCATATGCAGAATGAAGATCATTTCATAAATAAAATTTTAATTCATTACTTAGAGATGAAGAAGATGATGAAGCATATGTGTGCCTTCTAATGAATGAAAAGTAGATGACGAACGAGAACTAGAAGAAGAAGCAGAGGTTTGAGCAGGTATTCTAGATCCACGAATTTTGTCATCATATAAAACATAAATATCATTAAGAAGTGTTACATCATCTTTAGCAGGTTCATGATTTTGATTCATGTTTTCATAATATTCATCAATTAAAATATTTATACCATTTAATTTAACTCTAGGATCAAAAACAATAGCTAAGTTATGCAAAGGACATATCCTTTTCCAATATTCATTCCATTTAGTTTCCATATGATGTATAATAGGCATTAAAACATCATCATTTCTATATTTTTTAATTTTTTACTAATTAAATATGCTTTTTATAAAAATGAACAAGAAGTTGGATAATAAATACCAGAAAGAATATTTGTAGCATCATAAAAAGTAACAAAAAAATTTTCTAAAATTTTGCCTTGATTCCAATCAGTGTTAGTCAATGTAAATCCTAATCCACGATCATTAATATAAGCACTTAATAAGTTCTTATATAGATATGCATCATGCATTATGGTATAGGTACTATTCCAACGAGTAATTACATCAAGTTTAAATTTTTTAAAACGTTTACCATGATTTATACATAATTGTTTAAATTCTTAAAGTCTTACTCTTGAAGAATGAATAAAAGAAACTGCATTTCTAATTTTGAAATAACCTCTTGAATTATGTCCATGCTAGATTGAACAAAAAAATTTAATATATGATATGCACATCTAATATGAAATAATTGTCCATTTAAAATGGGATGCAAAGAGTCATTTAATAATACAATAGCAAAATTATTAGATGCATTATCAAAAGTAATAAATATTATTTTATTATTAATATTATATGAGCATGCAGTTTGATAAATAGCATTTGAAATTTGTTGTCCCAAATGCGGAAAATCAAAAGTACAAAAAGCAAGAATTCATTTATTTAGTTGCCAATCATTATCAATATAATGAGCAATAATAACAATAAAACAATTACTACCTAAAGATGCCGACCAAATATCAGAAGTTAAAGAAATTCTAGCATTTAAATTTGAAAGCATTTCAATTAAACTTTGTTTCATTGCTAAAAAGTTTGTCATAGCCACTCTTCTAAATGTACGCCTACTAGTTCTTCTATAAGCAGGTTGTAGGCCTAATTGAACATAATGTTCAAAATTATAAGATTTGCATAAACTAAAAGATAATTCATCCTGAACTATTCATTTTATAAGTTTTTTTTTGATTTTCATGGTTATATACAAAATTACTTACAAGTGATCCCTCTTGTATATTAAGGGTACTTTGCTGACGGAATCATGCATCCTATGAGTCTCTTGATGTCTTTTTAAATGCCCTGTTTCCTAGTACAACTGTAAAGTTTTGCACATTTTCGATATTTTGTTTTATAGACTCTATCAACTATAATTCTATCAAATCATTCCAAACATTACTAGTCATCTTACGAGAAGAGGTTTGACATTCACTGACACTGGCTCTAGAGGAAACTTAGGATTGGGGTTGGGGATTAGTTTTCTCACCCTCAGAAAAAGGATGGATGTCAAAATTACTTTCGTTATGAGATGTCATATCTAAAATTTTTAATTAATGAATGCAAAAAAAATTAAAACTAACCACAAGAAGGAATTGAGAAGAGGATCAAAGGTGAGGCGTGGAACTGAGATTTGTGAGCTTCCTCTTATGCTCTCGCCAGTCGCCTCTTAACAAGAAGTGACCTCATTTCTGTTATACTTCTCAACAAGAACCTCCTCTTATGTAGCACTTGAACACTTGCTAGAGCACTTACCACTTGCCAGAACATTTGCAAACTAAAAATTAAATTACTAGAGCTTACTAGAAGAGAGAAATAGTAGTAGAGAAGGAGAGAAGAGTTGGTTTGGTGTGATGAGAATGAGAGGAATGAGCTATTTATAGAAATCCTAATTTTTTTTTCGAAAATACCCTTCAATATAGCTATTATATGGCTGTTGGGAGAGGATAAAATGGTCAAAACCCCTCCTAACGGCTATATAGCCGTTAGGAGCCTTACCAGGCATGACCCCTAGTGGGTCGTGCCTGGCACGGCTCAGGCCCGGCACTGGCACGGCTCAGGCCCGGCACAGTCTCAAGCTCAAAATGGGCCACGTGCCATGCCGGGCTGCTCCCATAGCCATGCCGTGGCTCAAAATGGGTAGCGAAACCTTCAGATCTGATCCAGAAAATCAAGAGACATTGCCCAAGAAGAAGGTGCTGCTAGGGTTTCTTCCTTCTCCTTCTTTGAGAGATGCGGTTCCAAGAAGATGGCTAGGGCAGAGATGGCAGCAATAAAACCCTAGAAATCTAGGGCATCTATACGTGAGAAAGAGAGGAGGAGGAAGAGAAGGGATAGCTTATTCTAGGAAGAAAAGGGTTTCTTTCAACACAACTTGTTTGTCATGCTCTTTCCCATGTAAGTGTTCTCTAAAGTTTTCCAAAGCCCCTTGCCGTGGTCTGCGTGCAAATCTCCGGCAAGACTTGATCAGCCAAGCACATCCTGATTGTGCTAAATGCAATCTCCTCTAACTCCTCACAATCCTCACGACTTACATTATCCGGTCTTTGTTTCACCAAGACCTTATAAATCCTTTGCTGTACCAATAAATCCTTCACCCTTTGCTACCATAGGGTGAAGTTCCCCTTGCCATCATACTTTTCAAAATCCAATTTAAAGTTACTAGATGCTATATCCAACCAAGAAACAATGCACACAAAAAAAACAGAAAATTAAACTTGCTGCAGAAATTTCTGGTTTGATATCTTACCAAAAAACGCCCAAGATCCAATGTTTTCTCCACCAAATCACCGAGGCTCTGATACCAAATGAAGAGTGGATCGTCCTCTTTCTAACCTTGGAGCATAACACGCATTCGACCAGCCCCAAGTCGTGTGGAGATGCGGAAGCGAGATGATATCCCTACTGAAATTCTGCAGCAGAATTTGAATCTTGATCTTGGTAATCTTCCCAGATTGATTAGTGATGCAGGGCGATATTCAAAACACCTGCAACTCAAGAACGATCTAATCTGCGAGAAAAGAATTCGTCCAGGTTTGGTTCGAATCTTGACAAGAAAAGGGGAAAATTTCGAATTTGATCACTCACAATCCGAAATTTAAAGGAAGATTGAATTTTCAATTCAATTGTTTTGAATCAGAAAAAAAACATTCATCTGAATTCAAGAAAAAAAAACTAAATAGCATCTTTCTTCTCTGCCTTCTGACGGCCGCCCAAAACCAACCTAAATAAAAGAGATAAAACCCTAACATCATAAGTTTAGAAAAATTACAACTATGCCATTAAAAACGAAAACAGGCCCAAAACTCCTATCAGACGAGCCCGGATGGCCAAAATCCACAGCAGCTCATCGCCAAAGGCAATGACTTTGAATCAGCAGTCCGTTTCCATGTGACCAGCCAAGTTTGGGCCCAGTCCGACACAGTAAAATTTGTCAAAATCCGTTTGTTTCAAGCCCGTTTGTTCTGCAACCTCTTGGACCTTCGTAGATTATCTGGTGTGGTCTTCCCTGACGTGGCCTGCTGACTCTGGGTTGCTGGTACAGGAACATCCAAGGACTGGTTCGACTGACCCGAACTCTGGTCCGAACTGATGTCCTCATCACTCTCCCCTTCCTCTGAAAAGCTTGACCTCAAGCTCGAATTCTCTCCTGCATAAGGGGTCAGATGCCGAATGTTGAACACATCCGAAATGAAGACATCATCTGGTAACTCAACCCGATAGGCATTGTCACCAAATTTCTCCAATACCTGGCATGGACCTATCTTCTTCGGCTTGAGCTTCGTTAAAGCTCCCTGTGGATACCGCTCCCTCGGTAAGTAAACCCATACCAAATCGCCCACTTCAAAGGACTGTTGCCGACGCTGCTGATCAGCTTTCGCCTTGTATTTGGCGTAAGTCTGCTCCAATTTGGCTCTAACAGTCGCATGTATCTCCTGCAAGTCAGACACTCTATCTTCGACCTTCTGACTCACCTTCTCTGGCGACTCAACTGGCAGAACATCCAAAGGACCTCTTGGCAAGAACCCAAACAGTATCTGAAACGGAGCAAACCCTGTAGAACGGTTCACTGAAGAGTTGAACTCAAACTCAATCTTCGGCAAACACAAATCCCAGCTCCTGAATTCATGCACATTTGCCCGCAACAGATTACCCAAGCTACGGTTGACAACTTCAGTCTGTCCATCCGTCTGAGGATGATAAGGACTGCTGAATTTCAACTTTGTGCCCAACTTCTTCCACAGCTCTCGCCAGAAGTGTCCCATAAACTTGCTGTCCCTGTCTGACACTATGGATGCCGGTATACCAAAATGCCGAACCACTGAAGCAAAATATAAGTCAGCAACCTTTGACGCATCAAAAGTGGTTTTGCATGGCAAGAAACACGCCACCTTACTGAACCGATCCACAATCACCATAATCGAATCCAGTCCCCTTGCTGTCCGCGGCAATCCTACAACAAAGTCCATAGAAACATCTCGCCATGGTGCCTCTGGGATAGGTAAAGGCGTGTACATACCTTGGTTCGTGTCTGTCCCCTTCGACTCTTGACACAACCTGCACCTCTTCACAAAAGCCTTGACATCTCGGTCAAGACCAGGCCAATAAAACCGCTGCCGAATCAACCAGGCTGTTTTATCCCTTCCGAAGTGACCCTGGTTATGCAGTTCCTGGATGATCAACACACGAAGAGACGTATCAGGAACACATAAGCAGTTACCTCGAAACAAATATCCATCATGGAGAACGAAATCAGTTCGCTCCCCCGCCTCAATTTTGGCCAAAATCCCCTTGAAGTGCTCATCCACACGAATGTCCTCCCTTACACTCTCAAAGCCGAGAGTGTACACATGCATAGCGCCAATCAACAAGCTCCGCCTACTCAAAGCATCAGCCACTCTATTCAACGTACCAGACTTGTGCTTGATGCTGAAAGTGTATTCCTGCAAGGCACTCACCCACTTCGCATGCCTTGAACTCAGTTTATGCTGACCCTGTAAAAACTTCAGCGCCTGATGGTCTGAATACAGTACAAACTCCCGCTGAATCAAGTAGTGGCGCCAATGCTGCAAGGATCTCACAATGGCGTACAATTCCAGATCATAAACCGAATAAGCCAGTTTAGCTCCTCCCAGCTTCTCACTGAAGTATGCGACTGGTCTTCCTTCCTGGTTAAGCACTGCCCCAATTCCAGTCTTCGAAGCATCACAATCCACCTCAAAAACTCTATCAAAATCAGGAAGAACCAATAAAGGAGCTTCGGTCAATCTGACTTTCAGCCCATCAAATGCCTCCTGTGCGGCATCATTCCACCCGAATCTGGCTCCCTTCAACAATTCCGTTAAAGGTGCAGCCAGCTCACTATACCCCTTGACAAACCTGCGATAAAACCCTGCAAGACCCAAAAAGGATCTCAATTCTGTCAAGGTTGAAGGTACTGGCCATTCCACAATTGCATGCACCTTATTCCTATCTGGGAGAATCCCCTCTCCAGTCACAACGTACCCCAGAAAAATTAGTCTCCCAACCATCCAAATGCACTTCTCTGGGTTAGCAACTAACTGGTTCTCACGTAACACTGACAAAACCTGTGCCACATGGCCCACATGCTCTTCGGCTGTCCTGCTGTATATCAAAATATCATCAAAGTAGACAACCACAAATGAGCTAAGAAATGGACGTAAAACCTGGTTCATTACGCGCATGAACGTGCTCGGCGCGTTTGACAACCCGAATGGCATTACCAACCATTCATACAGCCCTTCCTTAGTCTTGAAGGCTGTCTTCCATTCGTCTCCAGGCTTCATCCTTATCTGATGGTACCCACTCTTCAAATCAATCTTCGTGAAGACCTTAGCACCACTCAACTGATCAAGCATGTCGTCCAACCTCGGTATCGGGAACCTGTACTTCACAGTAATTTTGTTAACCGCGCGGCTGTCGACACACATGCGCCACGTACCATCCTTCTTCGGTACCAAAAGGGCTGGCACCGCGCACGGGCTAATGCTCTCCCGTACGAACCCCTTGTCCAAAAGTTCTTGGACCTGCCTCCTCAATTCCTCATGCTGTTGCGGTGTCATCCGATAATGAGCCTTATTCGGCAACACTGAGCCCGGAATAAGGTCAATGCCGTGCTGAATATCTCGGAGAGGTGGTAATCCAGCCGGTAGCTCCTTTGATACAACATCTCGGAATTCCTCCAAGATAGACACCAACTCCTCAGGAATCATATTCGGCCTTTGCTCCTCTTCCACGCCGAAGTCCCCTGACTTGCTCACCAAAGCAAAACAAACATCCTCTCCATCCAAACTCGCATCGAATTCTGTGCTTGGTAAACAAATTACGTATTCTGTCCACTCACTTCCTGAAGCGGCTTCAAAATAACTTTCCTCCCATCTGGACGCAGCATATAACTGTGGGTGTACCCGTTGTACACTGCCCTGTTATCAAACTGCCACGGACGCCCCAGTATGATGTGAGTAGCATCCATTGGAACAACATCCGCCTCAATAGTTGTCTCGAAATGAGGACCAAAACACAGTGACAACTTACACCTTCGGCTGACCTGAATGTCTGCATTTCGGTTCACCCAACCGAGCTTATATGGATGTGGGTGAGGGTCTGTCTGCAACCCCAGCTTCTTCACAGCCTCCTCTGCTATCACATTCTCCCAACTGCCGGAGTCTATGATAACACGACATGTTTTGCCAGCCACAAAACATTTCGTTGTGAAGATGTCATGCCGACGCCAATCTTCATCTGATCTCGGCGCCAGACACATTCTTCGTATCACCAAGCTCTCCCCTTGAATATGGTCCGGATCAATAACACACAGCTCATCATTAAATTCCTCATCCTCAGGGAACTCTCCTCCATTTCGCCCTCCATATACTCCTCCATATACAACTGAGCTCGCGCCTTGGGGCATTCATTGGCATAGTGCCCCAAATTCTGACACCGATGGCACGAATGTTAGCCCTGTTGCTGCCCACTCTCGCCTGAGAACCTGAGGTTCCATTCGACCCTGTTGGTCTTGGAGGTACTGATGCCTGCGGCCTCGCTACTGGAGGCATAAATTTGCCCCCTGAATTCTGCCCTGAACTCTGGCCCGTAGTAAAACCCCCTCTGCTCTGAAACCCCCTGTTTCTCATCAAGCTCTTTTCCACTGCCTGAGCCCTCATATGCGCATCTCCTACACTATCAATTCGATGCACAGCCAGTGCATCTTGGATTGGCAGCCGCAAGCCATGAAGATACATGGCTATCAATCTCGGTTCAGCCTCAATCAACCGATTTCGTGCAACCAATCGATAAAATTCAGTTGTGTACTCCTCGACGCTCCGACTACCTTGCGTCAAACCATGCAACTTCGAATACAAAATCTGCTCATGGTTCGGAGGCAAAAACTCCCTGTTCATCTCCTGCTTTAGCGCTGCCCATGACGCTAATGGAGGTCTCCCATCCATATATCTACGATAGTGCTGCGCATGCCACCAAGCAGCAGCCCTATCTCTGAATCGAATTGTGACAAGCGGTACCTGCTTGTCTAAGGGCACCTCCTTCAGACGAAAAACATCATCGACCTGAAGGGTCCAATCAACATACTCGTCTGGGTTAATTCCTCCTTTAAACTCTGGAATTTCGACCCTGAAGCCTGCTTCCCACCGATTCTGATTTTCGAAATAGGGAGGTTGATCGACATACCTTGGAAGTCCAACATCAGGCCTCTGTTGCCCTCTTCGAATTGGTGGTGCCTCCAGATTTTCGAAACCCCTCTCCCTACCTCCATCAATTTCATCACGCTCCTCCACTCGAATGGGTTGGGCACGATTTTGCACCTCCATCCGCGCCATCATCGCCTGCATGGTTTGCATCATCTGTTGCATCACCTGGTGCTGGTCTCGCATGGCGTCTTGCATAGCATCTCTCACGGCGTCTCTCAGGGATTGATCGTTGTTCTTCTGCTCCATTGGATCAAGGCTCTGATACCAAGTTGATGCAGGGCGATATTCAAAACGCCTGCAACTCAAGAACGATCTAATCTGCGAGAAAAGAATTCGTCCAGGTTTGGTTCAAATCTTGACAAGAAAAGAGGAAAATTTCAAATTTGATCACTCACAATCCGAAATTTAAAGGAAGAGCAATTGAATTTTCAATTCAATTGTTTTGAATCAGAAAAAAAACATAGATCTGAATTCAAGAAAATAACAACTAAATAGCATCTTCTTCTCTGCCTTCTGACGGCCGCCCAAAACCAAGCCTAAATAAAAGAGATAAACCCTAACATCATAAGTTTAGAAAAATTACAACTATGCCATTAAAAACGAAAACAGGCCCAAAACTCCTATCAGACGAGCCCGGATGGCCAAAATCCACAGCAGCTCATTGCCAAAGGCAATGACTTTGAATCAGCAGTCCATTTCCATGTGACCAGCCAAGTTTGGGCCAGTCCGACACAGTAGCTGATCGGATTCGATTGACCCAAAGTGTCAAAATCGGGTCAATTGGCCCGTTTCAAGCCCGTTTGTTCTGCAACCTCTTGGACCTTCGTAGATTATCTGGTGTGGTCTTCCCTGACGTGGCCTGCTGACTCTGGGTTGCTGGTACAGGAACATCCAAGGACTGGTTCGACTGACCCGAACTCTGGTCCGAACTGATATCCTCATCAATTAGCAACTAGGATTTTCCTTGGTTTCTTGCGCCCCAAGATTGTAAGAGAGGGTCGTGGCCTCTCTTCTTCCTCACGTGAACCTTCAGATCTGATTCAGAAAATCAAGAGACGTTGCCCAAGAAAAAGGTGCTGCTAGGGTTTTTCCTTCTCCTTCTTTGAGAGAGGCGGCTCCAAGAAGATGGCTAGGGCAGAGATGGCAGCAATAAAACCCTAGAAACCTAGGGCATCTATATGTGAGAAAAAGAGGAGGAGGAAGAGAAGGGATAGCTTATTCTAGGGAGAAAAGGGTTTCTTTCATTTTTCTATAATCATCATCGTTACATGACTATATATAACCTGTCCCCATGATGGCCACCAAAATAAAACCAGCACCACACATGAACCGGTGCCTTATTATATATAATAAACCCTAAAAAACTCCCTTGGACCAACCCACACCTTGGGCCCAAACCCAGCCCAATGATAGACTAGCCCCCTCAAGACCCAACAACCTGGGCCTTAACCCTGTGGAGCCTACAAACCTCCACCCTAGGATTTAAACTTTGGAGTACCACACTAGGCTCTACAATCTCCACCTTGGTGCTTGAAAGCTGCTGAAAAATCTGCACATTCCCTCAGACCCATCAGTGTCACACATGAGAGAAAGCTATCGTGGAAGAGTCTTCGTAAGTGCATCTGCCTGGTTCTTCTTTATATGAACTTTTACCAGCTCCACTTCACCTTCTTCCACCAATTCTCTGATCCTGTGATACCTCACATCTATATGCTTTGTGCGTGCATGATAGATTGGGTTCTAAGCCAACTGCAGGGCACTCTGACTATCACTGTGTAACAATATTGTACCCTGCTTCACCCCCATTTCCATGATGAGTCTCTTTAACCAAAGAGCCTCCTTGGCAGCCTTTGTAATCCCTATATACTCAGCTTCTGTTGTAGACAAAGCTGTAATAGGTTGAAGGGTTGATCTTCGAGAAATTAATCCACCATACATGTTGAACACATACCCTGTGGTAGACCTTCTTGTATCCAGATCACCTGCAAAATTTGCATCCACAAATCCTTCCAATGGACCTAATGACTTACTTGGGATATTAGATTTCTCCTTAGATCCATCTTGCTGCCCAAAAATTAGACCAAGTCCATGAGTTCCCTGAAGGTACCTCAAAATCCACTTGAGTGCCTTCCAGTGCTCCTTCCCTGGGTTCGCCATGAATCTGCTCACCTGGCTCACTGCATATGCTATGTCAGGCCTGCAACACACCATAGCATACATAATGCTGCCCACGACACTGGCATATGGAACTCTCTCCATGTACTCTTTCTCTTCATCTGTCTGGGGGTTCTGTAACTTAGAAAAAGACATGTGAGTAGCCAAAGGTGTTCCAACTGGTTTGGCCTTATCCATCCCAAACCTCTCCAACACCTTGTGAATATATCCACCCAATGACAAGTGTAGAATTCCCTTGGTCCTATCTCTGTAAATTTTCATCCCAAGTATCTTCCTAGCTGACCCCAAATCCTTCATTTCAAATTCTGTTGATAATGCATATTTCAGTCCATTCACTGCTTCAACACTCCTGCTGGCAATGAGCATATCATCCATATATAAAAGGAGATATAGTGTGTCATCCTCATCCATATCTTTCACATAGACACAAGTATCATGTTCACATCTAGAAAATCCAAGGCCCAAAATAAAAGTGTCAAACCTTTTGTACCACTGACGGGGTGACTGCTTCAAACCATAGAGCGATTTCTTTAGTAGACACACTTTTTCTTCCAATCCAGATTCCTTGAAACCCTCTGGTTGCTTCATGTATA
The DNA here is from genome assembly GCA_900491605.1 of Calamus simplicifolius. NCBI lineage: Eukaryota > Viridiplantae > Streptophyta > Magnoliopsida > Arecales > Arecaceae > Calamus > Calamus simplicifolius. The sequence continues at coordinate 1,205,005 of UESW01004383.1, forward strand.
TCCTCTCCTCTAGACTCCCATGTAAGAAAGCCGTCTTCACGTCCATCTGCTGCAACTCCATACCATGTTGTGCTACGAGAGATAACAACACACGAATTGAAGCATGACGTACCACTGGAGAGAATACCTCTGTGTAGTCCACTCCCTCTCTCTGTGAGAACCCCTTAGCAACAAGCCTTGCTTTGTATCTGACTCCACCTTGCTCTGAAGGTGCCTCCTTCTTTGTGAACACCCATTTTGAACCAATGGCCCGAGCATCTCTAGGTAGATCCACTAGCTGCCATGTCTTGTTCTTTTCCAGGGACTCCATCTCCTCCATCATGGCCTGCATCCATGAGTCTCTTTCTGAACTTTCCATGGCTTCTTGGAATGTCTCTGGATCTTCATTTGCAGTGATTAGAGCATAGGAAATCATCTCATCAATGCGATACCGAGCAGGTTTGATGATGGTACGCTTTGCCTTGTGCAGTGCTACACCTCTTTGATCATCTCTCAAAGCTGAAGTGTGTGACTCCACCTGCACCTCCCTCTGAATTGATGGCTCTCCTGGCTGATCCTTTATATGTATTGGAACATCCATACCAAACTCCACATCAAAAGAAGCACGTTTTGAAGTAGAAGTAGAAGTAGAAGGTACATCACCTGTCAGCCAATGCTGTCCACTGCTGTCCTGTTTAGCCTTTTCAGCTCCATCTGTAATCTTTGACCTCTTCAAGATGCTCTTCTCATCAAAAATAATGTCTCTACTGATGATACACTTCTGTGAATCTAACTCCATAGCAAATAGCCTTTAACTCCCTATGGATACCCGATGAAGATCAGCCTTTGTGATTTTGGGTCCAGCTTGCTCCTTTTAGTTGCCTCCACATGTGCATAGGCTGGGCAACCAAAAATTCTTAGGTGTCCAAGCTCCACCTTCTTCCCACTCCAGATCTCCTCTGGAATGCCTCTATCAAGTTTTCTATTAGGGGACCTATTAACAAGAAAACCAGAGAACATAATTGCATCACCCCAAAAGACCTTGGGCAGTGATGCCTGCAGCCTCAAACTCCTAGCCTTCTCTGTCAATGTACGATTCATCCTCTTTGCCACACCATTCTGCTGGGGAGTCATCCTCACTGTGTAATGGCGTTGGATCCCATTTTCCTCACAGTAGCTTCTGAATTCATTGCTTGTATACTCCCCTCCATTGTCAGATCTCAAACACTTCACTGGTTTTCCTGTCTCCTTTTCAACACCAACTCTCCAAGCTTTAAACCGGGAAAATACCTCTGATTTTTTTCTTATCAGATATACCTATACCTTCCTGGAGTAGTCATCAATGAAGGTCAAAAAATACTTAGCCCCACCTCTGGCTGACACAGGGGCCGGTCCCTATACATCTAAGTGAACTAGTTCCAGAATACCTTCACTCTGCTTGGAACTGCTGGCAAACCTCACCCTATGTTGTTTACCATAAATACAGGGCTCACAGATGTCATTGTCCTCCTTCTTAAGTGCTGGAATTAGACCTCTTTTGCTGAGTTCTATAAGCCCTTTATCACTCATGTGTCCCATTCGATAGTGTCATAGTTTATAGACCAACTGTTCCTTCTGTGCCGCTGCTAGCACCTCTGCACCATCTATGGCCACTGAGCCTTCCATCTGATAGAGATTATTTTCAACCTTCTCCTTTCATCACCACTAATGTACCCTTGGTTATCCTCAAACATCCACTCCCCGGCTGGCTTCCAAAAGCATACCCATGCTTCTCCAGGTAGCCCAAAGAAATTAGATTCTTCTTCAACTCCGGGACATGTTTGACATTGTTAAAGTCCTTATAACCCCATCATACATCCTCACCATTATGCTTCCAACTCCAGCAACCTTACAAGGATGATTATCACCAAGGCATACACTCCCTCCATCAGATTCTTCATAAGTTGCAAACCACTCTCTATGTGAAGTATAATCGTGAGAACATGCTGAGTCAAGTATCTAACAACTATCACACTTCTTGGTCCCATCTGAAACTACCAGTACATCATCTTTACTGTCTTCAGATGAATTTGCACCACCATTGCTGGCTGAACCTCCCTTGGAAATGCCCTTCCCCTTCTCATTCTTCAGAAGTGGGCAATTTCTCTTCAGGTGACCAATCTGATGACACTTGTAACACTTCCATGCTTTCTGCTTGCCCCGAGACTTAGATCTGCCTTTGGACTTGCCTCTAACCTTTTCCCAGGGTCTTCCTTGCCTCTCATTCACAGCAAGTACCTCTGTGTTAGAGTTTCCCATGCGAATCTTTTCTCTTGCTGGTTTGATCTCAGCACCCCCACAACCTCTTCATAATTCAGGGTCTCCTTCCCATACACCAAGGTTGTAATCAGACCAGAACTGGGTAGCGAACACAACAAGATGAGGGTCTTGTCTTCTTCATCAATCTTCACATCAAGGCTCATCACCTCTGAGCACACTTGATTGAATTTTTGAATATGGGCCACAAGATCTCCTCCCTCAGGCATTCTCAAGTTATACAACTATTTCCTCAACCACAACTTGTTTGTCATGCTCTTTCCCATGTAAGTGTTCTCTAAAGTTTCCTAAAGCCCCCTTATCGTGGTCTGCGTGCAAATCTCCGGCAAGACTTGATCAGCCAAGCACATCCTGATTGTGCTAAATGCAATCTCCTCTAACTCCTCCCAATCCTCACGACTTACATTATCCGTCTTTGTTTCACCAAGACCTTATAAATCCCTTGCTATACCAATAAATCCTTCACCCTTTGCTGCCATAGGGTGAAGTTCCCCTTGCCATCATACTTTTCAAAATTCAATTTAAAGCTACTAGATGCCATATTCAACCAAGAAACAATGCACACAACAAAAACAGAAAATTAAACTTGCTGCAGAAATTTCTGGTTTGATATCTTACCAAGAAACGCCCAAGATCCAATCTTTTCTCCACCAAATCACCGAGGCTCTGATACCAAATGAAGAGTGGATCGTCCTCTTTCTAACCTTGGAGCATAGCATGCATTTGACCAGCCCCAAGTCGTGTGGAGATGCAGAAGCGAGATGATATCCCTGCTGAAATTTCTGCAGCAGAATTTTGGATCTTGATCTTGGTAATCTTCCCAGATTGATTAGCAACTAGGATTTTCCTTGGTTTCTTGAGCCCCAAGATTGTAAGAGAGGGTCGTAGCCTCTCTTCTTCCTCACGTGAACCTTCAGATCTGATTCAGAAAATCAAGAGACGTTGCCCAAGAAGAAGGTGCTGCTAGGGTTTCTTCCTTCTCCTTCTTTGAGAGAGGCGGCTCCAAGAAGATGGCTAGGGCAGAGATGGCAGCAATAAAACCCTAGAAACCTAGATCATCTATATGTGAGAAAGAGAGGAGGAGGAAGAGAAGGGATAGCTTATTTTAGGGAGAAAAATGTTTCTTTTATTTTTCTATAATCATCATCGTTACATGACTATATATAACCCGTCCCCATGACGGTCACCAAAATAAAATCAGCACCACACATGAATCGGTGCCTTATTATATAGATAATAAACCCTAAAAAACTTCCTTGGACCAACCCACACCTTGGGCCCAAACCCAGCCCAATGATAGACTAGCCCCCTCAAGACCCAACAACCTGGGCCTTAACCCTGTGGAGCCTATAAATCTCCACCCTAGGATTTAAGCTTTGGAGTACCACACCAGGCTCTACACATGCCCTGTCGGGCCTGAATTTTTTTTGGCCGAGGTCTATTACTTCATGGAGCTTGGGAGGTAGTTCTTTGGCCCTTCATTGCCAGCATTAGGTGAAAGGAGACTCATGTAAGCTTGATTCCTTGAAACAGCCTAAAGATGAGCTATTGCATTGAAACAAAGAGAGAAAGGTCTCCTTCCCCTATGTTGACCATCTCTACTTCAGATCGAACAAGAGCTTAAGAGAATGGTGATGGGGAACTACAGCAACGACGAGGCTAGTGGCCAATCACAATGATAATTACCATCCAAAAACAGTAACAAGAATGACAAGAAGAAAAAGCTCCCTATCAGCTGACATTCATTGCATTCTACAGTTCGTTGGGTTATTGGAAGGTTGATTAGTATCCTTGTAGCTACTAGATGACCAATCACAACTACTCCGGTGAGGGAGGCCGTTTTTCAGTTGGGTCTTCAATCCATTTTCATGAAAACAGAGGTTTTGATCCCTTTCTTGATTTTGATGGCCATCAACAGCTTGCCGATATACTAGGCAAGGTGAAGGGGAAAGAAGGTGAGGAAGAAAGTTGCCTACCTTCGATAGTCTTCTCTAACAATGGTAGCTTCAAAAATTCTATTTCTGTCGGCCTCTGGTTACTCATGGTCATTGATGGATCAATGGCTATATCAATAGGAGGGATTGTATTATTGAGGAGCTATGACTCTTGCTTCGAAAGTCTCATTTTGATTAGGGGTTAGTGAGACCCTAATTCTAATCGAGAGTTTATGCCGCCTCGGTTGAAGAGAGGACATATTCGATTAGGTCTCAATCTCTTAAACATTCATTCTCAATTATTGGCCAATCAATAGGACCATGCCCAAACCTAATATTCAGGTTCAGGCTTTGGCTCAGGCCAAGTAACGATTTGAGCCCAACTTGAAATTTTTTGGGCCCAAATATTAAGCCCAGACCTTGATCCAAATGAGCTCGGGCCTAACCTAGGGCCGACTCAATATCAAGCCAGCTTGATGGGCTGTTGGCCTGTTCAAGCCCATTTCCAATGCTATTTAAATTGCACAAATATTCTCAAGAGTTAATATATGGAGCATAATTTTGTGATGCTTTAAGCATGTAACCCTAGAAATCTTATATGACATCTAAAGAATATTATCATTGTAACATATCACCTGTTTTCACCCATTCATATTTGTTTTAGTCTTTTCTTGATATCTAAATCTTAATATCCATGTTAAGCTTAAAATATTCTACCATTTGTGACTGCTTTTTGCTTAAATTTTTTGAATTCAACGCTCCCATTGTTTCTTGGTGTCATGTCCCGACCTGCTAATTGGGCTATGCTATCTCTCTAATTCTCAACTCATAATCGCCATCAACCTTGACCTTATCCTTTATGTTGGTGCAAGGGCTTTGTGGTTGGATTTTGCTGCCATCAGTATGGCACCATCTGTGGGAAGGAGAAGAAAGCTTCGTGGCTCAAACTCAGTGTGAAGGCTTTTGTTGGCAACAATGGTGTTGCTCAAACTAGGTTTGGGACTTGATCGCTTTCCTCAATCTTTTAGAATCCTGATAAGCACAGAACCACACATAAGGAGTTTTACAAAATTTATATTATATGATATGGCCAAAAGTGGTATGAAAGCCTTACATCCATTGACCGAAGTTGGATTTATTCAAGAAAAAAAAGGGAGAAAAGAGGAATCGTCATATTTTGAGAGAAGCTACATGGGCATCGAGAAGGAGTAAAAAGAGAAATTTAAGATGAATCAATGGGGGTGAGGGATATTCTTGGCCTTTGAGATAGATGCAGATATTCATCATCATCATTGGCTACACTGATTGCTAGAGAGAAAGCATTCTTTATTGGTCTTGACCATGGAGTTGGAACAATGACCTATAATCCCTCAATTAGGTGACCAATAGACTCCATGGTGACTTTAGTGGCAGTTGAAGTTGTACCTTCCACAGCACTTTTGGTAATCATTGGAGCATCGCCATTATCTTCTTCCTCCTTAACCTCCTCAACCAGGTCTACGAAGGAAAGATCAAAGTCGAGACACTTAGCCAAGATCTCTATCATATCCCTTCTAGCGTCAAATTAGGCTTCAATTGAGCAATCAGCTAGGATTGACCTAAACTCAATCGACACGCTAAATTCTACAACCTTCTTCACACTGTGTTCAACGAATGATCATTGCTTATCCACCAAGGTTGTCTCTACCATTGCTACCTTAGCCTCGATAGCCTCAACAACTCGGATCCTAACCTTCAGCTTAGCCACCTTGACCTCAGTCATATGGGCCCTCAATTCTTTATCCATCATCGTTTTTGCCTTAGCTACCTTCACCTCGACCTCAACCTTGGGCAAGTTAGCCTCAGCAAGCTGCACAGATGTCCGTTCAACCTTGGCCTCCTACCCTTTTACCTGGATTTTGGACTCTGCACCCACCCTCACCTTCCATCACGGCCACGAGAGGTCTCTCCGCTTCTTTTCCACTTCTCTACCTCTTATAAGACCCCAATGAGGTGGTAGTTGGCCTGAAGGAGCCTCTTTGAGATGACCTACATGTGTTGCACGAATTGGATACAATCTAAAGGCAGACTTCATCAAGTCCTAGTTTCTAAGACCCTGAAGGGACCTTTGGTTTGATAGTAGCATGACTTGTTAGGCAAGCTGGTAGGCCATAATTCCTTGATGTGTAGATTCTCCTTTGAGCCTTCATGATGCAGATGGGCTCAAGGAAGGAACCGCTAGGCCTAGAGCAAGAGTACAACAAGTGCTTGTGATGGAATCTTAAGTCATTGAGGTTGGAGATGGAGAGCTTGGCCCCCTGAGGGACCTTGGGTTGCAAGATCTAAAGCAAATGAAGCTAGTTAGAGGAGTCAAAGCAGAAGAACCTAAGCCTCTGGCAAGACCCAAGCTTTTTTTCAGAAATTGTCGCCCTCATCCTCTCATGGTGAATCTATTTTTCTCTGAAAACTTTTGTTAGGAAAATGAATCTCAAGAATTCTTTTCTTAGAAAAATATTTCGAAAGAAGATGCCAAACAAGCACTTAGAGGAATGAGGAGGATCAAGAAGTGTTGCTTTACAAGTTAACAACCCCAAGATGGATACTTACCTTTGCAGCGTCAACGATCAAGGCTCGCCTCTTGATTATCAAGCCAGCACATCGTTAGACACCTTGCAACATTAGGTTGGACATTCTCACAAAGTTATGGCACATGCCGCCTTCTATCCCACTGAAATAATATAGGCAGCTTGGAAGTGATATCTATGTACAAGGGCCTTTGGTAGAAATACCACTCTCATATAGGGCTTGAAGTGGGTTAGGCCAAGTCGAATGATGCCCTAGCTAAAGTCCAACCTCCTTCTTCTTCTTCTTCTTCTTTTTAGAAATTGGACCTAAGCTCGAGCCCAAGCGTGGCCCAAAACTCAATCAAGCTAACTGACAGCAATTCATTTGGGCCAAAAATTGGCTGGCAAAATCAATTTTTAGTTTTTAAGTGCTTGCATAAAAGTAAGCGGTATATAAAATAATTGTATATAATTACTCAAAAGAATTTGTTATGACATAAAGAGGCATTCTTACATAATTGACCAGAAATCTGATATGAAATTTAAAATGTTCATCATATTTTAAGGTTTTGCAATGGAGTTTGGGCCAAATTCAAACCTAACAAGTGTTAAAGTTTTGGGCTTTCTTTGGGCTCAAGCTTTGAGCCAGGCCAGGTGAAGTCCTAAACAAGGGCCTTGCCCATAGCCTATAGCCCAATTCCGCTTGAGTTTGGGCATTGTCAATGGCCTGCCTGAAGTCGGGCTGGCTCGATGGGCTGCGAGCCACCTGAGCCCACTTCTAGTTGAATATGAAAAGTTTTGATTGGTCCTCATCAGATGATATATTTTCACACGGCTTTATTTTCCTCTTATTGTTGGACTTTCCGTTCTAATTGGTCTCATGAACCATGTGTTATTGTTTTCATGCTGTAGACATGCTTTGCACGTATTAAGCTTGTGCCATTAAGAGTAGGCCGGCTGGATTTTTGTCGTATTATGGGTTATGTGTTCATGCTTTTTATTAGTAACCAGGACCGGGTTGTTCTCTTTCGACTACTGGGCCTGAAGGTACCACTGGTTTTGGTTCATCTTTTCATGACATGGAACTCATTCGTTCAAATAACAGCTCTGCACTGCAGGTTATTAAATGATCTGATTTTTTCCATTTAGATTTTATTTTTGGTGCCCATATATCACGCGACGAAAGTATTTGTTTAGAAGTGTTAGGTTGATAGATCAATTCAATATGGTATTTGTAATTGTTGCTTCCATATTAAAGTATGAAATTGTATGCAATTCTTAACTTAAAAACTGTTTGCCCTTTTGCGACCCCAGAGTAAATCAACTGGCATCTAAATTTTTAGCTTCAATGGGAGAGAGGCAAAAAAGATCCGAACTTCTACGATAGAAAAAGTCAAGATGGAGATGAGAAACAAATATGAGGGAACGTGGCTCTGCATGCAATTAATTTGGCATCAAGATTATTAAGAAGGAACTGAAAGCCTTGTCTTTACCACCCCCACCATAAATTGGAAGAAAAAAAAAAAAAAAATCTTGGTGTCACAAACCAGCACGGGAAGAGATAAACTGTAAAACTAAAAGCCTTCCAGCTGGTTGAAATGTAACAACACTAGAGTCCAGCCACCGCGTGAAAATAATTCCCACAAGCCGGTCTGTGACGCCTGGCACAAAGCACGTACGTTCCAAGTGATGAACGACCATTCGGTCAGTGATTTGAGAAATGTCTGTGGGTCTGCTATCAAACAAACTGTTAGTTCTACCAGGGTCAACTAGAAAGACATGGCAGACTTGTTCTAAGATTAATTTGAGACACCGTGCAGTGAGACGACAACGTCAGTAATCGATCTCCAAGCTCTATGTAAATCTCGAACCGAGTTCCGGAAAATGTATTCACTTGGTAATGGATATTTTTCCTCTGGGAATGGATGTAGAAGCTCCGCTTTCATCGGTATATGTCGCCAAACACTCCCTGTGCAAGTGTCATCCTGATTTGGAACAATGTTGCTTTTCCCAAGCAATTTGACTTGTGGTTCAAAGTGCCACAATTTGACGCATGTCACAGTGCTTTTCTGCAGAGAAAAAATAAAAAAAAAAATAAAATAAAATAAAATTTACCTTATTTGAATGAAAAGAAAAGTAGAAAAAAAAAGAGAAAAAAATAAAGAAAAAAAATGAGAGTTTCACGTAAAAATTCTCTTTCAAAACCTAAAAGATTTCGGAAAGAAAACTAAAAAATACTTTTTTTTTTTTTTCATTTCGATATTAATTTATCAAAACAAAACTGATTTATTTTTTAATCATTTATAATAAAACCATTATTATTATTATAATTATTAATTTTTTTCTTCTCTTTATTTTTTTTACTCATCAAAATAAAAAAAAAATAATTTTTTATTTTTTTTATCAACTTTTCTTTCCATCAAAAGAGAGCATTCCCGTGGAGCCGTCTAGAACCAGTGTCCAAATTCTGTGAAACTCGACTGCAGAGAATTAATTAGGAAAAGCGTGCGTCTCAAGGCCAGTATTATTCTTATCCGTGGAAATCTGTGGACAGTTGAAACAATATCTCTAAGGGGACATGCCTCTTTCTGTGATCACGAGATACACTTAGGCTGGATGCCGTTTTGGAATATGGCCAACCGAGCTCTTGCCTCTCTCCAGTGCATGGGTGATATCCATGGTCCAGTCTTCGAAGGCTGTGCGTCCACAGGTTGTTGCCATCGACATACAATCACGTCGACAGCGATGGATTATGACTTGGCTCTCACATATTAATTTGCAAGGTAGATAGATGCATCTTTCCTCTTCTCATACTTATCATAATGTTCTTTATATCCATCCATCCCTTTCTCATTCTTCATCTGTCCATATGCTTGTTTATCGCAAGCAAAATTGAATCGATGGTAGAGAAATGAAAACAACAGATGATGACAAAGTAAATTGTCATCGTGCTGTTAAAAATTCTATCACTTGTACCGGAGAGAGCTTTCAGATTCGAATTGAAAGGTGGCATGTTTTTCAAAAGACAACTAAAATCCATTAGGCTCTAACTCTACCACCTCTGGTTCTATATCTCAGATAAAGCAAGAATGGTAAATGCCAAGACACCATAATATATACAAGTGGTGACCGATTATGGTGGCTCTGAGCTGCTTAATTCCCATAAGAGTCCTGGATGGAATCTCTCTTTTTCTTTTTCTTTTTTTTCCTTCTGGTATCTATTGGCCTAACAACGTACTTGCCTTCTTTTTCCATCGTAATGCTTTGATGGTCCAAGCTAAGGTTAGCAGCAGCCTTTGAATGGTTGATGCAGAATGGCCTGGCCGCCCATTACGATATAAACGTGTGGACACCGAGTCCTGATGCCTGATCAACAACGCAAACAATATCAACTTCAACTCCGCAATCACACAAAGGGGACCGAGGACCGAAAGGACGTAAAGCAAAAATGGAAGAAGATTCCGTGATTAGCTTTTGAAACTTTTCTGATGTGATCGATGAAGTCGCGTTAGAGTTGACGAAACAAGTGGTTAATGAAATTTTCTTCTTCACCTTCGAGGTTTTTTTTTTGGCCTTTAAGATTTTCTTGACTTCAGATCTTAAGTCTCCTTGATCTTGGACAAGTTTTTTTAGCCTTGGATCTCAAGTTTTTTCGGTCCTTGACTAAGTTTCTTCGACCTCGGATCTCAAATTCTCTTGGTCTCCGACTTCAAATCCCTCGAACATCGAGTTCCTTCGGTTTTGGATCTCAAGTTTCCTCAATCTCGGACCCTAGGTACCTCTATTTCGAACCGCCTGACAATCATATGGCCCATCAATCATCTGCAGCTACTATTGTTCACTAACTGTCTGTAATTATGCGTGATCACTATCCATAATGATGCACGTATGATACGACTAGACCCATACCATTTATGGTGCCACGTCTGGTAGATGACTGACGGGGTAAGATACTTGCGATGCGCTCAGTGCCATTGCGATATGTTCAGTCAGCTTGATCATCTGTCCACTATCAAATAATATTTTGAAATTAACATTTTTTAAGAGCAAAAAAAAAAAAATAAGAATCTTTGAATAGATACAAGGACGACAACAAAAAAAGTTTAAACTCAAGTTCTTTAATCATTTTTACTGGCTTTATTTTTTTATTATTTTCGAATCACTTATAACATTGAAGGATCTCTATTAATCTTTAAAAAAATTTATGCAGAAGCTTTTTTTAAGAAAAAAATATTATTTTTCGGCATTTTGGAGGGAGGTGACTTTGGGGGCAACAAGATGATTTTGCAAGCAAAGGAAAATTGTTTAACGCGTGAGTGCCTGTCTTTGTTATCAATTAGAGAACTTCTTTTGGAAACGCAGTCTTTTCAACTCTCTCATGCCTCAAGATATGTTTTGACTGGAATTTGGCACCGCACGGACCTTTAAGCCTTCATTATTGGACTTCTGACAAATCTTGGTTGTCTGGAGACCTGTCCTGATCCATTCTCTCTGCCTCTCGTGTGTAATAACAATATGTGGGGAAAGTTTTGGTCTATCTCTCTATATATATATATTTTTAGATATATTCTTACAGGAAATTAATAAAATATATTTTTGTCTTTCCTATACTAATGTTACTGCTATCTTCTTCTTCTTCTTTTTTTTTTTTGTCTTCTTTCAAGGGGTACGTCCTGCTGTCGGTCAGGTATTTTTCTTTTCTTCATGAACTAATGCTTGCGTCCAGTTCAATTAAGATCGCGATGCTAATGTCATTTTCGAAACTACTAATATTCTCTAAACTTTCAAGCACACGGAGGAAGAAGTCATAATATGCCATTCAATTTGGCATTTCGAAACTATACTAATATTCTCTGACCTTTGAAGTGCACGGAAGAAGGAGCCATAATATCACATTCTGATATGGCTAATTACATCCCCTGATGGCACGGTAACAGCGTGCATAACCTTCAAAAGGGTAATAATTTCAATCGGCTCCTAGCATGGCTCTCCTTCGGCCTTAGTCTTGGTCTTGGCCTTGGCTTCGGTCTCGTTCCCAGCCTAAGTCTCTCAGCTCCGGCATCGGCTCCTGGCCTCGGCCCCGACATCGGCTCTTGGCCTCGGCCCCCCAGATCTCGGCCTCGGTCTCGGCTCAGACTTCGGGTCGGCCTAAGCCTTAACATAATTCCAGTCATGAAGCCAGATTCTAATGCTGAATGGATTTAAACTACCACGCGGCTCACTTGCCCACCTTTTGCCGAGATCACGGGCAGCTACAGATACTACACACCTGTCGATATCCGTGGAACGTGTCTAACAACCCGGTGCCAACCAACGAAGTCGATCTTAACAGGAGATAGGATCCGACTGTAATCACGGAAGGGTAAGAAGGACCCTGGACAGGTATATAAGGGCCGGCCCCCGATGAGGGGGAGACTCTCTCTCTCTCTCTCTCTCGAATTTGACTACTAAGAAATTTCTGTTCCTCGCATCACTGACCTGAGCGTCGAAGGGTCCCCACTAAAACCATCGGTCAGGGACTTTTCTTGCAGGTTCTCAGCCAACGGAGGTGATCATACCGCTCCTCTGAAGGTACCCGAAGCTTTCCTCTCACCCGACGCGCATCAGCAGTGATTCAGCGGCAACAGATTGGCATGCTAGGAAGGAGGGCCACGGCAGACAGACGTTTACTCTCACGCATCTGCGACCCCTCGACCTCTGTAAGGAAGAAGATGGCGGTTACTCGGGCACAAGATGCTTCTTCCATTCAAGTCGCGGGATGCCTACAGCGGGCTGAACAGTCGGAGGCCGACCTCCCTATTCCGCCTCCTAGGCAATCGCGGGCCGAACAGTCGAAGGCCAACCTCCCTGTTCTGCCTTCCATGCAGCCGCAAGCTAGCCAGGCCGATCGGCTTGATGCCCTGACTCATCAGGTGCAAGATTTGATAGTGGTGGTGCGGGAACTGCAGGAGCAGGGTTTCATCGCCATGCTTGCGCCACCTCAACCTCCTCCGCCGCATGTAGAAGGCCATGGAGCCAGTCAACCCCATCGAGGCAGGACCCCTTCTGAGGCCTCCCACCACTCGTCCTAGAAGCCTCATCGCCGGGAGACCTCCAAGCGACGATGATCTCTTTCCCACAATTCTGATCGCTCTCACAGGCAGCATGGTGAGAAAGAACCAAGGCACGTGCACTCCTTGTACCAGCAACCTTTCCCATCTTCATCTTCCGACTCCTCAAAAGAAGACACCAACAAAAGATCGCTCGTCGGGCCGAGCAACGGTTGGATGAGTATCATCAATGGTTGGAGGAGCTTAGCCGCCGGATCGCCAACCCCCACGGGATGGACTACGACCATCGTTCCGCGCTCTCTCGCCGCATTATGGAGGAGCCTGTCCCACCTCGGTTCCATATCCCCAGTTGGACCCGTACGATGGCACGACGGACCCTCTGGATTACTTGAAGAGCTACAAGATCCTCATGTAAGTCCAGAGGGCGACGGATTCTCTTCTCTGTGTCGCCTTCCCGGCCACGCTCCGGAAGGCGGCGCGTGCATGGTATTCCCGTCTGCCACCATGCAGTATCAACTCTTTCAGGCAACTCGAGCGATTTTCTTGGCCCACTTTGATGCATGCCGAAAGATCCCTCGGGTGGCTGATAGCATGTTCGCCGTCCAGCAAAGGAGCGGCGAGACCCTGAAGGACTTCGTCACCCGGTTCAAGGAAGCTGCACTTGAGGTTTATAACCTTGAGGATTCTGTAGCCACTCTAGCCCTGAAGCGAGGACTTCGTCCTTCCAGATTTGTCTACTGTGTGGACAAAAAGCCTTCCAGCTCCTACGCCGAATTGCTAAGCCGAGCGCAGAAATATATTCGCGCCGACGAGGCGGACTCTTCCAGGAGAGAGGCCGACAAAGGCTCCAGCAAGAAGCCAATATCCACGGAACCTGCTGGAGGACGATCCAGAAAGCCTGAGCCATCTCGTCGCTCAGATAACCGGCCTCAAATGCTCGATCCCAAGGAGCATTTCACTCCTCTCCTCGCTCCAATATCTCACATCTTGTTAGAGATTGAGGACGAGCCCTACCTTCGGCGTCCACCCCCCATGAAGCCAGGGGTTCCTCGCAGCAAGGAACTCTACTGCCGGTACCACCGAGACTGCGGTCATGACACTGAAGACTGCCACCTATTGAAGAAGGCCATTGAAGAACTTGTCCAGCAAGGTCACTTGGGCAAGTTTGTCCGAAGAGGAAACCCTACTGCCTCGGCCCGACGGCCCTCCCGCACCTCAGATCGGCATGGACAACAACCCGATGGAGAAGATGATAGCTATGATTTCCTGGGGGGGCAGGCAGCAATTCAAAAAGGCAGCATGAGGGGTTAGATTCTGTAATTCCTTTCTTTAGAAAGGACTTAGATGGGGTAGTTAACAAACATGACGATAGTGTCGTTGTGTCTATGATAATAGCCAAACACCCTGTAAAGAGAATTTTAGTAGACAGTGGAAGTTTCGTTGATGTTTTGAGCTACGAAGCCTTTGTTCGGATGAACCTGTCTAACTCTTCTCTTCGACCTGTCACCACTCCTTGATGGGTTTTACCGGGGATTCTGTGAGGATCGAAGGAGAGATCACTCTCCCTGTCACAGCCAGAACTCTGTGTCAGAGCATGGTTGCCATACATTTCCTGGTGGTCTGGATCCCACTGGCTTATAATGCTATCCTGGGGAGGCCTGGTTTAAACCTGTTGGATGCTGTTATCTCTACTAAAATGTTACTTGTAAAGTTCACTACTGATGAAGGAGTTGGGGAGATGAGGGGAGAACGGAGCCCGTTACTACTCTGTTATCACTTGGCCCCCAGTCCGCAAGAGTTGAAGCCAACCGCCGCGCCCAAGCCGTTCAACCCCCGAAACTTGGAAAAAAGGGGGGAACCAGCTAAGCATATGCTAACCTTCCTATTGGGAGAGGACCCAACAGAACCATCCAACTTGGGGCATTACTTCCGGAGGGAGCACGTGATCAACTCCTTGCTTTCTTATGTGAAACTCCGACATTTTTGCATGGTCATCCTTCGACATGCCGGGCATCCCTGAGGAGGTAATCACTCACAAACTCAACATCAAACCAGGATGCCGACCTGTCCGGCAGAAGAAGAGAAGTTTCGCCCCAGACCGACAGCTAGCCATAGACGGAGAGATCCGCAAACTGGAAGCTGCCCTCCACATTCGAGAAGTCCATTACCCAGAGTAGCTAGCCAATGTTGTGATGGTCCGCAAGGCTAACGGAAGTTGGAGGATGTGCGTGGACTTCACTGACCTCAACAAAGCATGCCCTAAGGACAGCTTCTTGTTGCCTCGGATTGATCAGTTGGTGGACGCTACGTCTGGACATGAAACCCTAAGCTTCATGGATGCCTTCTCGGGGTACAACCAAATCAAGATGGACCCAGCCGACGAGGAAGCTACTTCATTCGTAACAGAGAAGGGAATATACTGTTATAAGGTGATGCCTTTTAGACTGAAGAACGCGAAAGCCACTTACTAGAGGCTAATGAACAAGATCTTTAAAGACCAGATCGGACGCAATATGGAGGTGTACGTGGACGACATGCTGACCAAAAGCATCCATACCACTAATCACTTTGCTGACCTGGCGGAAACCTTTGGCAACCTCCGTCGGTATCAGATGAGACTGAACCCCCGTAAGTGTACCTTCGGGGTAATAGCAGGCAAGTTCTTGGGTGTCATGGTGACGCAACGTGGGATTGAAGCAAACCCTGATAAGATCCAAGCCATTTTAGACATGAGGTCTCCGGTTAATAAAAAGAAAGTCCAACGCCTAACCGGAAGGGTGGCGACCTTGAGCCATTTTCTATTCAAGTCCGCTGAGAGATGCTTGCCTTTCTTTAAGGCATTGCAGAGTCAATGGCTTCGAATGGACGAGGGAGTGCCACGAGGCCTTCAAGAGACTGAAAGAGTTTCTATTCACCCCGTCACTGCTGTCCAAGCTGAGGGGGAAGAACTTCTTCTATACCTCGCGGCTTCTCCTGAGGCTGTCAACTCCGTGCTGGTTCGCATGGACGCCGATGGACACAAAAGCTGGTATATTACACCAGCAAGGTGCTCCACGATGGGGAGACCAGATATTCGCGAGTCAAGAAGATTATCTTCGCATTGATTATTTCCACCCAGCACCTCCGACCTTATTTTCAAGCTCATCAAATTGTGGTAGTCACAGATCAACCACTTAAGGCGATCCTTTCTCGTCCTGACACCTATGGCCGACTGGCGAAGTGGGCACTTAAGCTGGGAGAATTTGACCTATCGTTCCATCTCAGGTCGGCCATGAAGTCTCAAGTCTTGGCAGATTTCTTGGTCGAATGCACTTGGGCTGAGGAGCAACCAGAAGAGTCCCATGCAAGCCCCTTGGGTCCTAAACCGAAGGAGGGGATGACTGGATCCTTCACGTGGACGGAGCGTCAAATTCCCAAGGGAGTGGAGCGGGCCTCATCCTGGCTAATCCAGATGGAGTTGTAACCGAATATGCCCTCGTTTTCTCTTTTCGACCACCAACAATCAGGCTGAGTATGAAGCCCTACTGTCTGGGATAAGATTAGCTCGAGAGCTTAGGGTGAAATGTCTTAGAGTATTCACTGACTCCTAGCTAGTCACCGGCCAAATCAGAGGGGAGTACGAGGCGCGGGATCCTACTATGTCCCATTACTTAAGTATGGTGCAGTCACAAGCCTCTTCCTTAGCCCAATTCAGCGTCAGCTACATTCCTCGAAGGGAGAATGCCAGAGCTGATGCACTGTCCCGACTAGCTACCTCAGCCGACGGACTTTGGGAAGAACCTTTGTAGAACATCTGGAAGCCCCAAGCATTGAAGCAACAGAAGAGGCCTTGCTGGTCGAGCAGGAGCCCTCTTGGATGGACGCTTATATTCGGTATCTTATCGATGACGCCCTCCCTGAAAACCCGACTGAGGCTAGGCTACTCAAGCGGCGGGCCCCGAAGTTTCTAATGATTGGCGAAAAGCTTTACCGAAGGTCATTCTCATACCCGTCCTCAAATGCATCGGCCCTGTAGAAGCAGATTACATCTTGTGGAAAATCCATGAGGGCATATGCGGAAGTCATCTGGGGGGCAGAGCCCTAGCATACAAAACCCTGCGGTAAGGATACTACTGGCCGACAATGAGAGAGGACACGTCCAAGCTCGTCAAGAGATGCGATAGTTGTCAACGCCATGCCAACATCCAGCGGCAGTCGACATCCCAGCTGACCCTCCTGGCTGCACCTTGGCCCTTTGCCCAGTGGGGTATGGACATCTTGGGACCATTCCCTCCAGCCTTCGGTCAACGCAAATTCCTGCTAGTAGCCGTCGACCATTTCACCAAGTGGATCGAGGCCGAAGCACTCACCAAGATCATTGAGGGTAAGGTGAGATCCTTTTTCTGAAAATTTGTAGTGTGTCGGTTCGGACTACCGCATACTCTCGTCACTGACAATGGCCGGCAGTTTGACAACACGGCCTTCCGAGAATTCTGCACCGAGCTAGGCATTCATCAGCGGTTCACCTCCGTAGGACATCCCCAGACCAACGGTGCGGCTGAGGTAACCAACCGCATTATTCTTCAAGGACTCAGAGCCCGGCTAGATGACTGCAAAGGACAATGGGTGGAGGAGCTCCCCAATGTACTGTGGGCCTACCACACAACGCCGCGAGCCCCTATCGGATAGACTCCCTTCAGCCTAGTCTTCGGGTCCGAAGCCTTATTCCTGTGGAGATAGGTGGCCCGAGCCCCCAGACAGAGTTGTACAGCGAAAAGGACAACCCAAATTAGTTGTGGGCTGACCTCGACCTAGTGGAAGAACTATGAGACCAAGCGACTCCAGATGGCAGCTTACCGACAGCGAACGGCCAGGTATTACAACGCTCACGTCCGCCCCAAGGCATTCCTGCCAGGAGATTAGTTCTCCGACGAGCCAAAGTTTCAAAGCTGACTGAAGAAGGCAAGCTAGCGCCAAAATGGGAAGGACCCTATCGAGTTGTGGAGGCACTCCACCACGGAGCGTACAAAATTGAGGGGCTGGATGGGAAGTCTCTCCCCCGCACTTGGAACGCAGACAACCTGCATCGGTACTATCAATAGCTAGTTAATGTTCATAATTTAAACATGTCTGCTAGAGTAATATTTATTCTCACTAACCTGTGTCTTTAAGTGATCCTACTTCTCACCTGAAGCTCGACTCCGCGTTGGCACCTGAAGCCCGACTCCGCGTCGGCATCCGAAGCCCGACTCCGCGTCGGCACTGGAAGCCCGACTCCGCATCAGCACCCGAAGCCCGACTCCACATCGGCATCCGAAGCCCGACTCCGCATTGACACCAGAAGCCCGACTCCACGTTGGCACCCAAGCCCAACTCTGCATCGGCATCCGAAGCCCTCCGCATCGGCATCCGAAGCCCGGCTCCGCGTCGGCACCCGAAGCCTAGCTCCGCATCGGCACCCGAAGCCCGACTCCGCATCGGCACTCTAGCTTGACTACATCGACGCACGAAGTCCGACTCCGCATCGGTACTCGAAGTTTGGCTCCTCACCGATGCAGCCCAATCCCGTGTCATCACATTGGCCCAGTAGTGTCAACGCTCCACTTGGTCTCGTGATGATAATTATAGGAACCTTGTCTGCCCCTTAATCGACCTCGCATCAGCTCTACACTCCGGTGCTTCCAGCCTTTGTACTGGCCAGCGGCATAAGGTTATTTGCCAAGGCCATAAGGTCGTGTACTTCAGTGCGATTATCAGCTATGCTTACCTACGGACTTGACCGCGGCTATTACGTAATTGACTCACGCCGGTTTATTCATATCATCCTATTCACTAATAACTGGCTATGAGGCAAATCAAATTAAGAACTGAATGAAGAATTTCATTGATGAAGCTACAAAATTGCCGATCAAGTCGAACTTAGTACAGTTGAAAGTAAAAGGAAAGAAAATAAGAAAAGAAACTATGGTTCGGCCGGAGCCGGACCATCATCCTCGGGAACCTCATCTGGTTCCAGCTCTTCAATCCCTTCGAAGCCGTAGAGTCTTCGTACTTTCTCTTTACAATCTTGGAATCCATCGTCGTATGCAAAGGCAGTAGTTTCGGCCAGCTCCTTGTCGAAGGCATCGGACTTCCTAAAATCCTCTACGACCCCGATGGCCTTCCATTCGGCCTCGGCGGCCCTCCTTTCGGCCTCGGCGGCCTTCTTCTCAGCCTCGGTCACCACCGCCCTAAGATCGACAATTCAGCATCAGCTCGGCGAGCGATTTCCTCGGCATTCTCGGCCCGCTCCTCGGCCACTCCTATTTCGATGGTGGCAGAGTGCAGCCGGTGCTTCAGCAAGTAAATCTCCGCTTCAGCGGCTTTTTGCTTCTTTTTGGTCACCCTTTGCTTTTCCTTTGCCACCTGAGCATTATCAAGCTCATTGGCCGCTTGACGCTGAGCCACTTCTAGCGCCTCCTCTGCCTTCTCAGCCCGGGCCAAATTCCTAAAACGGGCAGCTTCGACCTCGGCTTCGGCCCTCTGCGCCCGAGCCACTTTAGCTTGGGCAACCCTCAGAGCGGCTTCAGCCTCGTCGGCCCTGGCCTGGGCCTGGTTTGCTTCTTCCCGTGACTGGTCGATGGTGGCTTCGGCCTGAGATAAAAGGCCCCTGATGGCAGTCAAAGAGTTTAGCACCTGCATAAAGATCATTCACGAGTTAGGTGAGAGTTGTGATTCTAAAGGTTAGCATTGGTAAAGTACTTACCCAGAAGTGAGCGACAGACACCTCCCGGAAAAAATGTGGAGGTCTTTTGATTCTGAAGAAAACTATGGATCTCTGGTATGGAAGCCTGGGTCATCGTCCATTCGGTCCAGCGGCTATGATGCAGTAGGATCGACTGAAAGGAGGGCGCATCAGCCTCGTCCTCCTCTGCGGCCTCGGTGGCCATCGGCACTGGGTCGGATGCCATCGGTGCTTATGGTGCTTCAGCCTGCAAAGACTCTGCCCCTGTCCCTTCATCGGACAGGGCAACCTCTGGAATCGGCCCAGTGGCAGAAATGGTTGGCTCTGCCTCTGGAATAGCGGACGGCAGCAGCGGTGCTTCGGTTTCTTGCCTCGAGGAGGTCCCGGTAAGATCGATGGGAGATGGGGGCGGTGCTGGTAAAGGCGAGCGAGGTCGTTCCTTCACCTTGTTCCTTCCTAATGCCTCTCCAGCCTTGACTCCTTCCACCTCATCCCTTAAGGCCTCTCCAGCCTCGGTTCTTTCTGCCTCATCCCTTCCTAAGGCATCTCTGGCTTTGGCCCTTTCCGTCTCGTTCCTTCCTAAGGCCTCTCCGGCCTCGGTTCTCTTAACAATTTTGATGGTGGCCCTTTTTTGACGGGATCGGCAAGGGCCCCATCCACTTGGGCCTTTCTTTTCTTTGTAGCGGCCTTTCTTATGGTTTGAAGCGATGGTGCCATACCTGCGAATCAATGAACTTCGATTAAAAGAGGAAAAGGGGGGAAAGCAAGAAGGGATGAAAAGGTTATGCTGCTCACCATCGCTAGGAATAAGGCCTGCTAGCCGAAGATTCCCTTCGGTTAGCAGTTGGTTGCATTGGGGGACGTCGGCAGTAATCAACTGCTAGAATGCCTCTTGGTCCTTCGGAAGTACTGATGGGTTCTTGTTTGGCTTGGTGTTGGGAGCCCCCCACTCGGTCCTCACCCCCTCGATTTGGACAAAGAAAAACCTATCTTTTCAACCTTTGATGGAGGAAGGAAGGTACAGTTTAAGGATCTGAAAGGTCTAGGAGCAAAGGATCATCACCCTGACTGTTTTCTAAGGATGTAGAAGCAACGAAGAGTGAAATTCTAGCCTCAATCCCATGAAAGTGGCATAATACTAAGAAACCAACGAGGGTTCGGATAGAATTTGGGACAAGCTGTGCCAAAGTTAAAGAGTACCAATCTAGTATGTTTAATATGAAGGGATGAACGGGAATACAGAGGCCAGCCTTGAAATAATGTTCATAAAGGGCAATCCGGCCCGGATAAGAAGAGGTTACTCTATCCTCGGGTAAAGGCTGGTAGAGACGAAGGTCAGTGGGGATTCAGTATTGAGCCCTGAGATTAATTATCTCTTGGGTAGTCATGACAGAAATCGTCCTTTTGGGGGACTGCCTCACAAGGGAAGAAGGGCCGGCGGTGGCCAGACGGCGCTGAGCACGAGCCCGTTCGGCGGCGGGGTGATTTTCGGCAGGAGGTCGCCCTGCAGACCGCTGCTCCTCTAAGGGAGCACCCCACATGGACAAGGACCAACTAAGTGGGGGAGAAGGAGAAGGTTGTGGAGGGTTGGGAGAATAGCCCCCAGAATCGAAAATCGAACACGAAAGAGATGAGGAGGCTATGGAAACAGAACTAACATGAGATTGAAGGTCGAAGGTCAGCAATGGAGGGCTCGGGTGGTGGAAGATGAACATGCTTGAACGATCGGGGTAGGGAAGACGAAAGCAGTGGAAGCGGCTCGAACCCAGGGCGACTCTCTTTTATACCTGCGTTTCAAATCATCCCGCCTGCCTCTGAATTGGCCATGCGTCTGCTTGTTATTGGAGATCACTTCGGCGTACCTGGTGCGCAGAACGCGAGGGACACCGCCTATGAAGGAACAGCGGTGACCTCACCGCAATGATGGCAACCGCCTTTCCGTGGTTCCACACTCGAGGAAAATCCTGCCCAATCCCAACAACCCGAAAGGATGAAATGACACCAGGATCGGCCGCCAGGAGGTACTACGGATACTAACACCCCTTTCGTTGGTGAGTACGTGCCCTCCCATCTCAAGGGCGAAGGGGCATCTGATGTGGCTAATCACACCCCCTGGCGGCACGGTAACAACGTGCACAGCCTTCGAAAGGGTAATAATTTCAACCGGCTCCTAGCATCGGCTCCCGGCTTCGGCCTTAGTCTTGGTCCTAGCCTCGGCTTCGGTCTCGTTCCTAGCCAAAGGTTCGACCTCGATCTCGACTTCGGGTTCAGCTCTAGGCCCCGGCATCGGCTCTGGCCCCAGCCTTGGCCCCACATGGGCTCTTGGCCCGGCCTCGGCCCCGACATCGGCTCTCGGCCTCGGTCTCGGCTCAGAATTCGGGTCCGGTCTGAGCCCTTAACATAATTCCAGCCATAAAGCCATATTCTAATGCTGAACAGATTTAAACCACCACTCGGCCCACTCGCCCACCTTTTGCCGAGATCACGGGCGGCTACAGATACTACGCACCTGCCGATATCCGCGGAACGTGTCTAACGACCCGGCGCCAACCAACGAAGTCGATCTTAACATGAGATAGGATCCGGTTATAATCGCGGAAGGGTAAAAGAGACCCCGGACAGGTATATAAGGGCCGACCCCCGATGAGGGGGGACTCTCTCTCTCTCTCTCTCTCGAATTCGACTACTAAGAAATTTCTATTCCTTGTATCACTGACTTGAGTGTCGGAGGGTTCCCATCGGAACCATCGGCCCAAAACTTTTCTTGTAGATTCTCAGCCAATAGAGGTGATCCTATCGCTCCTCTGAAGGTACCCGAAGCTTTCCTCTCACCCGACGCACATCAGCAGTGATTCGGTCCTTGCCCAATATCTTTTCTCAATACGGCAGGCATTTTTCTTTTTCTTCATGAACTAATGCTTGCGTCCAGTTCAATTAAGATCGCGATGCCAATGTCATTTTCGAAACTACTAATATTCTCTAAACTTTCAAGCACACGGAGGAAGAAGTCATAATATGCCATTCAATTTGGCATTTCGAAACTATACTAATATTCTCTGAACTTTGAAGTGCGCGGAAGAAGGAGTCATAATATCCCATTCAATTTGGAATTTATGTCCTTCTGACCGAAGAAGCTTATGTCATTGTTAAAGCAACCATTCCATTTAGATGTTTTTTTTTTTTTTTTTTTTTGGGGGGGGGGGGTTAAGAATTGGGTCTCACTCTCTGGTCGGCGTAGGTTTTGTCTTTGAAATCATTTTTCACTCTTCTGCTGTCTCGCTGCTCTCGCGATCATGATTCTTATTTTTCAGATCTCGCGTGGCTGATGCGATGTGCTTATCTTATAGTTTTACGTGTGAAACGTTCTTATGGTGTGGTGTAACTTATATATGTTCTACTATGTTATTAAATAGATTTCCTAGTTGGGGAACTGTCTCTCTCACTTTGCCCCATAAAAAAATCTACTACATTGATGTCTAGCAATGACACCGAAAGCTAGTAAACAAAAATGTCCACCGAATGTCACGGGCGACTTCTGGATCAAACCCTAGGACAAGTCTAACAGATATGCACAGTATAATTTATCTGAATGAAGGAGATCGAAAGTGCTGTGGGTTATATTTCTTGGATATTGGTTATTGTCAATCAAATGAAAAGAAATGAGCAAAAATTGAAGATGTTTGAGTTATAAAGAAAATTTATGCTCATTACCTTTGAAGTTTGAGCACATTATTGTTACCAATTTACCATAGAGGAGTTGAAGCACAGAGTCTTTCTCTATTGACCAACTAATAGGATCTCTTCAAGTACATGAGCAATGGTTGCAAAAAAATTAAACATAAAGTCAATCGGGTTAGTTTTAGAGATAAAGTTAAAGTTAAATGATCAAAAGAGCAATAGCCAAACGAAGGTAATAGCACTCTTACAAAAGAGGAAGGCAGTTGCGAAGAAAACTCTAATAGGTGTGGAAGTAGTAAGTCCAATATTTAATATTATAATTGTAAAAAGTATAGGCATTATAATAAATAATATTAAAATAAAAAGGTTAAAAAGAAAAATAATTACACTAATGGCATCGTACGACAACCAACTCTTCAATTTGCTTATCATACAGATTGCAAAGATGTTATAAATATATGATTCTTTGATTCAGATGCAATAAACCATATGTATAACAAAAGAAAGCTGTTCATAGAATAAATGATGGTGTACATGATAATGTCAAGTTTGACAACTCTTTCATAGTTCCTATGAAAAGATAAAGAGAAGTTTATGATTTGCTTGAAGAATGGCTTATGAGTATATCTCCAAAGTAAACTATTTATCAGAATTAAAGAGCAGCCTCCTCTATATTGAATAACTTTTAGAAAAGGGTTATATCATCCACACGAAAAATAAAACTTTAAGAAGCAAAATGAGAAGTTGATCGCAAAGGTTCGATTGTCAAAGTATCGAATGTTTCTTACTAACATAAAGGCGAAGATTGAAAGAGATACTTCAACTACATTTAAAGGATGATATATGGCTATGGCATTTGAGGTATGGGTACTTGAATTTTGATAGATTGAAGTCTTTATCCGCTGATAGAATAGTTAAAGGACCCCCTAAAATGAATCATCCAAAAAAAAAAAAAGTATACAAAAGATGTATAGTTGGTAACCAATTTTGACTTCCTTTCAAGGGCATCAATGTACCTTGATATTTGGAGTTAGCATGGCTTGACATGTGAGGCATGTTGGGGCCCTCCACCGTCCACGGATTGACAAGGCCAATGAAATTTTTTTAAAATTAGTTAATATTATTATTTTTTAAAAAATATTTTTTTTAAATATATTCAAACAAATTTAAAAATAATCATATTGATTTGAGACGGTTTAAAACGACTGGGCCATGGGTCATGTCGCTGGTCATATCGATACAACTTATAACAGTGGCAAACAAGCTTCTGCCTGTGTAGACTAACACGACACAGCCTATTTGACATATCTAGGTGGTTATTAAGATGTTTTCCTTTTGAATATTTTTAAGATAGGATATTTATATATAGAATTTAATATTTCTATCGTGATGTCAGCGCGGATGAGCAGCTCTCCTGTTCCCTAAGTCGATCAAGAACTGCTTTAATGACTCAAGGCACTCTAAATTAGTGAAATAGTTAAATTAAAGGGCTAAAATATCTACGTGCTAATGTGAACTCTTGTTGCTCCAGTGCTCAATCCCCTTTCTTTGACAGAAAGAGATTTCAAATTCAAATCACGCACAGATTCTTGCTCAAGTTTGTTACTATTAGCTGAATTATCTTTGTAATACGATTTGAAATGATGGTTGCTACAATGTTATGTATGCTGGTTATGATAAAGGCAGAGCTTGATTAAGACTAAATAGGTCATGGTCTCTTCCCCTTCGAATTTATGAAGTTCCCACTAGATGTAATCTAATATGTTTCTTCACTCACCAAAGTTCCTAGTCCTGCTTCTCTTCAAATAAATTATATTACTTTTTTTTTTTTTTCTTTTCGTTTGGTCGGAACGGTAATTTCTAAACCCATATCTCCATTATAATTAAGAAAATAATTTACTATTGTTATGAAGATAATCAAACTTGCAATAACTGCATGTCTAAGGGTTATTGGTGTTAGCTAAGAGTTGTGTCATGTGAAAAGAGGCTAAGTCTCATGACTTAGGTATGCCATTTTAATTTCTCACCAGTTATATAGCTTGTTCAGCAAATTTAATTTAACCAGCTGACTATTTTTTCCAAGCACTAGTGCAACGCCCATGAATAGTACGTAGTATCCCCATGAATAATTCAACATAGGATGAAAAAAAAAAGATTTAAAGTATTATAACTGTTGCTGTCAAATCACTCGCGATAAACGTTGGGTGAGCTGAGATCTCCGCAGGCCTTTAGGGATGCAGAAAGGTCGCCGTCTTCCTTCTAGAGCCTGCAAAAAGTCCCGGACCGATGGTTCCGGTGGGGACCCTCCGACGCCCAAGTCAGTGGATTGTAGAACAGGAATGTTGTATCTCAGTAAAACTGGAAAGAGAGAGAGATTGAGATCCCCTCGCATTGAGCTCGGGTCCTCTTTTTATACCTGTCTGGGGTTCCGTTTACCTCGTTCCGTTGGAACCGTCGAATCTTCCTCGTTGGGATAAGTTTCACCGAACGGCAAGTGGTTAAGCCATTGCTGGATGAGGGCCGCTTGTAGCGGTAACTGCTGAATGAGCTAACACTTGCCCGTGATTTCAGTGAGCGAGGTGCACAGCAGTAGACCTTGAATCACGGGATCTGTTATATAAGACTAGTCATTGTGCATATGAAAAAGCACTGGAGGCCGACGTTGGAGGTCGGAGCCAAAGTCCAGAGCTGGAGGCCGTCGCTGGAGGCCGGAGCCAAAGTCCAGCGCTGGAGGCCGACGCTGGAGGTCATCGCTGGAGGACGACGCTGGAGACCGGAGCCTAAGTCCAATGCTGGAGGTCATCGTTGGAGGACGACACTGGAGGCCGGAGCCAAAGTCCGGCGCTGGAGGCCGACGCTGGAGGCCGACGCTAGAGTTATGGGTTTTGCTGTCACATCATTATTTTTGAAAATCGTGCAAAAGATAATACTACCCAGAGGAAACGGCCAGCCGTATCAGATGCCCCCCCCCGCCCCTGAGATGGGTGAGCGCACAATCACCCACGAAAGGGGTGTTAATATCCTCTGGGCGGCCGATTTTCGCGCCATTATTTCGCTTGTCCGTGTTGTTGGGATTTGGAAAGGATTTTCCTCGAGCAATGAGTCACAAAAGGCATGCGTCATCATTGTGATAAGGCCAATGCCCCCCTTTTTATTGGTGGAGCTTTTCGTGTTTTTCTCGCTGGTAAGCCGTCAAAACGCCTTCCAATTGAAGGTGGACGCGTAGTCAGATCGGACGATCGTGGGGTGATTTGAAATGGAGTTATAAGGAGAAAAATCGCCCTTATCCTCCCATCCTCCCTTTCGAGTCCGCAAGCGTCCGTTCGTCTCCCGTGTTTGTTCCCTCCTCGTGCTCCATCGATTTTAGCTCAAGTCTTCCAGGTTAGTCTCCATGGCTTCATCACCTTCTTGTTCCATTTCTGATTCCTGGGGGGGTTCCCCCAACCCTTCTCAAGCTTCAGCTTCCTTACCAAGCCAGTGGTCTACCCCCTCCTCCAATCGCTCCTTGCTGGAGCAACGGCCGGTCAATCGCCCCTTAGCCAGGAGTCATCCGTCCGACGGGCGGATTCTGCCCGGGGCCGTCCGACGGCTGCCGGTCCTTCAAGTGTCGTCAAGGAGTCCTCCGAAGGACTGCTTCCGCTATGTTTGCTCAAGACGTAGCAAACCTGAAAGCCAAATATAGCTTTCCCTCGGACCTTCGCTTGTTCTACCCTGCTCCCGATGATAGGGTAACCTCCTTCCGTTCCGGAAGGGTCGCCTTGTATGGAGCCTTCTTTAAGGCCGGACTTCGGTTACCTATCCATCCTTTCATCCTCAATCTTCTGGACCAATATTCTCTAACCCCTTCTCAATTAGTTCCTAATTCGATCCGAACCATTGTCGGCTTTCTGGTTCTCTGTCACCTGGAAGGCATAGAGGCCAGCATCTCCCTATTCCGTAGTTTTTATACCCTCCGTAAGCAATCAGGTTGGTGGTCCTTCACCCCTAGGTCCAATATGATCCTCAAATTGTACCTTCCCACCTCCGTCAAAGGGTGGAAGGATAAATTCTTTTTTGCTGATATCGGCGGGGTGAGCGGAAGCTGAGGGATACCCAACATTGATGCCAATAGGGATTCCTCCATCCTTACAAGAGATCGGATGACATTCGGGCAGCTTCTGACAGCTGATATCCCTCGGTGCAATAAGCTTTTAGCCGAGGAAAGCCTTCGTCTCACCGGTTTAATTCCTTCGAGTGGTGAGCATTAGATCACTCGCCTTCTCATTTCTTTCTCTTCTTCTCTTTTTTTTTTTAATTTATCGTCGGCCTTTATAGGGATGGCGCCCTCACTTCGCGAACTCAGATAGGTAGCTACTAGGAAAAGGAAGGCTACGGGGAATGAGTCCCTTACCGAGAGAAGGGCCGTTGCCAAAATCCCCAAGAGGACCGAAGCGGGGAGAGTCGACGCGGAAAGGGCCGACGCTGAAGGGACTGGCGTTGTGAAGCCCCTGCGCGCCAAAGTTAATTAAAATTAACTTTTTAATTAATTTAATCAATTTTTTTATTTAATTTTAATTTATTTTTTTATAATTTAAAATATACTAATTAAAATTTTTTAATTTTTATTACTTTAATTTTTTTAAATTTTTTCAATTAGAGTTTTCTTATAACTATATTTTTTGTTTTTATTTTATTTTTGTTTTATTTTTTTATTCGATATTTTTCTTTTCTATGGATGAATAATACCACGGTTTATTTTTGTTTGGATATTTGAGAAAAGAGATAACGACGGCGAGATGGAAGAAAAGAGAGAAAAAAGACGGGAATGATTTTGTTTGAAAGAAAGGATAATTTTATTTGATAACCATCTCCTTCTGAAGTAATCTAGATTCCAATCGAGTAGCAATCCAGATTATCTCTACACGATAAATTGTCATTCAAAATATATACCAAATATGGTTATCTAGTGAATTCCATTTAAATTATCAGTAATCTGAATAGATTACCTGCTACCAAATACCTGTTAAGCATTTAGTGAATTATGAAGGAAATAAAATAAGGGTTTTGTTAATGGGATCCTAGGGCACTCGTTCAAGAGCATTTAATACTCATTATTTAATTTTTTTATAAAAAATAACAAAGAAAGGGTCCTTCATGAAAACTAAAAGAGAAGAGAAGGACTTGCATTTAATGTATCAATTTATCCAACAACTTAAAAGAGAAAAGAAAAAAAAAAACTTTGCGTGTTTGATGTCCACCACGTGTTCCATCCTAGATACGAGTGTCTATCGTTCACCAATTGCTTACAACCATATAAACACTCATAACTTTTTTGTTATTTTTAAAATATGATAATAATTGTTGATGTTTGTACGGTAATCATTCGAACATGCATATCATTTTGTGATATAAAATTTATATTATAGAGAATTTTATTTTAATATCTTAGATTGCATTTGGTAATCGATAATCTATCTAAATTATTAGTAATTTAAATAAGATCAATCAGGTAACTATGTTTGATACATGGCAATCTATCTTGTAGTTGTAATATGCTCATGAGAGGTAATCTAAATTACCTAGAAAGGAATTGTTATCCATATTATTAGAAATGTGGTAATCTAATAATTTTTTTATATAAAACTGCCTATACTTTCTTTCATCGCTCCCTATTTGCCTCTTCCTCTACCAACCTCACTTCCATTGAGTCGAGTCATTGGTCTTTGCACTACTGAAACTTCTTACGAGATCGGTAGCCTTCAGCATCCTTATCGACCACTTCGAATATTATTTATAAATATAATTTTTAAATATTATCATTTATAAATATAATTTTTTAAATTAAATATATAATAATATAATTGTTTAATAAATTTAATATAAAAGTATTTTAAAAATTAATATTATATGACTAATAATCTGTTTATTATACTAAATATAGTCATTAATATTACTATAATATTACATGTATATACCAAACATAATAATTAATATTACTAATAATCTATCGAGTAATAATCTATTTTATAAGTAATTTATATTATCATTCATGATTGCTTGACAATGTACCAAACATAACCTTAAGATATGCATAAAGATGTTGAAAATATAATTTTTTCTAAAATTTATTAAGCCACATGGACGGGGAGAGAAAAGTGAAAGAAAACTTTTTGGATGGAGAGAAGAGTGGAAGGAAAGAAAACTCGGGGAGAGAAAAGTGGGAGGAAAGAAAAATAGAGAGAAAATTCTGTTTGAGATGAGTGAAGGAAAATAGAGAGAATAGAAAAGTTGATAATTTAAAATAATAATAATATCTTTATTATAAATGATTAAAAAATAGATCAGTTATTTTTTTGAAAGGTTAATATTAGAATGAAAAAAATGAAAGAGCACTTTTTTGAAATCTTTTTCTTTTCTCTCTATTTTTTTCTCTAGTTTTTTTTTCTTCCTGCTTTTCTCTTCATCCAAATAAGTTAAATTTCATTTTCTCTTCTATTTTCTCTCCTAGTTTTATTTCCTTTCTAATTTTTTCTTCGTTCAAAAAAGAGGCTAAATACTTTTTAAAAAACATCTTTCTTTTCTACGTCCTTTTTTTTTCACTTTTATTTGCATAACTGGATAACGAACGAGTGCCCCGAGGCACTTCATAACAAAATTAAAAAAAGAAAAGAAAGAAAAGTTTCGCTTTTGCTGTTTTAGAGCTATATAGGACTCGTTTTTCACTATTCTAAGCTGAGTATCATTCTTGTTCAATTTATAATTTTATATCGACTTCCAACCTTATCAAAGTTTTTAAAATTAGTAAGATTTCATTTTTATAATCATCTCATTAAATATAGTTATTTTTATATTACATATAATTATTTACTTACCGCATGCAATAAATACCGTTGACCATATATAATAAAAAGATAAGTATTATACAATTATTTATTTGAAGAGAAAAAAGCAAAAAAAGCAAAAAAAAAGCTTCAAACAGATTTCTTCTTAATAAATGCGGTTGTCGGAAGGAAAGATATTAGTCCGGCCAGCTGTTATGGCCTTGTATTATTTTAATCCTTGTGTTGAGCTTAACAAGGAATTAACCCTTACATATTAGAAAATAAAATATAAAAATTATATAAGGAAGCGAATGTTCGTGATGTGTCCGCTAGGTAAACCAGATCAACGGCTATATTTCCGACACGGCATTTAGCGGTGCCCAGATGCGTGACTTGGCGGGAGGATGTTATGGTTTTTGGAACCCTCTGAGTTTGCTACCGTGGGACCGTAGACCCTCAATCAGGCGGTGTAAAAGCGGACAAAGAAATTCCTATCCTCAGAATAAATAATAATCGGGCCCTTCAATTATTAGCCCTTCAAACTTAATACTTTTATTTTTTTTTTCGTATGCCAAATTAGAACGGTAACGGACGCCTTCTGCTGCTTTTCTCTGGCTTTTTTGGGCCTGTCATCTGTGGGCACGCATATTTATTGACGCATGAGCCTCTAGCCTGGTCGCCTTGCTCAGAGCGGAGACAGAGTTCAGAAAGAAAGAGAGAGAGAGAGAGAGAGAGAGAGAGAGCATGGGAGGAGGAGCGCTGATACAAGAATTAGATATGGGAGAGAAAGGGAGTTCAGAACGAGACGTCGGAGGACACAGAATGGCAGAGCTCGACGATGATGGCCGGCAAAAGAGAACAGGTAATGTTGGCAAGCCCGTAACTCGCCCAATTCTCTTGTTGGGGTACTGTTTTCGTCCTTTGTTTTTTTTTTTTGTTGGAGTGCCAACACTTTGTGATCACGTACCATGCCATCATCAACCATACGAGCGAAGAGAGAATTTTTTTCATCGTCTTGTTTGATTCTCTATTTCTCTTCTTCCTTCTCTCTCCTTCACCTCTCTGATGATATTTTCCCCCGCCTTAATTAAGGTCGTCAGGACCTGCATGCTAGCTATCGAAAAACTAAGCGATCTCTCGTTCTTTGGAATCACAGGCACCAACAGCTGAGTTTTTTTTTATTATTATTTCGTCTATTAATTATTAGTTTATTAGGGGAGAGGATCCGTGACCTTTTGAAATCTATTATATTATCTGCGTTTGGTGTGGTTCTGGTGGGTTAAAACTTTAGACTATGAGCCGCTGGCTGTGGCACGGTCTTCTCAGAAGGAGAGAAACAGGACCGATGATGGACTGGTGCGGCGAATCTTACGTCGCATGGCCACACGAGACGACGTTTCCGTCGCTCATTGGATAACGATAAGCGTGGGAAGGACGGGTGTCGCCCGCGCTCCGATGGGGCCGGAGGTGAGACGGACTCCTTTGCCTCCTAAGTCCTAATCGATCGATTGGCGTCCGGCGGATAAAAATCCTTGCAGTTTCTTCCCCCGCCGGCCCGTTACCGTGGTAAAAACCTTGTAAGAGCCGACTTGCTACAGAAGTAAAACTGGACGCTCACGCACCGCCTCAATCTTGTTTGTTTGCATCCGGCGATCGAGTTTTATATATCCAGAAACAGTCCACCGTCCGTTTAGGTCGCTCACGTAATTGAAGGGTGGTTGATCAGGTTGATGGTGAAGCTGGCTCTCTTTTGCCAAGCTCTGTCACCAACCATTTATCGTGTTTGGATCTCCATCTCCTGTTTTTGTTCGAATCATGACGTGGGTCTCGCTAAGCAATCAATACCGAGTGTTAATTAAGAACGCACATATATGACGAATGGCAGGACGCACAGTAAAATCAGTAACACAGAAATTAATTGTTACTGAATCGATCCAAATGCCTTTCCCTTTACCATTTATGCTCACTGATAGAGATCTGGATACAGGAACGGTTTGGACGGCAAGCGCGCATATCATAACAGCGGTCATAGGCTCCGGCGTCCTATCGCTGGCATGGGCCACGTCGCAGCTTGGGTGGATTGCTGGGCCTGTGACGCTGCTGCTCTTCTCCTTCATCACCTTCTACACCTCCAGTCTCCTCGCAGATTGCTACAGGACTTTCGATCCCATCGCTGGGAGGAGGAACTACACCTACATGGATGCGGTGAAATCCAACTTAGGTGCTTAATTGATTCTCCGGCCTCACTTTTGCTGTTGCAACGCAGCTCGATCCCCAGCTGAAACATAAATTTTAAAGAGACTGTACGTTGTCTTTGCATGCAGGTGGAGCACGGTTTTGGTTATGCGGACTCTGTCAGTATGTCAACTTATTTGGAGTTGCCATTGGCTACACCATCACAGCCTCCATAAGTGCAGCGTAAGCTCTTGCGCCTTTTCTCCACCAAGGTCACAGTATTCTACAGCCTTCCCAAGATGCATGCATCCTTCATCCCTTCCCTATAAAACCAAAAGATTTTGGGTTTTTGTGATCGATCCACTGTAATAGCACGAGGGTTAAGGCTGTTGGGAAGTCATATATGTGTTCAAAATCCTTTAATTTCAAGCCGATTATTTAAAAAATTTACCTGGTGTCATATATCATTCGTGGGCGCAGGGCGGTGCACAAGTCCAACTGCTACCATAAGAAGGGCCACCAAGCTGATTGCAGCGTCTCAGACAGTCTCTACATGGTTGTATTTGGGATTGTTCAAATTTTCCTCTCCCAGCTGCCCAACTTTCATAAGCTATCGTGGTTGTCCGTCGTTGCTGCAATAATGTCTCTAACTTATTCCTTCTTAGCTGTTGGTCTCTCAGCAGCCAGAATAATCTCAGGTATATCTGCTGATTAACTTTTCAACTATCAGTTATTAAATTTTAAATTAGTTGACGGAATTAAAACTTTGAGTCGATCTGGCGCCGTTTGAACAGGTAGCAGCACAGGACAGACATCCATAACAGGATCAGAGGTTGGAGTAGATGTTGATTCAGCTCAGAAAGTCTGGCAGGTATTACAGGCACTTGGGATGTTGCATTTGCCTACTCTTATTCCATGATTCTAATCGAAATCCAGGTAAAACAACTGCCAGTATTTACCAGAACATCATTTAATTTCTTCTTCTTCTTCTTCTTCCCGTTTTGCTGTTCTCTAGTCATCAATCTCCCATGATCTTTAGGATACTCTGAGAAGCCCTCCAGCAGAGAACAAGGTGA
Organism: Calamus simplicifolius; assembly: GCA_900491605.1. Taxonomy (NCBI): domain Eukaryota; kingdom Viridiplantae; phylum Streptophyta; class Magnoliopsida; order Arecales; family Arecaceae; genus Calamus; species Calamus simplicifolius. The sequence continues at coordinate 1,238,259 of UESW01004383.1, forward strand.
TGAAGAAGGCGAGTTTCATTGGCGTCTCCACAACAACGATTTTCTACGTACTCTGCGGCTGCCTTGGATACGCTGCGTTTGGAAACAATGCTCCCGGGAACATACTCACAGGGTTCGGATTTTTCGAGCCATACTGGCTCATTGACTTTGCCAATGCTTGCATCGTAGTGCACTTGGTCGGTGCATATCAGGTAGTATCATATTGGATAAGCAACAAAGATCCATCCCAAAAGCTTCTTGCCTTTCTCAGATACATAGAATTTCATAACGAAAAACAAGTATCTTGATCTCTAATTAATTTCAATCTTATTAGGTATTCAGCCAGCCCTTATATGCTGCAGTTGAAACATGGATTATCAAAAGGTGGCCGAACAACAAAGCATTGACTTACGAGCATACTGTGATAAGTAATGAACAATTTGGATGTAGCGTCAATGTGTTTCGATTGATTTGGAGAACAATTTTTGTCGTGATAAGCACCCTTCTAGCAATCCTGATGCCATTCTTCAATGACGTGCTTGCATTACTGGGAGCTCTTGCATTCTGGCCTCTCACAGTATATTTCCCAATCGAAATGTACATTGCACAGAGGAACATTGCCAGGTTCACCACCAAGTGGATGCTTTTGCAGTGCTTGAGCTTCCTCTGCTTTGTTGTCTCGCTAGCTGCAGCTTGTGCTTCCATTGAAGGGGTAATCAAATCACTCCGCCACTATACACCCTTTCACACCAGATCGTAAGGTGTTAACCTCAAATAAAAGCTCAGGATTATTTGCGGGCAGCCATGGCTGTGCTCCATTGTTATTGTTCTCTCTGTTCACATTTTTCTTGTTATATGGTTGCAATAGCATTTCCGCAAAGGCCCTGCGCATGCTTCTTGTTCCTGATTGTAATCATCGAATGTCTTAAAGTTTTCAACCTGTGGCTTTAGTCTATGGAGCTTCCAAATTATTCTTGAGATTCTTGAGTCTGGCAATGATGAGTATTGTGTTGTTACATCTTATGTCTGGTGAAAGGGAGCTCCAGCAAGGCAGCACCAATAGTGCTGCTGCCAAATTTATGCCATGCATTGGTATAGTGCTCCAAGATGCATTGTTTGAACTATGATAATTGCAGGAAATTATATGGTGGTGCATATCAGATGGGCAAAAAGGAGGTGGTGGATAGAAATTCAAACAAAAAGAAGACCTAGATTCTGAACTTAAAAATGATGAGAGAGTTTTCTGTTACCTTTGTTAGTTGAACCATATCATGCAGGTAGGGAGCAGAAACCACTTGTAACATTTGCTGGTTGCAAGCATCGTTTTTCTTGTCTGTTGAATTTTATAAAATGCAGAGTCAGTGGGATGAAAGAACTTGCTGCTTCCCTATCCTGCTAATGAGACTGTTGGACTTTTTTTTTTTTTTTTTGGTGGTAGAGATTATTGGAAGGGAACAAGGAGCATTGTTCAATTATTATTTTTGAGAGAAAGATCACTTTCCAATCACTACTTCACGATGATCATTGATTACTACATCGCTGAAATGCTGGGAAATTCTGCCAAAAGTTAAAAACAAGGGCCGAGTCCAAGTGCCCTTCCGTTTTGCTTCGATCTGGTGCGTGTATGTTAGCGTGGGCCGGAAACAGGGAATGCCTATGGCGGATCACCTTCAGAATTTATAAGATAGGGCCGCTTTTTTCCCTCCTGACCCCTTTCACTTATCGAGATGAGTTCATCAAACAAATGACTGGTAGGACGCAAAAGAGGGGAGAAATGATGGGCGACCAAATAAGAGAACTGGAATTGTTGGTGAACCCAATCCACCTCCACCTCCCTTTTGTGTTCCTTTCTCTTTTCGCCTTTGCGAAGGTAACCGTAGACTTTTGCTGGTCTGTTCTGCATACAACCATGCACGAATTTACTTGTTCGGTTCTTCATCTCACCTCTGCATTCCATCTCCCACATATCCTGTGGGATTTTCCTGTTCCGTTGCAATCCATTGCATCAACTTTTATCAATTATTGCTCCATCGCATGCAGTCTCTTTCAAACTGAAGGAAAGTGAATGGGAGACCCATGATAGGACTCTGTCTCACATGTCTTGGGTCGTCCGTTCGGTGCAGCAAGGGCCACGAAAGACGATGGTTTTGTCGCACTTTGGTTTGGCCTCCCTGCTCCAAACGTGGCGGGTCCGGTGGTTGACGGCAGTCGCGTCATGTCGCCCACCGGGCGGCATTCGGATGACCAAACTGTTTTGACCACTGGAAGGCCTGTAAAACCTCCGGTTCAAGGGAGCATCATCTGTTTTATCTCCGCCGAAGGAAAAGTACTCTTTGGGCACTGTCCGATGCAGAATGAGCTATGCAATAACCATCGATATAAAACTCATAGACAAATCTTTTAATGCGAATTTATGCAAACGAATCATGCTCACAGAAGATCATACTTTATCAAAAAGTCATGTGACTTTCTTAAGTCATTTATATGTTTCAAAGACTTTTAAACTTATCAGACAAATTATTATTAATCTATCAGATATCACTACTCAGACTGATCGTTTTATATATCTGGGGATCCCAATAACTGATAGACGGCCCCGCTGAGCTTGAGAGGCGGGTGCGTCAGCATGTGGAGGGGTGGCAGGTCACCAGTTTATCTATGATGATCAGGATCATTATTATTCGCTCAGTTCTATCTTCTCTTCCATTGTATCTTATTTCGAATGCTGCCGTTCGATTACTTGTCTTAAGAGGATTGAGAGATGTTTCAGAGATTTTCTATGGGCTTCTATGCAAGATGGCCATGGTATTCATCTATTATCCTAGGATAAGGTATGTATGCCTATCCAAGATGGTGGTCTGCGGAATTCAGTCTTTGATTGTTAGAAGAGAAGCTCTTCTTGCCAGGCATGCTTCACATTTCTTCTTGGAGCCACAGTGTCTTTGGAGCTCTCTGATGCGTGCGAGGTATGGTGACTGGTCGTCCAGCTTGCCCATTACGACGCCCCAGGGCTCCTCCTCCTTGTGGAAGGAGATTTGTAGTTATGGTCAGTCTATCAGGGATAATATATCTTGGATGATAGGAGATGGTTATTCGATAGATGTCGTCCAGGATACTTAGATTTTGAGCTCCCTCTTTCGAGGTGGCCTTCCTTTATAAATATGGAAGCTCCCACCAGTTTACAGGTTAAGGATTTGCTTTCCTCTGATCCCCCTACTTGGCATATTCCTACTGTGACATGTTTCTTTGGGGAGGAGCTCTCTCAGAGGATTCTCTCGCTGCCTATTATGCCTGGTCATTCTGTTGACTCTAGGCTTTGGCAGAGATCTTGTCTCTCTAAGGCCCCCACTAGGGACCTTATGAAGATGTTTAGGCCTCAGCCTCAGTGTATGGAGGATGCTGCTTGGATTTGGAAGCTTCCTATTCTTCCTAGGGTTCAGTTATTCATATGGAAGCTTCTTTGGGACTGCCTTCCAACTTGTGCTCTCCTGTAGGGGTTAGTCAATTCAGCCGTCCTGTCCTCTATGTAGGCAAAGCAAGGAGTCTTCTGATCATGCTATCTTCCTTTGCTCCAGAGCCAGACGGATATGGTATTTGATGGGCTATACTAGCATGCGGGATGCTATGGACTCCCCGCGATCTTTGTTTTTCCATGATATTCGGTGGGGTTCTCAGCAGAAGCGGGGGCTTTGGGCTGTCACGGCTTATCAGATTTGGATGTCGAGGAATCAGCTCATCTTCTCTAATGACCCAATGTGTGCCATTTACTATATATATGTGCATGTGTCTAGTATTTCTATTTGATCTAGTGTGTAGAGTACGGCTTACACACAGAAGACTAGATCATCGGTTCTTTTGGAATACAAGTTTATTGTTCAGATGGAATTGGACACACCATCAGTTGTAGCACAAATTTAAGTAGCTTGACTACGGGGAATGGTTTATTCTAACTATTTGTGCTAGTACACTTTGTGTGTATTGAACAGGACCCAGTTGAGTTGATTATTTTATACTGACTTTATAAAATAATTTAGAACTCATGAATATTATGATTACTTATGCTCTTAATCTGAATTCTATTACTAGACACGTGTGTGTAGTGATTATTGCTTTGATTACACATAGAGTGAGATTCTATATGAGTCAATCTCAGTGGGTTGGGCAATAACCATTAATAGTTGAAGGAATCCACGTCCGGTTAATTTGGACTGATGATATCCCCTTGAGAAAGCTTATAAGTTTTGATCGTATCAAATCTTGCAAGTGGATTTTGAATCCGATACATCAAATAAGTTAAGTGGATAAGTCTCAAGGATAATAACAGCCAATTAAATTATATTATCAGTATTAAATTTAATTGGTGGATATCTGAAATCTTAACGTGGGGAGATAATAAGTATTTAATATTAAGGCTCGAAAATATAAATTCGAATGTGATTAGGAGTACAATTATAATTCTTTAGTGGAATGAATTATAATTTACGTAATTAAATCCTAACCCGGGATAGGATTAGGAGATTTAATTACGTGGGAAGTCCTTTTCATATTTGCCTATTTGGTCCCTGTTGTAGCCCTATAAATACCCTCTCAACTAGGGTTAACGACCCTAGGTCGGCCGAGAGAGATCCCACCATCTTGTATTTCGGGAATACGGCGGAAGGCCAAAAGGTTGAGGTCGAGCAATCAAATCAAGTGTGCGTTCAAGTCTGAAGGTATAATCTTATACTCATAGATTAGAACGGTAAAAGATTCATCATTCGTGGGCCACTGGGAGAATTGTTGGCTGGTGGAGTTGGTTCTGACTCTCCTGGCCTCTGGGGTTCCCCTGCTGCTTCGGCAGCGAATCGGCATACGGTTTTTATTTCTTGGGAACCCCTCCCCCAGGATTTGTCAAAATCAACTTTGACTCCGTGGTAGAGTTGCTGGTTCAGCTTCATCATTCGTGGGCCACTGGGAGAATTGTTGGCTGCTGGAGGTTTTGGTTCTCTTGATGTCCCGATGACTGAGCTCTATGCTGGGGCTGGTATCTCTTATGCTGCTCGGATTCTTCACGCTCGTAGGATCATGGTTGAGGGTGATTCTATGACGGTTATCTCTTGGTTGAAAAACGAGCATTGCTGTATTGGTACTGCTAACCTGATCCTCAGGGATATTTGGTCTATGCTTCGGGAGGTTGGATCTGTTCAGATTTCGTCATATATTTCGTGAAGCCAATTCGGCGAATAGCTTCTTTTGTGGCTCAGTATACTGGATCTTGGTTATGGACACTGGATGTCCCCTGTCCTACTCTTCTGCAGCAAATTTTATCCTCTGATATATCTGGGCTGATTTGCACTAGACTTGTATGATCGCCCGTTTGTACCAAAAAAAAAAAACCTGTGACTTTTTTCTTCATCCAAAAATCTTAGTATTCCTGTCTTGGTTTAGTTTGGTTTGGGTACGATAACAGCATAGAATAAAATGATAAAGAAGGCCAGCTTACTCTTTTAGGCTTCTCTGTTTTTTTGACTGAATTTTATGCAGCCTGGGCTAACGTATCCTATGCCATTCGGATATTTCATGCTCATAGTCTTCTCGTTAAAGGAAACTTTCTTACTATCATTCGATGGTTTCGAAAAGAGTGCTGCTATCAAATTTTTAACAACCCACTACTTCATGACATCTGAACTTCCCTATGAAATGTCCATAGAGTCCAGATCCGTCATGTTTATCACAAAGCCAATTCTGCTATGGATTAAGTGGTGGCCTTAGTGGCTCATCATATTAGTTTTTAGATATGGAATCAGGAAGATCCATGTCCTTTTGATTTTTAAACAAATTCTGTAGTACGATCTATCTGGATTGACTCACAATAGAATAGTGTGATCATTCGTATATTCTAAAATAAAAAAATAAAAAAAAATAAAAAAATAAAATAAAATGGTGCGTTGAGGACCACATCATTCTACGTCCTCTATGGTTGCATTGTTACGTTGCATTTGGAAACCAAGCTGCAGGGAACATACTTGGCTTGCATCTTATGAGTCTTTTGGCTCATTGATTGTTATGCCTCAAACCCAAGAATGGATACAGAAGGTGGTAATCTGTCACATGCAAGGCATTGGATGCATCCATGGTGTTGATGCCCGATCACTTTGAGCTGACATCCTTGAGCGTCGACCATTCCTCCATAGAAATATCGGGATCCTTCCTTTGTCTTCAAAGCCTGCAAGAAGTCCTACGGTCGGGTATTCCGGCGAGGACCCTCTGACACTCAAGTTAGTGCTTTGGGCAACAGCTGTGAGCTTGAGGAAGCTCGAAAAAGAAAGAGGGATAGGCTCAGAGAAGAACTCTCTTGAGCTAGAATGAGCGTGTTGAGTTCTTGGAGTTACCTGGTTCCTCTTACCCAATTTATTTATCTTTGTACTCTGAGTAGCTTGCCTAAGAAGCTTGGAGCCTTGTCCTTTAGTGGGAATGGGTCACGTGGAGCCTCATGATGGACCATAACTTTTGGGGTACGAAGATGCTTCTTCTTAGTGGCATGTCAGAGCTACAGGCGCTGTCCCTTCAGAAGTGGGTGGTGCCAGTCTATTGTCTATCCTGTACACTTTCCTGTGCATGCACGGACAATGGTGGAGCCAGGTATGTGGGCTACACGCAAGCAGGTTCTTATGCTCGTAATCCTCCTCGCTTGTTGGGAGTCGGGTTGCCGCGGTCTACAGTGGGACAGTTAGGAGCCGTCGAAGATGGAAGTTGGAAAAGGCCACTGAGGAGAAAAGACTTCCGTGAGGTGCGGAGTAGAAAACTCCTCGTTCTTATTTCTCTACGCCATCTTTTCTCATGCATGGGACCCCACGTGGCACATAAATGCAGTAGGGAGCCATTGTCATGGTGAAATTGGGAGTCTAGAACCGAAGCCGTCTAGAAATGCCGCCTAAGATGGCCGTTGAGGAAAAGGCCGCTTAGGATTGCCGTCTAAGAAAAGGCCGTCAAGAAGGCCAGGAAAAGGCCGCCTAGGACTTCCTCTACTATCTTCCTCTTCTCGTGGTACGTGACTTGACATTGAATGCTTCATTCCATTAAATGCTCTCCAATAAATACATTAAAGCGAGGGCCTTTACAAGACCTATAAATGCCTTGGCACATAAAGGCCACTTAAGATTGCCAGGAAAAGGCTGCCTAAGACTTCCTTCACTATCTTCCTCTCCTCATGGTCTGTGACTTGGCATTGAATGCTCCATTCCATTAAATGCTCTCCAATAAATGCTTTAGAATGAGGGCCTTTACAAGACCTATAAATGCCTTGGCACATAAATGCTGCCCCGTTGAGAAAGCCGTCGAGAAAGAGCCTAGGATTGCCGTTGAGGAAAAGGCCGTTGAAAGGCCACCTAAGACTTCCTTCGCTGTCTTCCTCTTCTCGTAATCCGTGACTTGACATTAAATGCTCTATTCCATAAAATGCTCTCTAAGTCATTATAACCTTTTCTGCACCACTAAATGCTGCCCATTGATTTGATTATGGGACATTAATAACAAAAGGTGAGAGAACCCACGACCGCCTAAGAATTAAGCCGAAGGCCGTCGAGGATGGCAAAAATTTTTGAAAATTACTGTTTTTATTGCCCATGGGGTCAACTAGCCCCATCAATGCCTCCCACACTCTTTGAGCTTGTAGGCTCTACAGCCGCCAAGCTAAAGGAGTGTAGAACTTCCTTCTATCTCTTTTTTATTTGTTTTGCATGGACTTGTAGCCATGTCTGCATGTCATGCCTTCTTAAAAACTTTAAGGAATGTTAAAGGTAGGAGGTTAGTTACCTTAGGCTGGCTAGGGCAGCTAGCAATTCTCTCTTGACATAAGGTCTGGGAGTGATGCCCGTCAACTATGAATCCAAGATGTGAGCTGACTTGGGGTTTTTAATTGGCCAATTGAGAGTGGCCAACATTGTCAACCTATTGCAAGTGCATAATTTAAGTAAAGGCTTTACCTAGTTGGCCGCTAAGGCTGCAGAAAGGCCGCTAAGGCTGCAATAAAACAGTTGAGGCTGATAGAGGCTACTGGGGATGCCTCAACCATTAAGGCTGCAATAATGCCGCTGAGGCAGAGGGATAGAGCCATTAAGGCTGTAATAATGCCGCTAAGGCCAATGAGGCTGCAATAAAACCGTTGAGGTTATAATGATAGAGGGATAGAGCTGCTAAGGCTGTAATAATGCCACTAAGGCACCGTTGAGGTTGTAATGATGCCACTAAGGTAGAGGGATAGAGCCGCTAAGGCTGCAATAATGCCGTTGAGGCTGATAGAGACCGTCGAGATGGGATGACCTGAGAGTCGCTGGGATGAGACCATGCTCGGGAGCCTTTTGAACCCCGAAGGGTGAACTGAGGGTGTTGGAACCATGCTCAGGGTCCTTTTGAACCCCAAAGGGTGACATGAGAGTTGAGAGTCATCAGGTTCCTTTTGAACCCGAAGGGTGACTCGAGAGTTGCTGGGATGGAACCATGCTCGGGAGCCTTTAACCCCGGAGGGTGACCTGAGGGTGTTGGAACCATGCTCAGGGTCCTTTTGAACCCTGAAGGGTGACATGAGAGTTGAGAGTCGTCAGGTTCCTTTTGAACCCCGAAGGGTGACCCGAGAGTCACTGGGATGAGACCATGCTCGGGAACCTTTAACCCCGGAGGGTGACCTGAGGGTGTTGGAACCATGCTCAGGGTCCTTTTGAACCCTGAAGGATGACCTGAGAGTTGAGAGTCGTCAGGTTCCTTTTGAACCCCGAAGGGTGACCTGAGGGTGTTGGAACCATGCTCAGGGTCCATTTGAACCCTGAAGGGTGACCTGAGAGTTGAGAGTCATCAGGTTCCTTTTGAACCCCAAATGGTGAACCCTAAAGGGTGACCCGAGAGTTGCTGGGATGGGACCATGCTCGGGAGTCTTTAACCTCGGAGGGTGACCTGAGGGTTCTTGGATCAGGCTCAGGTGCCTTTTTTCTTTGTGCCGATGATCTTTGTTGCCGACGCTGGAGTCAGTCTTTGTTGCCGATGCTGGAGTCAGGCTTCCCTGCATGACATTTTCAAGTATCAATGAAAGAAATATTGAGCATAGTGTACTTAGCTTTTGTAGCTTTTTGGTCTTTGCATCGTGTTCGATGACGCTAGGTCAACATGGAGTCGAGACAGAGAGCTTTCCCTAGCTTTTTCTTTGAAGAGATTGATCGCCCCCAGTGCTGAAGTCTGAGAGCAGCTAGAACAAAATTTGTAGGAGGTCCTAGCTCGATTTGGCTCTTGGGTGCAACAGAGAGAAGGAGAGAGGGGGAAGGTGGAGTCAAGGTGGAGTCAATAGTCAAAGCCCTTTGTCCTCATCTTCCATCTTGCATTAATTGAACTAACACCTCTCGGCTTACTACCACCAAAAATTAAAATGCCCATAAATGCTTGAGGTGACAGACAATGTCTCAAGTTCATCCCTTTTGAAAATTATTCTGCTACTCATATTGTAGTCCACCTCTCGCTGATTGTTGAGCCTTTGACTGAGCTCTTCCAGCCACCGGTATTGTTCATCCAGACGCCCCCTCATCTCATGATTAAGGTCCTCCCCAGATAACTCAGAAGATGAGCAGAAGGCAGGAGACCGCAATCTCTTGAAAGCTCACAGTGGCGGTGCTTAGGTGAAGCTTGATGGCAGTGAGCTTCTCTCCGAGAAGATCTCCCACGAGTGGATTGTTGGCTTACTGGTGCAGTGATTGAGGATGGCTAGTTGGTTAATTGGAGCAGCTGAGGCTGGTGGAGAAGAAGGAGCAAAGAGGGTGGTCTTTTGCTGCTTAGTGCGATGTGGATGCCCCCCGGTATGATTGGTGAGGACCTTCGGCATGCGCATCACCACCATGGCTATCTTAGAGGGGACAAAGACTTATAGCTCAGAGAGAGAGCTTTCTTTCCTTCAATGCGTTCCCCTTCCTAGCGCGCCAATCTGTTGATGCCCATCACTTTGAGTTGGCGTCCTTAAGCGTCGACCATTCCTCCATAGAAATATCGGGGTCTTCCTTTATCTTCAAAGCCTGCAAGAAGTCCTACGGCCGGGTATTCCAGCGGGGACCCTCCGATGCTCAAGTTAGTGCTCTGAGCAACAGCTGTGAGCTTGAGGAAGCTCGAAAAAGAAATAGGGAGAGGCTCAGAAAGAGCTCTCTTGAGCCAGAATGTGTGTGTTGAGTTCTTGGAGTTACCTGGTTCTTCTTACCCAATTTATATATCTTTGTACTTTGTGTAGCTTGCCTAAGAAGCTTGGAGTCTTGTCCTTTAGTGGGAATGGGTCACGTGGAGCCTCATGATGGACCATAACTTTTGGGGCTCATATGATCTGAGTGATTGGGGTGTTAAGATGGCTGAGGACTTTTGGTAGGTAAAATGTCAGGATTAATATATGTGAGACATGAGGTGCTACCACTTGTCAAAGCTTTTATGAAGATGCTTCTTCTTAGTGGCATGTTAGGCTACAAGCGCTGTCCCATCAAAAGTGGGTGGTGCCAGTCTGTGGTGCCAGTATATCCTATACACTTCCCTATGCATGCACGGACAATGGTGGAGCTAGGTATGTGGGCTCCAAGCAAGCACGTGTGCTCGTAATCCTCCTCGCTTGTCGGGAGTCAGGTTGCTGCGGTCTAAAGTGCGACAGCTAGGAGTCATCAAAGATGGAAGCTGAAAAAGGCCGCTGAGGAGAAAAGGCCATCGAGGACTTATGTAAGGTGCGGAGTCGGAAACTCCTCGTCCTTGTTTCTCTACGCCATCTTTTCTCAACAAAAAAAAAAAAAAAAGTGTGACAGCCATAAAGCCATAAATGCACGTGGCCTTTATAAGACCATAAATGCTCTGGCACATAAATGCAACCAAAAAAAGGGTCAACCTGACAGCCATAAATGCCTTAATGCACGTGGCCTTTATAAGACCATAAATGCCCTGACACATAAATGCAGTAGGGAGGTGGAATTGGGAGTCTGGAACCGAAGCCGCTTAGGATGGCCGCCTAAGATGGCAGTTGAAGAAGGCGGGCTGGGCCTAAGAAAAGGCCGTTGAGGAAAAGGCCGCCTAAGACTTCCTCAGTTATCTTCCTCTTCTCTCGTGTCCGTGACTTGATATTGAATGCTTTATTCCATTGGAGGCCTTAGAGCGAGGGCCTTTACAAGACCTATAAATGCCTTCGCACATAAATGCCGCTTAGGATTGCCTTCTCAGGATTGCCGCCTAGGATGGCTGTTAAGGAAAAGGCCACAAAAGTGGCATTGAATGCTCCATTCCATTAAATGCTCTCCAATAAATGCCTTAGAGCGAGGGCTTTTACAATACCTATAAATGCCTTGGCACATAAATGCGGCATTGAATGTTCCATTCCATTAAATGCTCTCCAATAATTGAATGCTCAATGCTCTACAATAAATGCGAGAGCTTTTACAAGACCTATAAATGCCTTGGTCGTTGGCATTGAATGCTTCATTCCATTAAATGCTCTCCAATAAATGAGGGCTTTTACAAGACCTATAAATGCCTTGGCACATAAATGCGGCATTGAATGCTCTATTCCATTAAATGCTCTCCAATAATTGAATGCTTCATTCCATTAAATGCTCTACAATAAATGCGACCTATAAATGCCTTAGCACATAAATGCCGCTTAAGATTGCCGTTGGCATTGAATGTTTCATTCCATTAAATGCTCTCCAATAAGACTTATAAATGCCTTGGCACATAAATGTCGCCTAAACCGTTGAGAAGGCTTAAGATGGCCGCCTAGGATGGCCGTTGAGGAAGACCCCTAGGATGGCCGTTGAGAAAAAAGTTGCCTAAGATTGCCACCTAGGATTGCCATAGTTGGAAGGCCATTGAGGAAAAGGCCGCTTAAGACTTCCTTTCATCTTCACTTTCATCCGTGATCTGTGACTTGGCATTGAATGCTTCCATTCCATTAAATGCTCTCCAAGCCATTATGACCGTTGCACTGCCCAGCATTAAATGCTTTCATTCCATTAAATGCTCTCCAAGCCATTATGACCATTTTTGCACCACTAAATGCTGCCCATTGATTTGACTATGGGACATTAATGATAAAAGGTGGTCGTTGGGAGAACCCACGTGGCTCTTTTTCTCTCTTATCTTTTGTTCTCTCTTCATAATGATCGGACGCTTGTTGCAATTGAAGCAAAGTCGTGGCTTTTTTCCTTTTGTTCTCTTTCTCTCATTATGATCGGCAACGCATTGTTGCAACATGAAGCGGCGTCCTAGTAGGCCATCGAGGCCGCTTAAGAATTAAGCCGCTCAGGCGAGGATGGCCGCCTAAAAAAATTGTTTGAAAATTACTATTTTTATTGCTCATGGGTCAACTAGCCCCGTCACATGGTAACAAAAGCAAACAACAAATAGAGGATGAATGACTAATATATCATTAAAACAGTAATAATATTTTTACTATAATTCTAAATAAAATAAATGTTCAAGGATTCCACTGGATAGCCACCTCATCTGTCGCAGTCGGTTTAGGCCTCTAAACCTCGAAGTAGGGAGTCGTAATGGCTCTCACAACCCAGCCAAGGCTTACCAGGTTGGCTACTATCATGGTTCACCAGCTTTCATACATCAGAAGGTATATATCTTCTTGATATTTGATGTTACTTTATTCTTAAAATATGTTAAAATCATATTTCCTAATCTTCTTAAAATATATTAAAAATATATCCATATTATGCCTCAAAAGGTTGGTTTCATATTTTTCAAATCACCATAGCTCAAAATATATGTTGAGATAATCAAGTCCCTAGTTAGGTCCAGGATTCGATTTGAAAGGATTATAGAATTCATTTTGACACTATGATTTTTGAAGATTAAAAATATAAATATTATGTTGTAGGTGTCAGAAGCGTAAATAATTGATTTAAACTTATGGATTAGCGACAGAGGTAAAGTAAGCCATTTATTATAATTAATTTTCTTAAATTATTAAAATATGCTATTTTTGAATCTAAATACTATATCTATTTACGTATTTCTTATTATCTATGTTTATCTTACAAAATAAATTCTGTTATTTCAGTATATGCATTTGAATGTTTGACATTATTATACTTAGATTTTAGCTATAATTTACATAAGTTATAAAATAAAATAATAAAATAAATAATAAAATTAAAGAATGATAAATAAATACATGATCATACATAATAATAATATATTATTAAAACTAATAGTATATATATTAATAATAAAAATATTTGAAAATTAATATTCTTTTGCCAAATGAATATTTACGATACGTTCAAACCATCAAATGATAATAGCATTTGATGTGTATTTATGTAAGGATTTGATCATTAATATTTCAATAAGATATGAAAATAAGTTTTAAATAAAAAATATGCTACTCGTGGTCCATTATGATGTGATTTTTTGAGATAATTTTGATATTAAAATCTTTTCTTTACGGAGGATATATATGGAGAGCCCCTGGCTTGCCATCATCTTTTTTAAAACATATATTAGGCTCTGGCCTAGGATGGTCAAATGGAACCAGCTTGGGTCGGGTTTCACATCGACTCTGCGAACGTCTGAATTGTAGCGCATTTTTCACATGGGTTGCCAAAGGATGTCCAAACTTCAAAATTTTGACTCATAAGCATCATCATTTGATGAGCAAAATTTTGACTCATGAGCATCATTTGATGAGCGATAAAAAATTTGGATGCAGCATCATAGTGCTTGCTCAAAAGCATAATAGATTTTCAGATCACAACTTACCTGCAAAAAGCTTAGTAGATTTTCGGAGCATAGCTTTCGAAAGCAGCCATAGCTGTTCTCTGCTGTTAGGCACTATTTGATAGCTTTTGGGCTATCCCTGGATAAATGTACATGATAGCATTTATCCAAAGGATAGCTGAGGGGATAAGCACCTTTTTAAAATGATCACTCTGCCATCAAGGGATAACTTTAGTTATTCTTGGGTTCCCTAGGGAATAAGTTCAGAGGGATTATCCCCTCTGGTTAAACTTTTTCAGCACTATCCCTTGTAGCTATAGCATTTGGGGATAAGAAGAAATATCTAAAGGATATCCCCCTTATCCACTATATCAAACAGTGCCTTAGTGTTGTTTCTGTTCCTTTTTTTTTCGGAAATGATAGAAAACACACCCTACATTTGATTAGGCCAATCAAATGAGTACAAATGGAATTAAGAACTCAGCACAACGCAGACCAAAGAAGAGAAGATGGAGGGAAAGGTTCAGATTTTTCTTGTTACGTGGTCCAGCACGATTTTGCAACTGGCAAAAGGAGCTTACATTAATCTATATTGTGATAATCAAATACCTGTAAGCTTTCGGGGGTAGTAAATTCCAAAGATTCTAAAATATACTTACAAACTCTTTACAGTAGTGCAATATCATTTACATCATGATATTTGTTAGAAGCATTGACAATCTACTTGCAAGGGAACATCAACAAGCACCACAAATAATGCAGTCAAATTAACTCCAAACGTATGATATTCAGCTAATCTAGCATTGATAGCTACTCAGTAATAGAGTATTAAGAGAACCGGGCCTATTGAATTATTGTAGATTACCAAAAGAACTGGAAAAAGCCTCATCCACAACTTCAAAATAAAGCAGAGCTTTTGGTTCTTCTGTAAACTATGTCATGCATTTAGGGTGTAATAACCAAAGCAGTGTCAGATGGTTTCACATATCATTCATTATCTATCGAATTTTCAATGCGCATTTAAAGGTATACACTTTTATGATAAAGAAAGATTCAGTGTTTCACACCATTTTGCTAGTGAGTATCGGATCAGTTTGCTGAACGATATGAAGGTACCTTACATTTTGACAGCCTGTTAGGAGTGATAAAGACACTCTTATGGTCAACAAATCGTATTGTTCGGTATTTGTTTTGTTTATTTGACTTTCATCAGGCATATCTCATGGTTACTTAGAATTATAACATTATTATATCTCATAGCCTTCAGACAGTATTGGGGAATTACAATGCAGGATCACAGAATATTACATTGTTCATAAAGCAATGATGGACTTGCTCGTTGGTGATACATCTAACAGCAGCAACAACAAAAACTTTAATTCCAAACTAGTTAAGGTCTGCTACATGTATTCTTTTTCTTCATTCAGCTCTGTTCTGAGCTATAAAGTATCATTAAAATTGTTTAGACAGAATACCGAACAAAGATACTTAAGCAAAACTAAGGAATACCGAGGGGATGCTGAACAGGAATGGTTTATGGTCTAGCTCATTTGGATTCATAACCATGCACTCAAAGATAAAAATATTTGAATATGCAAAAGGATACTGAAGCTGGCAATGTGGTTCCTGAGATAATGGCAGTACTAACAAGGTAGCAGAAGATGATGCCAAATATTTCAAACTGATTTTCTCCCAAACAAAGAGTTAAAACAATGTTTTAATAGCATAATTTCAGCCAAAAATATCTGAGATTTTCCATGATGCATGTCCAGCTTCAGCTCAATGGACAACAGCCACGTGAGTGCTCCGCGGAAGAGAGAGAACAGAAGTTTACCAGTCCAGAAGAGGACACCAATCCAGATGAGAATTTTGAATCTATGATAATATATATAATCAAGATATCTGATGCACAAATATGCAAGTTGTAGACACTAATAATCTTCCAGCATCAGATGAACATGATATGTTTATAGATAAGAGGGCTGGATTCATTACCTATGCTAGTATGTCAAGGTGCAGAATTCTTTGATGCACCTGACTTTTTTTTTCCCCCTCTGAGAAATATGGTGGGATGTCACTACCAAGGTTTGCACCCTGGACCTCTCCCAAGCAGAGAGGGTTCCCTAACACCTGCCAACCCCCTGAGCATGGGTTCACAATGCATCTGACATCCAAAAACACTTATTGACATTAATGCTAAGGCAGGAAATGACAGCGTTCAATGTGACAGATGCAAGGGCTACATGAATGACCTAATAAAATGCCAGCTTTCGACGTCAGAAAGTGCAGAGTTGCATGCATGTATATGGTACATGGAAAAATTAAGGCTCAGCAACATCTTCAAGTATTTCTTTAATATAACAATAGTTCATAAACCTTTAAACCATCTGAATCCTTCTCATCCATTTGTCCCTAAAGAAGACAATATTCATGAAGCTTGCATTTCTTGTCACTTCAATATTTTCGTTTGCATCCTTATAACATATTTTTAAGCTCAAACACGAGTCCCAATGTTGATGAAGTTATTATTTTTTTCTTTGACATACATATTCAATTCATTTCCAAGCACAATTTCTCTAATACAAAACCTCCTATATACTCATAGCTATGTCATTCCTATATTTCAGGAGACACTCCCCTCAGAAGTCTATCCAATATGCTCATCCTTTCTGATCCTTCACTCCTTAGCTTTAGATTCATATAACATTTCTCATCTTATCAACCTACTTAACCCCTTATGTCATATTGACATGCAATGAATAAGGATAACTGTAGCACATTTTTACATCAGCCTCGCTGCCTTAAAGACAACCACCTCTTCTGTCTACTCAATTCTCATTCTCACTGGAAAACCACCTTTTTTTGTCTACCCAATCCTTTGTACAATATGGCAGATACAATGCTTGCATGTGCTTTTTTATTAGCTAATGTCACATAAGGTTGAACTCATCTGGAGTCACTATGATAGCACCATCACATATAAATGCACTAAAGTTGTAGTTCATGAACACAATTTGACTGCAATCAATATATGAACTTGTTTCCAAAATGTTAAGTCCCCTGGATAACATTCAAAGGAAGTTTTCATGATTGGCGATTAAGCTCATCAATCTGAACAGAGAAGATACTGCAATCTAGATTATCAAGGCTTTCTTTCTAGTGGTATAGATACAGCTGCTTCTCTTCTCCCCCATCTTCCTTTCATCCCTTCTTTCACTTCATTCGAGGTAGTGTAGCACCACCCCTCCACATGGGCCTCTTAAAAATCCTTGCTTTAACTGTTAGAGCCTTCTCCCACTGTAAACTTATTCAAAATCTTCGCCCCACCAGGAAGACACATGATATCATCATGAAGGCAGCTCCATCACACTAGTTTTTTGAGAATTCTAGTGCCAATAGTCATACTAAGGAGCCTTTAGGGTCGGATGACCACATTATGTTAACCGTCAGAAGCCCAGCTCAAGGGGCAGTACAAGCAACTGTGTAATCCTGATTGTTTTGTTTCCTAAAAGATGTAAAAGAGTTGTAAATAGTGAATATATTTCCAGTTTCCAAACAATTGGAAGTGAAAATAAACTGCTTGGTCTATATTCTACTGTTATAGAAAAGAAAATTTGTAATTCAACCAGATGCAACCTGAACTATTATCATCCATAGCATATCCAATGTAACACAATCCAGCAAAGTTGGGGCATCAAAGACAAGCCAAACAAGACCTGCAGTAGGGTTAGAAAGAGGAGAGGGTGGCTAGTTAGGCATATCTCAATGAAAGGATGGAAGAGAAAAGGAATCAACAAATGGTCACTTCGACATCTAAGCAAATGGGCAACCAAGAAACATAGAGGTTTCAGCAAGTACTGATAAATCAGCTGGCAATAATATTTGCACTGTGCTAGGGTAAGAGATGGCAGAATCAAAGGCATCCACTAAAGAACAAAATCATCTAGGATCCTAAATGGACTTGCAAGCAATGTAAAGAAGCTTTTACCATCAAGAATGCATATTCAGACAAGCAAATTAAGTTGAACTTGTCGGGAGAAAACTTCTATGCCATGAGAAGGCGAGGTTAGGATCCAAAATATTTTGTAAAAGTCTCAAGTTGCTTTCATATTAACACTGTAGCTGATGCTTTATCAGATATAAGTGACAAAAGCATCAAAACCAGACATGATCATGCAAACTGGATAAAACTAAAGAAGCCAAAGTGACAAGATGAAGGTCAAGAGATGTCAATATAATGATGATCACCCTTAGGAAAGTTAACATACGCATTTGACATCTTTTTTGACATGATCAAATCAAAAGAGATAGGACCTGATTCCTTTCAACTACTAAAAGAATCAAATATGGAGTATATTAATGATTTATTCACTATAGAAAAGAAGCAAACAAAAACACGATGTTATTGAAACCTTATTTTCTCTAGCATATTTTTTTTAAAAAAAGTGCAACTCAGAGTTAGGCTGAATTAAACTTTTATCCTTGAAATTGGATGATTAAGCAATGTGAGTAAAAAATTGTAGGCCTGAAACTTCACCTAAATAATTGCAAAGGGAATCAACACGTAGATTGCATAGCAGACAGTGAAAAGCTAGCATTTTGTGGTGCAGTGAGCTGGCAACTCAGGATACAGACTGTGAGTAGGTTCCATCCCTATACAAGTCTAAGTCTTCATTTTCAAGCTAGAGAAAAATAGTATTAAAAAAGGAGATGGATCGGCAGCATTATATCAACTATCAAGTTATAGACCTACTTGGTTAACAAAGAGATAAACTATCTATAACACAAAATTGAAGCAAGGGAAAGGGGGGTTCCAAACAGGCTTGAATCTTGAACCCCTGTTTGATTCAAATGGTTCTGTCCAAATTACTCAATTATTTTCAGGTCCATTTAGATTGGAAGCAAGAAAATTACAGGCATTATCTTGTCATCTTCTCGCTTACTCTATGAATCCAACCTTTTAAGAACAACTGCTGCCGAACATAGTGCACACCTTTGGATTGATCTCTGAATGATCAAATGGCAACCTTGATACCCTGGCTTCTCAAATCACAAAACAAACACAGGGTGGACCTGACAATATACAGTGTTAAAAAAAAATCTATGTTTTACTCAACTGTTAATGATCACAAGAATTTCATTTTTAAATTTCCAATAATATCATGACTACCACTTGCACAGTTATATATTGCCAATATATTCTGCAACTAAATTTTTAGTTCAATTCCAAAATTTATAGCAAATGAAAAAGAAAGCCATACCAAATCTCCAACGATTCAGAAAGCAAAACCACGAACATGTACAAAATTTTCAATTTGACAATCATCTGGCTGCTAACATCAAGATCAAATATTTCAATAGATATAAAGAGAAACAGCCACAGATATTTAAATAGAAAAAAAAAAAACATAGAGAATATACATTTAGGGATCAAGCAGAGGAACCAAAAAACATCAAGATTCATACATGACGGGCAACTAAAGATTCCTCCACAACAAAGCCTAATCACATTCCGTGAAAGTATATAGAGGGGATCAAATAAGATACGCTAAGAAGCATCACATTTCCCAGAGAGCGACGAAATCTACAGGTGAGAGGGGAACGACGAGAGAACCCAAAAAGGTATATTTGTTAGCGGCCGAGATAAAGACTGCTGTTGCCTGGCTTCACCCTGTCTGCCGTATATTTACACCGTGTGCGAAGGTGATGGGGGGGAGATCCGGACGTCGGGTCAGGGATCTACGGCGGAAGACGGTAGTGGAGGCGCCGAGCGGCGGCGGCGGCGCCACTGGAGGGGATGGAGATCCGGGGAGGCGAGGAGGAAACCTTCTGTGGCCATCGGGAGACAGGAGAGAGGGGAAGGGGAAGGGGAAGGGGAAAAGAAAAATGGGGGAGAAGCGGAGGGATGAAGCATCGGGGAGATCGGACGGCGTTGGAAGTTTTATTATTATCTTTGGTTGTCGTTCCCGCTCTCTCGGGGAGAGAAAGCGAGGCTTTAAAGGCGTACCAGGGTTTGCTTAGACCCCTGTTACCGTTCCATTTTACTAACGCGCCGGAGCCTTTCAATCTTCCCTCGATTTTTTTTTTTTTTTTTGTTAAAAAAATTGTAACGTTCTTATAAATGGTTAGTCAAAAGATCTGTGCCAAGGCTCAAGGCTCGGTTGTCTTACAATCATAGAGGAAGTGGACGCAATACATGGTTGAAATTTTGATCCTTTATTATTCAGCAACATGGCAAGACATATGCATGCCATCATATTATTTAATAAGCGACGCATATTTATCATTAATTAAGTAAAAACAAAATCTCATAAATACTTATCAATTGTTGGCATGGAGTGATTACACATATTTTGCTTTAAAAAAAAAAAATCAAAAGACAAACGTATAGCAATCTATATTTAAATTTTACCCTAAATCAAATGTCTTCGCTCATTTGCCAATCAACAATTTGGCATCCTTCTTGGATGTGTCCGCAAGTTTAATAACATGGCATTTCTCATATGAGCATAACAATGCTTAGAATAAGTATTACCGTACTAAATTTTAAATTCTAATGAAAGATCACATCATTTTTTTTCTTCTATGTGATGTGATATGAATACTTTTTAAAAACTCCATGCAACCCTGGCTCTATTATAAATGTTATATAGGACGATAATGTCACTATACTAACACAAACGAGAGGTAATAAACACTATAATATCACATTACAATCTACTAGTCAACCTGCTCTAAACACGTGGTCCAATTCAAGGCTTATTTATAATAGAAACAATATCTTTCCAGTAACTACGTTGGATGCAATGCTTGGTTTTTGGCATGCAAACTTATTCATTGATTGAATGGGGATTCAAAATCCATCTCACTGCCGACCATCTAAATTACATACTATACGTATTCAGGGCCATGGCCGTAAGGGGCTTTTTGGATAAAAGGAAATGGAGGGAAGGAAAAGTGAAAGGAGGTAAAAAGTCACAAGTTATCTTGTTTGGAAAGAGGATGAAAGAAAGAGAGGAAAGAGAATGGGAGTAACCGGTTTCCCTCATTTTCCTTCCGGCGAGCGAAAATTTGTTAACCCCCAAATCGAATGGTAAGATGGGGAGAGAAAAAGTTTAAGTCATACTTTTTGTGAAGACCAAAATACCCCTTTATTTTCTATTCTTCATTCTTTCACTCCCCCGTTTATTTTCTATTTTGAAGGAATATAATTGTCACATAACTCTTTCCCTTCTTTTTCCCTCTCTCTATCCAAACAAGATAATTGATATTACCCTTCCTTTTTCTTTCATCCTTTTCAAACAAGAGAAGAAGAGCAACCATTCATTCCCCTTCCTTTTCCTTCCATCCCTTTCCTTCTTTTGGCTCTCTCATTTCTTCCCCTTTAAAGATCCAAACAAAGCCTAAAGGTCCATAAAGCAATCCTCTTTCGGGTTATGGATATGTTCTCCCTGTTTCTCTCTCTTCCCCATCCACTCCAAAGGCAAATTATTATTCGTCTGCCATGACAGCCTCCACGGTTCGATCATTTCCCACCGAATTTTTTTCCCAATTAGAATCATCTCTAATACTACTTCTATTTTTTTTAAAAAAAATTAAAACTAAAATTTATTATAAACAAATGAATCTTTAAAATGTATTAAAATATTTAATTTTAGGAATCTAAATTCAAAATTTAAATACAACATGTTGAGGGGTAAAATCGTCATTACGTTGATAATCGTGCAAGGGGTTAGGATTAGTCCTGACTCCCACTCGCTGCACGGCGTTCGCAAGAAGTGGACCAGCCACTATGCCTCGGTCCTAGTCTGAGCTATCCACCATACCTCGGTCCTAGCCGAGCTATTCGTCGTGTCTTGCGAGCTAAGCTATCCATCATGCCTCGGTCCTAGCCGAGCTATTCACCATGCCTCGCCAGCCGAGCTATTCACCATGCCTCGCCAGCCGAGTTATCCTTATACCTCGGTCCTGGTCCGAGTTATTCTTATGCCCCGGCCAGGCCCAAGCACTCAAGCATCTCTGCGGAATCCCACGCGGAGAGCTTAAATCCGTAAGATTCCAAATAAAAATCACACCCGAGGGTAACCTAGAGCCCTGGAGCCTACACAATCGCCAAATCTCAAGACATCAACCAGCTCTCCCCGCCGTCGATCCTCTAACCAACAAGATACAAATCTTACTGACATCATAACAAAATGGATTCGAATCCTAACGACTTTCGGACCCACGACGCCTCCAAGGAATCAGGTGATCCTCTATAAATACGACTGTCTTCCGACTTCCCAGGTATGCGCACTTGTTCTACTGGCTCACTCTTCATCTACCTCTGCTCACCCCTTCTCGCCATTAACGCTCCGCTCGGAGCTCTCGAAAGGCCACCCTGGAGAGTGTCACACCCTAGTCCCAAAATTTTAGCTAGGGTGACAACCCGCCGCATGCCAGGCATGCAAGGCGTCTCGAACTTCATCACATAAATCAATATAAAGCAAAATTTAAATCCATGATTTATTACAAACCCTAATTATCAGTCTTGGGCTACCTGCCCTACACACAAGCGAATCTGAACTAAATCAAAATAATAGAACTAAGTTTATTTAATAGAAGCTCCGTCTATCCCAATTATCCTTCTTCATTCTTGAGGCTCTGAAAAACATTGTGAGAATTCTATGAGCTCACACTCAATAAGTAAGCCTAATATAATTTCAAAATTTCATTTATCATACTATCAGCATATTCATGTCATCATATCAAAATAATTTGGAAGCTTAATTAAATAAACAATACTAGATATGCGATGTAAACCAAACATTGTTTATACTGTCATCGTTTTTCTTTTCTTTTTTTTATGTGTCCCACGGCCCTACAATACTTATCTTGTATATCACTCTTAAATATCCCCTAAGAGGAAGGGTCCTGGTACCAGTATTCTGTCATATCATAATCGGTCATATAATAATCTGTCATGTAATAATCTGTCATATGATATCTGTCATATCATAATCTGTCATATGAGAACCGCGGCACACATAAAGTTTTACTATCATTATCATAATTACATATTATCATCTCGATAGTAACAACATAATTTTACAAGATTATCATAATTACATTTAACTGAAGGTTCATAATTTACAAATTAAATAATTTATAAAATTATAATACTTGACTTACTTACCACAGTACATAATTTTCAATTGATGACCCAGCTAATTGGACACTAGGAACCTACATTATCATTTTTCAATATTAAATTTCTAAAATCTGAATTATAAAATGATTCTTAAACTCTACCCAAACCACTTCATGGGCCCAACTTTGGGCTCGAATATCTCTCAATGTATACACCCAAATAGGGAAACAAAATTATCCCCATAAACTAGAATCAATCCTGATTCGGGCCATATATTTACTTTGCCATTCTCGGCCTGATACAGGGCCCAAAATACTGCTCAAACAGGGCTCCTGAACCGGCCCAACAAAGCCCAAATCGCTGTTAGCCCAGTCGGCCCATCTTCTTCCTTTCCTTTTTTTTATATATACTACTGTTCTCTGTTTCAAACGAAACAGGGACATGCCGCGCCGGCGGCCAGGGCCGCCGCCGGCCAAAATTAGGGGCGGCCCGACCGCCGGTGGCCGGACCAGAGCCGGCCGCCGCCGCGGCCGGCCCCCCCTTCTCTCTCTATTCAATTTCTCCCTATCCTCTTTCTTTTCTTCCACGATCCGCCACGGCTAGGAGGCGTGCCGGCGGCACGACCGGCCACCATGGCCGGTCGGACCTCCATCGGATGCCTGCCCGGCGCCGGTGGGGGTCTCGACCGAGCTCAGGCCCGGCGAGGCGAAGGGCACGCCGCCAGGCCCGAACCGAGGATCAACCGGCTGCCATGGAAGATTACCACCTCTACTTCTCTCTCTCTCTCTCTTCTTCCTTGATTCTCTCTCTCTCACCCTAGCATGGACAGAGGGACTTACCAGGAAGGCGTGCGCACGATGATGATGGAAAGAAGGCGTTCGCAGATGATGGGAAGGAGGTTTCGGTGATCCTTTAAAGGCGATGCAGAGTCCTCAAATCAAGGATTTGGGACTATGTTAGTTAGAGATATTTGAAATTCAAATCTTTAGAGTCTATCTTCCTGATCTCGTGATAACTCTCACGAGCAGTTAACGAAATCCAGGGGATTACATTCTCCCCTCCTTATAAAAATTTAGGCCTCGAAATTGATAACTTTCATTAGAGAAATTAAAATTTCAATTTTGTCCCAAGGACTAACAATCAACTAAATCTTTATTCAAAAGTCAACAGTCGTAGCTATATCATTAACTATATTAAGATTCAAATAGTTGTGGATATTTCTTTTTCATTTCCTCCTCAAGTTCCCAAGTAGCCTCCCTCTCAGAATGATTACTCCATTGCACCTTGACATATGGAATAATACGCCATCTCAGAACCTGATCTTTGCGGTCCACAATACGCTCAGGATGCTCCTCATATGATAAATCTTTCCTCAACTGTATAGGCTCATACGCTATGACATGGCTGGGGTCAGAGATATACTTCCTCAACATAGAGACATGAAAAAGGTTGTGTACCCCAGATAGAATCGGAGGCAGTGCCAGGCTGTAAGCAACCTCTTCGACTCTGCTCAAGATCTCAAAAGGTCCAATATAACGTGGACTCAGCTTTCCTCTAATCCCAAATCTCATCACATCTTTGGTTGGTGATACCCTTAAGAAGACATGGTCCCCAACCTGGAATTCTAATTCCCTTCTTCTGACATCAGCATAGCTCTTTTGCCTGCTCTGAGCTGTACGAAGACGCTTCTGATCAAATGCACCTTATCTACTGTTTGCTGAATCAGCTCAGGGCCTAGCAATTTCCTTTCCCCCACGTCATCCCAACATATAGGAGATCTGCACGTCCTACCATATAGAGCTTCAAATGGAGCCATTTGAATGCTGGCTTGGTAGCTATTATTATATGCAAACTCCACCAAAGGTAAGTGGTTATCCCAAGCTCCACCCAAGTCCATCACACAGGCTCGCAACATGTCCTCCAGAATCTGTATGGTCCTCTCTGATTGTCCATCTGACTGGGGATGATAGGCTGTACTGAAGTTTAGTTTGGTTCCCATGGCCCTATGAAGACTTTTCCAAAACTGGGACACAAACCTAGTATCTCTATCTGACACAATAGATACCGGGACACCATGAGTCTCACGATCTGCTCAATATACAAATTAGCCAATCTTTCACTAGAGACCCCAACTCTGAAAGGTAGGAAATGAGCTGATTTTGTTAGTCTGTCCATAATGACCCAAACTGCATCGTTACTCTTAGGAGTTTTGGGCAGACCAGTCACAAAGTCCATTGTAATCTTTTCCCATTTCCACTGTGTAATCATCAGAGATTGAAGAGGTCCCGCAGGCCTTTGATGCTTGGCCTTCACTTGTTGACACACCAAGCACTTGGCCATATACTGAGCAATCTCCCTCTTCATACCTTTCCACCAAAAATTTTCCTTTAAGTCTCTGTACATCTTAGTGCCACCTGGATGCACAGTATAAGGAGAGTAGTGAGCCTCCTTCAAAATTTTAACTTTCAGTTCCTCAATGTTTGGCACACAAAGTCTTCCTTCAAATTTCAGGGATCCATCCTCCATTACATAAAATTCATTCTGAACTCCTGACTGCACCACTTCTTTAATCCTTTGTAGATCTGGATCTTCCATATGAGAGGACTTGATTCTGTCAACTAGGGTCGGCTGGAGTACAAGTGTTGCAACAAGCCCATCAGACTGCTGTACTCTCAGACTAACCTCCCACTTCTCCAGATCTCTCAATACGTGAGGCTGGGAAGTAATCATAGCAGCTAACTCAGAAGAGGATTTTCTGCTCAAAGCATCAGCTACTACATTGGCCTTCCCAGGATGATATTGTAGATTTAGATCATAATCCTTCAATAGTTCCAACCACCTCCTCTGCCTTAAATTCAACTCCCTCTGTGTGAAGATGTATTTTAGACTCTTATGATCTGTATACACATCACACGACACTCCATATAGATAATGCCGCCAAATCTTCAGAGCAAAAACCACAGCAGCCAATTCCAGATCATGAGTAGGATAATTCTGCTCATAAGGTTTCAGTTGTCTGAGGCATAAGCTATCACTCTTTCATTCTGCATCAAAACACATCCCAATCCTTTTCGAGAGGCATCAGTATATATAGTAAAACCTTCAGATCCTATTGGAAGAACAAGAATGGGAGCTGACACTAGGCGCTTCTTTAACTCCTGGAAACTTTTCTCACACTCTACTGTCCAGTCAAACTTCACTCGCTTTTAGGTTAAGCGAGTTAGGGGTAGAGCAATGCGAGAGAAATTCTCCATAAATTTACGGTAATACCCGGCTAACCCCAAGAAGCTTCTGACTTCCGCCACATTGGAAGGTTGGCTCCAGCTAATGATAGCTTCAATCTTTTTCGGGTCCACTGATACACCATCTTTAGAGATTATATGACCCAAGAAAGATACTTGATCTAACCAAAATTCATACTTCTGCAGCTTGGCATAAAGCTTCTTCTCTCGAAGAATCTGCAGCATGATCCTCAGGTGATCCTCATGCTCCTTATGGCTCTTGGAATATATCAGAATATCATCAATGAAAACCATCACAAACTGATCCAGATATGGCTTAAAAATTCTGTTCATCAAGTCCATGAACGCTGCTGGGGCATTAGTTAACCCAAACGGCATTACCAAGAACTCATAGTGGCCATATCTGGTTCTGAATGCTGTTTTAGGCACATCTCCCTCCTTGACTTTGAGTTGATGGTACCCTGACCTGAGATCAATCTTTGAGAATATCTGGGCTCCCTGGAGTTGATCAAACAAGTCGTCAATCCTCGGCAGAGGATACTTATTCCGCACTATTACCTTGTTGATTTTCGGTAATCAATGCAGAGTCGAAGGCTGCCATCCTTCTTCTTAACAAATAGAACTGGAGCACCCCAAGGAGAAGCACTGGGTCTAATAAATCCCCGATCTAGGAGCTCCTGCAGTTGATCCTTCAGTTCTTTTAGCTCAGCTGGGGCCATATGGTAAGGGGCCTTTGATATAGGTCCAGTTCCAGGAACTAGATCAATAGAGAATTTGACTTCCTGATCAGGAGGTAAATTAGTCAAATCCTCAGGGAAGACATCAGAATTCTCGAGCTATGGAATATCCTCAACTTGGTCTCTTCCTGCTGAAGGTCCTTGACTACGGCAAGAAATCCTTGACCACCACTCATCAGATACTTTCCAGCCTGCATTGCTGATATGAACATTGAGGCTAGGTGTTTCTGACCACCAATAAAATTGAATTTAGACTGATTGGAGTTTTGAAGTTGACAATCTTGCTGAAGCAGTCTACTGAAGTATGATAGGAGGCCAACCAATCCATTCCAAGGATAACATCGAAAAACTTCAGTGGGAGGACAATGAGATCAGCATTCAACCTCCTATTCTCCAAGATAATTGGGCAAGATTTGCATACCGTGTCAACTTTCATAACATCTCCATTTGGAAGCGCAATATGCAACTCTTGCTCCAGAGGAATAGGTGTCAATAATGCATTCTTGTCAAGATAGATGTCAGATATGAAAGAATGCGTGGCACCCGGGTCAATTAAAGTTTAAGCATAAGCAGTACCTACTTTAATCATTCCTGGACATAAGTGTAATTTGTTTTAACATTAAGGATTGAACCTAACTTTTAATTAATGGTCAATGCATTGCACTAGATAAGAATATAATACTAGATATAATATTAAAGGGTATACCTGTCACCACATAATTAGAGGCCTCAGCGTCCTGCTGAGTGAGGTTGAAGACCCTTCCCTGGGTCCTTGGTGGCTGCTGTTGATACTGCTGGCTCATTCCTTGACTTGAAGAAGGCTGTTGATCCTTCCGAAAGGGACAGGTAGCAATCTTGTGATCAGTTTTCCCACAGACAAAGCAGGCACTAGTCACTCTGTGGAAAGGCTTTCCAGGATGGGAGTTACCACAATGAATGCAATGAGTCTCCTTATTCTGTGGTTCAGTTGGGCCTGATGTGCACCATTCTTCTTGGCTGAGCCGAAGATTGGCCAGAAGCAGGCCTTTTCTCTTTTCCGCAGCTCCCAATCCTTTTGAACAGCATTCATATCCCTCTCAATCACCAAGGCCTTATTCACTACAGCACTGTAAGTGAGGAGCTCAAATGCATTGACCGCTTGCCTCAGTCTGGGTCGCAGTCCCTCAGTGAATTTGGTGACCTTGGCCATTTCATTGGTCATAATATTTGGAGCAAAACGGGCCAACCTAGTGAATTCAGCTTCATACTGGGCCACAGAAAGATCCTTTTGCTCCAATTTGATAAACTCTGATTCCATCTGTCTCTGTACACTCCTGGGAAGTATTTGTTAAGAATATCTCTCTAAACTCTCCCCAAGAAATAATCTGTCCATTCCGACGCTGCTCCTCAACTAACCACCAATCATAAGCTTCTCCCTGGAGAAGGTAGGTGGAAAATCTGATCCGCTTCATATCCTACTACCATGGGCCATAAAAGCCTTCTCCATGTCTCGCACCCACCGCTCAGCATCAACAGGGTTGGTGGATCCATAGAAAGGGGCAGGGGCAAACTTCTTGAAGTCTGCAAAGCTGCAGCCAACCCCTATCCAGATTGAGATGGAGTAGGCCGGGTCTGTGAAGCAGTAGAGTCAAGCTGAGTCTGTGGAACAGGAGGGGTAGGCTGTATCTGCGGAGCAGTGTGAGTAGGCTGAGTGGACAATGCCTGCAGAATCTGATGCTGCAAGTCCCGCATCGACTGCGCCATACCCGAGAGAACCTGAAGCATCTCAGTCTAGTCGCTACTGATCAGTCCCGACTGAATTGGCAGGGGCAGCAGCTCCGGTGGCTTCCAGACCTCCCGGTTGGCCAGCATTACCAACCTGGAACCCTCATCATTTTGTCGACTTCTAGTGCGACGTGCCATTCTTTTCTCCAGATAAATTAGTTGTAATTAATATCATTGTAAACATTAATTGTTAGGCTTTCAAAGCATAATATCTGAAATTCCCATAAATTTATAATTGTCTCAATGTCATTCTAGTGTTTTGCCTAAAGTGTCATCATGTATATGTCCCTAATGTCATAACCTAGCTCTGATACCACTCATGCTATCACGCCCCAGTCCCAAAATTTGAGCTAGGGTGACAACCCGCCGCATGTCAGGCATGCAAGGCGTCTCGAACTTCATCACATAAATCAATATAAAGCAAAAATTTAAATCCATGGTTTATTACAAACCATAATTATCAGTCTTGGACTACCTGCCCTACACACAAGCGAATCTGAACTAAATCAAAATAATGGAACTAAGTTTATTTAATAGAAGCTCCGTCTATCCCAATTATCCTTTTCATTCTTGAGGCTCTGAAAAATATTGTGAGAATTCTATGAGCTCACACTCAATAAGTAAGCCTAATATAATTTCAAATTTTTATTTATCATGCTATCAGCATATTCATGTCATCGTATCAAAATAATTTGGAAGCTTAATTAAATAAACAATACTAGAATATGCGATGTAAACCAAACATTGTTTATACTGTCATCGTTTTTCTTTTTTCTTTTTTTTTTATGTATCCCACAGCCCTACAACACTCATCTTGTATATCACTCTTAAATTCCCCTAAGAGGAAGGGTCCTGGTACCAGTATTCTGTCATATCATAATCGATCATATAATAATCTGTCATGTGAAATCTGTCATATCATAATCTGCCATATGAGAACCACGGCGACACATAAAGTTTTACTATCATTATCATAATTATATTATCATCTCGATAGTAACAATATAATTTTGCAAGATTATCATAATTACATTTAACTGTAGGTTCATAATTTATAAATTAAATAATTTATAAAATTATAATACTTTACTTACTTACCATAGTATGCAAATTTTAATTGATGACCCAGCTAATTGGACACCTGGGAACCTACAGTATCATTTTTCAATATTAAATTTCTAAAATCTGAATTATAAAATGATTCTTAAACTCTACCCAAACCACTTCATGGGCCCAACTTTGGGCTCTAATATCTCTCAATATATACACCCAAATAGGGAAACAAAATTATCCCCAGAAACTAGAATCAATCCTGATTCAGGCCATATATTTACTTTGCCATTCTCGATCCGATACAGGGCCCAAAACGTTGCTCAAACAGGGCTCCTAAACCGGCCCAACAGGGCCCAAAATGTTGTTAGCCCAGCCGGCCCATCTTCTTCCTTTCCCTTTTTTTTTATATATACTACTGTTCCCCTGTTTCAAACGAAATAGGGACATGCCGTGCCGGCGGCCAGGGCTGCCGCCGGCCAAAATTAGGGGCGACCCGGCCGCCGGTGGCCAGACCAGAGCCGACCGCCACCGCGGCCGGCCCCCCCTTCTCTCTCTCTTCAATTTATCCCTATCCTCTTTCTTTCTCTTCCACTATCCGCCGCGGCTAGGAGGCATGCCGGTGGCACAGCCGGCCACCATGGCCGGTCGGACCTCCACCGGACGCCTACCCGTGCCGGTGGGGGTCTCCGACCGAAGCTTAGGCCCGGCGAGGCGATGGGCACACCGCTGGGCCCGAACCGAGGATCAACCGGCTGCCATGGAAGATCACCGCCTCTACTTCTCTCTCTCTTTCTTCCTTGATTCTCTCTCTCTCTCTCTCTCATCCTGGCATGGACAGAGGGACTTACTAGGAAGGCGTGCGCACGATGATGATGGAAAGAAGGCGTTCGCGGATGATGGGAAGGAGGTTTCGGTGATCCTTTAAAGGCGATGCCGATGCAGAGTCTCAAATCAAGGGATTTGGGACTCTGTTAGTTAGAGATATTTGAAATTCAAATCTTTAGAGTCTATCTTCCCGATCTCGTGATAACTCTCACGAGCAGTTAACGAAATCCAGGGGATTACAGAGAGACTCTTCAGTGAGTGCCTTCTCCTCATATTTGTTGATCGCTGATCTCTGCTGACTTGAGCATCGGAGGGTTTTCGTGGAGAGCCACTCCCAACGCCTCTCGCGTGAGGACTGTTTTGCAGGTCCACCCAGGAGGGAGCCCACTCTGAAGCTCGATCGCGCCCGAGTCAAAGGACAGATTTCAGCATCAACAAATTGGCGCTAGAGGAAGGCCCTCAAGTCTCATAAAAAATTGTGATTCAGGAGATAAGGGTCTCGATCTTGAAGAGAACCTCTCCATGGCCAATCGAAGAAAGGCTGCTTCCGAAGCCCAGGACTAGGTCACCTCCCAAAGACCTGATCCAGTGAGCAGTGTAGCACCCCCACCACCATCAGCTGAGACTCCATCACCACCAGCGGCCCTAGTGACCCAGGACTAGTTTGCCTCACTGGTCCAGCAGGTTCAGGCTCTGGCTCATCTGATCCAGGGGTGCTTTGAAGCTCCCCGTCCAGCTGCACCTGCTCCGCACCTTCCTGAAGAGAACGCGGCCCCTGTTCATCCAGCGATCTCTTCTTCCGACCCGCATGGGGTCGCAAACCCCCCTCGTCATCCTAAGGGAGCTGAGCCAGTCCTCCAAGGGGTCTGCGGCAAGGATCTTTCAGATCTCGGCGGGCCCGATCCCTCTCTCCGTTGTTCTCTCGTCACGACTCGACATTGTCTCAGGATTCTCCTCGCCCGGCTCCTTCTTCTATGCCTGAGGAGGAGATCCGCCAACAACTCCGGGAGATGCGTCAGGAGTTGGATGCCGCCAAGCAGGCCCATCCGCTTCAGCATAAGGCGGAGCAGGGCATCCCCTTTTCCAAGGAGATCATGGAGGAAGTGATTCCCTCCCATGTCAAGCTGCCCACCATCGAGCCTTATCATGGATCCTCTGATCCGGACGACCACCTCAGTAGCTTCCGATCGATCATGATGTTCCATGGGGCAAAAGATGTGATCCTCTGCCGCGCCTTCCTTCCACCCTCAGGGGGTCTGCTCGAACCTGGTTTAATGCCTTAAAACCAGGTTCCGTTGGTTCATTTGACGAGCTGAGCCGCCTCTTCATCAGCCAGTTCGTCAGCAGCCGTCGTCTCCGTTAGAGATCTGACTCCTCTCCGAGGTTAAGCTGAGAGAGTAGGAGTCCTTGAAGAACTATCTCGGCCGTTTTAATACGGCCATGCTGGAAGTGGATCACCTTAACCATGAGGTGGCCATGTCCGCCCTAGCGGGCGAAGTGTTAAAGGAGAGTGACTTTTACCTGGCGTTGAAGGTTAGTTACCCTCCGAACCTCTCCGATATGATGGCCACAAGTATGCCAGAGTCGAGGAATCGCAGAGGACTGCCCGCGCCGAGCTAGCAAGGAAGAAGGAGTCCAAGGGCTTGGACAAATACCGATCAGTCCGTCAGTTGAGCCCACCTCGCCGCCAAAGGGTTCCTTCGCCGCCGCCGAGGAACCGCACCCGGAGCCCGCCTAGGAGGTTCGATCGGGATACCCGGAACTTATGAGTGGACGAACTTCACCACATCCTATGGGCCTACTGCACCACCTAGAGAGTTCCCATAGGTAAGACCCCGTTTTGGATGGCCTTCGGCGCAGAAGCTGTCATCCCCGTGGAGATAGGACTCCCCTCTCCGCGGGTGCTATCACGCCTCCAGAGTCAAAGGGAAATCTTTCTCGTCCAGTGATCTTGTCCTCCGGAAAGCATCCGTCTCCAAACTACTGGAACAAGGAAAGCTGTCTCCGAACTGGGAAGGCCCCTATCAAGTGATGGAAGTGGTCAGACCCGACACCTATAAACTCCAAGGATTGAGTGAAAAGTCCATTCCTCGACATGGAACTTGGATAACCTCCGTACATATCATCAGTAAAAGTATGCCCTTACTAAACTCATTCTTGTTCGTTGAATTAAATTTAGCTTTTGAAGGCCTGCAAAATTCTTATAACTCTCCTTGAAAGCTACAATGAGAAGCAGGTCATATAAATCCTCGGCCGGGCCGAGCGATCTCCGTACCTTGGCAGCACCAAGTAAAATATAATATTGAAGGCTCGGCAACAACCAAGTAATAAATTTCTTGAAGGCTCGGAACAACCGAGTAATATTTCTAAAGGCTCGGCAACCGAGTAACAAATTTTTTGAAGGCTCGGCAACAACCGAGTAACAAATTTTTGAGGCTCGGCAACAATCGAGTAATAAATTTCTTGAAGGCTCGACAATAACTGAGTAATAAATTTCTTGAAGGCTCAGCAACAACCGAGTAATAAATCTCTTGAAGACTCAGTTAGAACCGAGTAACGATCTCCATACCTTGGCAGCGCCAAGTAAAATATAATCTTGAAGGCTCGGCTACAACCGAGTAACGATTTCCATACCTTGGCAGCGCCAAGTAAAATATAATCTTGAGGGCTCAGCTACAACCGAGTAACGATCTCCGTACCTTGGCAGCGTCAAGTAAAATATAATCTTGAAGGCTCGGCTACAACCGAGTAACGATCTCCGTACCTTGGCAGCACCAAGTAAAATATAATCTCGAAGGCTCGGCTACAACCGAGTAACGATTTCCGTACCTTGGTAGCGCCAAGTAAAATATAATCTTTTAAATCCTCGACCGGGCCGAGCGATCTCCGTACCTTGGCAGCGCCAAGTAAAATATAATCTCTTGAAGGCTCGGCTACAGCCGAGTAACGATCTCCGTACCTTGGCAGCGCCAAGTAAAATATAATCTTGAAGGCTCGGCTACAACCGAGTAACGATCTCCGTACCTTAGCAGCGCCAAGTAAAATATAATATTTTAAATCTTCGGCTGGGCCAAGCGATCTCCTTACCTTGGTAGAGCGAAGTAAAATATAATCTTTTAAATCCTCGGTCGGGCCGAGCGATCTCCATACCTTGGCAGCGCCAAGTAAAATATAATCTCTTGAAGCATCGGCCAAGCCGAGTGGCGGTCTCCATACCTTGGCCGCGCCAAGTAAAATATATTTAACAAACCTCGGCAACAATCGAGTAATAAATTTTCTGAAGACTCGGCAACAACCGAGTAATAAATTTCTTGAAGGCTCGGCAACAACCGAGTAACAAATTTCTTGAAGGCTCGACAACAATCGAGTAATATATTTCTGAAGGCTCGGCAAACCGAGTAACAAATTTCTTAAAGGCTCGGCAACAATTGAGTAATATATTTTCATAGCCTCAGCAACAACCGAGTAATAAATTTCTTGAAGACTCGGCAACAATTGAGTAATATATTTCTGAAGGCTCTGCAACCGAGTAACAAATTTCTTAAAGGCTCGGCAACAACTGAGTAATATATTTCCATAGCCTCGGCAACAACCGAGTAATAAATTTCCTGAAGACTTAGCAACAACGAGTAATATATTTCTGAAGGCTCGGCAACAATCGAGTAATAAATTTCCAGAGCCTCGGCAACAACCGAGTAATAAATTTCTAGAGCCTCTGCTACAGCCGAGTGATATATTTCTAAAGCCTCAGCCAAAGACCGAGTAATATATTCTGCAGCTTCGGCCAAAGACCGAGTGATATATTTCCAAAGCCTCGGCCAAGACCGAGTGGCATATTTCTGAAGCGACCGAGTGATCTGTCTCTAGATAATCTACGAAGCCTCGGCTGAGACCGAGTGATACATTTTAGAAGCCTTGGCCAATCCGAGCGATACAGCACTAAAGCTTCGTCCCAGCCGGATAATTTCTCGGACACTCTAGCGCAACTAAAGCACCTTATTTATTTCAGCAAGAGGGCCGCTCAGGCCTCCCTCTGACCTAAACAGAGATCTACATTTCCTCCATAGAGGACTGAACGACATGCTAACAAAAATAAAGCAGCAAAAACATCGCTGGGTCCGTAGACTGTATTACGGTCTGAAAAACACAAAAAGAGAGTAGCAACTCTCAACACAATCACATCAGAAAAAGAACACAGACATTGAAGAAGAGAAAGAGTAGAAACTTTCTCCCAAGAGACATTACAAGTGCATCATAGCACAAGAGATAAAATAAATACGAATAAGATAAAAGCTCGGCTGAGCAGCTTCGGTCGATAACGATGTCTTCACATCTGACCCCAGAAGTTGAAAGCTCGGCTGAGCAGCTCCGGTCGATAATGATGTCTTCACATCCGACCCTAAAAATCGAGAAAAACCAGACAAGTCCCGTGGGACCACTGGTTAATCCCAAAGTGCTAAAACCTCCGATATGGGCGCCTGAAATAAAGGAGTCCCGCAACATGGAGCTCCCCAAATCGCGGCTTACTGGAAACGAGGCATTTCTTCCTCGAGGTATGGCAAAAAAATGATGACGAAACAGCGGCTTGTCATTCATGAGATTATCATTGCCCACCTTTACGCATCCTCCGGATAAGATTATTCCAGAATTCTACTCTCTACATCCAAATTTACACTTCGGACTAGGGAGTGGGGGGCATGTGTTGAGGGGTAAAATTTCCATTACGTTGATAACCGTGCAAGGGGTTAGGATTAGTCCTGACTCCCACTTGCTACGCGGTGCTCGCAAGAAGTGGACCAACCACTATGCCTCGGTCCTAGTCCGAGCTATCCACCATACCTCAGTCCTAGCCGAGCTATTCGCCGTGTCTTGCCAACCGAGATATCCACCACGCCTCTGTCCTAGCCGAGCTATTCACCATGCCTCGCTAGCCGAGCTATTACCATGCCTCGCCAGCCGAGCTATTCACCATGCCTCGTCAGCCGAGCTATTTACCATGCCTCGCCAGCCGAGCTATTTACCATGCCTCGCCAGCCGAGTTATCCTTATACCTCGGTCCTGGTCCAAGTTATTCTTATGCCCTGGCCAGGCCCGAACACTCAAGCGCCTTTGTGGAATCCCGCATGAAAGAGCTTAAATCCGTAAGATTTCAAACCAAAATCACACCCGAGGGTAGCCTAGAGCCCTGGAGCCTACATAATCGCCGAATCTCAAGACATCAACCAACTCTCTCCACCATCGATCCTCTAACCAACAAGATACGGATCTTACTGACATCATAACAAACTGGATTCGAATCCTAACGACTTTCGGACCCACGACACCTCCAAGGAATCAAATGATCCTCTATAAATATGACCATCTTTCGACTTCCCAGGTATGCGCACTTGTTCTACTGGCTCACTCTTCATCTACTTCTGCTCATCCCTTCTCACCATTAATGCTCCGTTCGGAGCTCTCGAAAGGCCACCCTGGAGAGACTCTTCAGCAAGTGCCTTCTCCTCATATTTATTGATCGCTGATCTCCGCTGACTTGAGCATCGAATGGTCTTCTGTGGAGGGCCACCCCCAACACCTCTCGCATGAGGACTATTTTACAAGTCTGTTCAGGAGGAAGCCCACTCTGAAGCTCGATCGCGCCCGAGTCGAAGGACAGATTTCAGCGGCAACACAACATAAGCTATAATATAATTTAAGATAAATATATAAATTTTAAAATTAAAAATAAAAGTATAATTGCTAATTCAAAATTTAATAAGAGTATAAAGATGATTATATACTTAACAAAAAAAGATTGAAGCAGAGACTTAGAGGCGAGGAACCAAATCTATCTGTTGAGGGATAAAATCGTCATTACATTAATGTCCGTGCGAGGCGGTTAAGGCTAACCTCCTCCCTTCGTCTCCTCCGGGCTTCCATAGCTTGGCCCTTTCGGGCTTCCGTAGCTCGGCCCTTCCGGGCTTCCGTAGCTCGGCCCCTCCGGGCTTCCCTAGCTCGGCTCTTCCGGGCTTCCGTAGCTCGGCCCTTCCGGGCTTCCGTAGCTCGGCCCTTCCGGGCTTCCTTAGCTCGGCCCTTCCGAGCTTCCGTAGCTCGGCAGCCCGGCCCTTCCGGGCTTCCGTAGCCCGGCCCTTCCGGGCTTCCGTAGCCCGGCCCTTCCGGGCTTCCGTAGCTCGGCCCTTCCGGGCTTCATAGCTCGGCCCTTCCGAGCTTCAGTAGCCGGCCCTTCCGGGCTTCCGTAGCTCGGCTTCTTCGAGCGATCCACAACCTATCATCTACCTCCGCGGAACCTGACGCGGAAGAGCCCGGGCTACCAGAACAGCATCCTAGGAAAGGAATCATGTCGGGACGTGGCCTAAACCTATCATAACCGCCCCAGGCCTACTCAACCAGATCTCGAGACATCAAGGAGCTCTCCCAGCCGTCGATACCTGAACAAACGGGATATGGATTCTAACGGCCCCACAACGGCCTGATTCTGCCCGCCTCCATATCGTAACAACCTCCGAACCTTCCAGAAGACGCTCAAGACCCAGGTGACAGTCTATAAATACCATACTCGCAGATTCCCTCAGGTACGCACTCTCTCCTTGGGCACAGGCATGCGCCTCTTACACTCGCACCTCACTGCTCTCTCCAGCAGCTCATCGGTGCTCCTGCCCTCTGGAGCTTCCGATTAGCTGCCCCCGAAGAGGCCTCCCGGAGAGATCCACCTCCCCACTGTCTGGTTGATCGCCGATTTCTTCTCCACTGACTTGAGCGTCGGAGGGTCTTCCGCGGAGGACCACCCCCAGCGTCCCCCCGCGTGTGGACTTCTTTTGCAGGTCCGCCCCCCCTCTTCCTGGAGATCGACCGCGCCCGAGTCGGAGGACGGATCCCAGCGGCAACAGATTGGCGCTAGAGGAAGGGCCCTCAAGTCCCGTTAAACTTGAAAAAAGGAGACAAGGATCTCGATCTGGAAGAGAACCTCTCCAATGGCTAATCGGAGAAGGGCAACTTCTGAAGCCCAGAACCAGGTTGCCTCCCAGAGACCCGATCCGATGAGTATCGTGGAACTGCCGCCGCCACCAGCTGAGACTCTGTCGCCACCAGCTGTCCCAGTGACCGAGGACCCGTTCGCCACACTGGTCCAGCAGGTCCAGGCCTTGACCCGTCTGGTTCAGGAGCGCCTTACAGCTCCCCATCCAGTTATAGCTACCCCTGCTCCATGCCTCCCAGAAGAGGTCGTAGCTCCTCTTTCTTTAGCCACTTCTTCTGGTCCGCATGGAGTTGCGGACCCCCCATGTCGACCTAAGGAGGCCAGACTAGTCCCACAAGGGCACTGCGATAAGGATCTCCCCAGATCTCGGTGGGCCCGATTCATCTCTCCGATGTCCTCTCGCCACGACTCGACGCCATCTCCGCCTTCTTCCTGCCTTGGCACAACGGATCGGCTTCCATAGCCGCGCTATGCGCACCAAGGCATTTATGGCCTCATAAAGGCCATGTGCATCTACCTGCATTTAATGCCTTATCTCCTTCCATCATTAAGGCATTTATGGCTGCCGCATTGCCCCCTAGGCACCTTTTGCATGAGGAAGGATGGCGTCATAAAGCCAAGACAAGGAGTTCTTGACTCCATGCTTCACAGAAGTCCAAGTCCAGCTTCAACCTCGGCCAGTGGATCTACCGCACCACAGAGAGTTCCCACAGGCGAGACCCCGTTCCGGATGGCCTTCGGCGTAGAAGCTGTCATCCCCGTGGAGATAGGACCCCCCTATCCGCGGATGCTATCATGCCTCCAGAGTCAAAGGGAGATCTTTCTCGCCGGCGACCTTGTTCTCCGGAAAGCATCTGTCTCCAAACCGCTGGAGCAAGGAAAACTGGCACCAAATTGGGAAGGCCCTACCAAGTGGCGGAGATCATTGGACCGGAACCTACAAGCTACAAGATCTAAACGGAAAGTCTGTCCCCGGACGTGGAACTCGGACAATCCGTAAGTATTATCAATAGGGTATGTCCTCTATAAGTCCATTTTGATAGCCTTATTATACCTTCCTGTCGGCACATATTTCATAATTTACAATGTGAATCATCACACTTATGTTGCCAAGATTGCGAAAAGAACAGGTGCTACTCACCAATCCTCGGCACGACCGAGTTGCCTATTTGCACAGGAAATCTCCGAACCTTGGCAGGGCCAAGTAAAATCTCCGAACCTCGGCTGGGCCGAGCAACAAATCTCTCCGAACCTCGCTGGTCGAGCAACAAATTCTCCGAACCTTGGCAGGGCCAAGTAAAAATCTCGCAGGGCCAAGTAAAAATCTCCGATCTGGGCGAGCCAAAAAAATCTCGAACTCGGCTAGGCCGAGCCTCTGAAGAGGCCGGAGTGCATCTCTCATTATTGGAAGCCCCGGCCAGAGCCGGAGTGCATCTCTTATTACTGAAAGCCCCGGCCAGAGCCGGAGTGCATCTCTATTTGAAGCCCCGGCTAGAGCCGAAGTCGGAAGCTCCCGACAGAGCCGGAGTGCATCTCTCATTATCGGAAGCCCCGGCCAGAGCCGAGTGCATCTCTATTATTGGAAGCCCCGCCAGAGCCGAAGTGTAAGCCTCGGCCAGAGCCGGAGTGCATCTCTTATTACCGAAAGCCCGGCCAGAGCCGGAGTGCATCTCCTATTTATCTAAAACCT